>OX101790.1:3144827-3617461 GCA_944452715.1 Ophion slaviceki
TTTGGGTTTGTTTGGGTGGGGCGTTTATGCAACGTAAACTGAGCCCCTACCCGGACGAATAACACGCTCATTCGTTCGATAACCGGACGGCTAGCCACAGCGAAAGTTTTATTATACCCAATACTTGATTGGAGCAGTAATTTTCGAGATAAATCAGGTGTGAGATTAAAATTGGATAACCGGTATACTAAGGCCCGGAATCGACTCCTTCGTGGTTTTCTTTTTAGTGTTTGAAATATTGTACACGTTACGATGTTTTGCGTACCAACGTACGGAATTTATAATACTTTTAACATTTTCACTTCAACTTTGTTCGACTTTGTATGGGCTCGTTTGGGTTTGTTTGGGTTTGTTTGGAGGTCGGTGGGTATGTTTTTATTTTTGTTTGTTTAGGTGTGGGAAGTGTGTGCTCGTGCATGGTTGTTACGCATTGTTGACTCAGAAATTACCTGACTTTTCGATGTTTACCACACAGCTTTTGCATATGTTCCAAGGAGATTGGGGTCAAATAAAGAACATAATTTTTTTAACATCAAATATATGACAATCTCAAAGATGAAAATAAAGAATGTAAAAAAAAAAAAAATTCGCCAAATAATTCAAACACTGTAGGGTAAAAATAAATACATTCAAAGCCAATGCAGATCATGTTCTTCATTATAAACGGAAATGTTTACGTCGGTGCCATCAAATACAAAATAAATATAAATACTTATCTACAATAATAACTGTGTGGTTGTGTATTGACAAATCGAATGCTAATGTATAGGCTTTGGAGTGAATGTGTTTGTAGTTTCTGAAATGTTCAAATGTTTGGCACTGACTACGTTTTTTTGTATATAACGAATAATATAAATATTAAAAATATGCAAAAATATTTATTTTTATACTTTTCAGTGTTTTTTTTTCAAGTCGGTTTCATTTATCGTAATTCTTGCAAAAAGTAAATTGTTGAAAAAGACCAGAGAATTTAAAAAATTCCCTGGCTTTTCTCTGATTATTCCAGGAGGAAAAAAGTTCCCTGAGTTTTCGGGTTTTTACCTGTTTTTCATATGCATAACCAACATGTCGTGTGTATGTAGCAGCAGTAGAGTATACTATACACAATACCCACTATGACGTTTATTCATTCATTCGTTCTTGTAAGTGTCTAGAACATCGTGAAAGGCTCGTTCCCACACCTTATTAACTTATTCGAGATGACCTCTACAACATATTTCATGGTCAAGGTCATCCCAGGTGAGGCCTACGTTCTGTATAACTAGTCTTTTAAATTATTTAAATTTTTGATTGGCTCATTTAGGCCGTGGTAGTCAGGCAAACGTTTTTGCGAATTCTTACAAGAAATTTACGACCCCAATTTGCAAAAAAACTTTGATGAAAACAAAGGAATAAAAAGAAGACCAAAAAATTCGCTGCATCCCAACGATGCAAGTTTCAACGTCATAAATTCAGCAAGTGCAGTATATTGATCAACATTTTTCGAAATTAGAAATTAGGGACTTCCGGTTTTACAGGAATTTTCGAACAATAGCAGTAATGCGTGTATACGTATATACTTTAATATTAAAAAAAAGGAAACAAAGTTTAGTGCACAAAGGAATTCTACAGCCACGGGCGAGCGACCACATTTTTGGTCAGCGCGAAAACGATGTACGGTTCTTTTAATAATTGCTTACGATCCAGTAACAGGCACCGTAGCACCATCGAAAAATAAATTCGCGTTGACTAAAAAGTGGGTTTGCCGGTCCGTAACTGGTGATTCGTTTGTACAATTTTTTTCTCAGTACATGTAGGTGGCTATGTGGGAGGGACGATTATATATATATATATATATATATATTTATAACATCTCACCAAGTGGTGTATCAGTGTGTCTAATTTTATCGACGACCAAAAAATATAAATTCCAACGTTACGTTTTTTCTTTCTTTTCGTTAACCAGAAAATATTTCCCATTGTTCCTTTATTGAGATAAAAATACGCTAAGCTAGCTGCGTAGAATTTTTTTATACTACCGTAAACGGGCAACTTTGTCTCTGGGGGTACAACTTTCGGACATTGCGTAATATTCGACACTTGAATTTCTCACCAACACCATGCCTAATGAATTGGCGCGCAATCACCGCTACTGCCATACGCTGGTATGGTACCTACGCGGCAAATATTTGAAGCTATAGTCGTCTGACGTGTCCCAAAGTTATCCAAAGTTACTCAAAATTGTCCCAAAGTTGCCCAAAATTGTCCCAGTTACCCAAAACTGTCCCGACGCTACCCAAAAGTGTCCCAAACTTACCCAAAACTGTCCCAACGTTACCCAAAATTGTCCCAAACTTACATAAAATTGGCCCAGAGTTACCCAAAATCGTCCCAAAATTACCCAAAACTGTCCCAAAGTTACCCAAAGTTACCTAAAATTGTCCCAAAGTTACCCTGATTTACGGTATTGAAGTTTGCATCGTCGGAATGCAACGAAAATCCTTAATTTTGTCCTTTCTCTATTACTATTACTATCTAAACGATTTTCTAGTCGGGTTTAGGTTATAGAACCCCAATAAGGATCTTCGAAAATGTTTACAGCGATTTTTCGTACCCCGAATGTGCCAAAAGTACATTTGGCAACAGGGAAAACAATATTTTCGTTGCGGCCCAACGATGCAAACTTCAATACCATAGGCTTTTGACAGTTGTCCCGCAGTTATCGATTCAGCATGGTCTTCCTGATGATGCTCACGAACATTTCGATAAAATGTGAGTAATAAATATGTATACTTTTATCAACGACGAGAAAAAAAGTGCATGCTCTCTCTACACGTATGGAGTGAAAGGAAAAAAAATAAGGCGCACTAGAAGAAAAAAAAAAAGAATAATTGGCCTCGCGTTTGATCATGCGACACTTTCGCGATCTGTGAATAATAATAAATAAAACTAAGCCGGAGTAAAGAGTCCCTGATCAATTGTTTCAAAAGAAGAGGGGAGACGACGGGGAGCACGAGCGAGAACAATTTCAATTCACCTCGTTGAGTATCCGAGATTATTTTCTGTTTTTATTTTTCTGTTCGCGCAGCAAAAGAAACGTTAAACGAAAAAAAAGGTACGTGACAAATGATAACCTTTAGCCCTTTTAAATGTCTCGATTTTTCGAAGTACGTGAGACTTGACGTGAGTCAAGGCTCGACAAACTTGTTCTTTTTTATGTTAGTGGTGTTTTTTTTCGGAACACAGTCGAAAGTCAGTAATGGAGATCGACGAAATTGTAATTGAAGACACACAGGGGGATAAAAGAATCGCATTTTTTATCGACACTTTGGTAGTACCGTCGGAAACTCTACTCATTGAGGATGACCATCAAGGGATTAGAGAGAGATGAGGGTCACGTATCATTAGCGCAATTAACAATGGAAAACATGTTATTGCGATAAAAAAAACTAAATCGATCGTTAAGCCACCAAATGCAAGGGCGCGATCGTAATTAATCGTCGCATAGCTACAAATATAAATCGCAACCGTGACTGATCATGATGAGCAATGACCAATGTGAGAATGAGCGATTTGAAACAATAAAAATAATTAGACACTGCAGACAACAAATAAGGATCGAGATCTCGATCAATAGATGCGCCGTCTCAATTGACAATTGAAACGACGACCAATCGTAAATAGCAATAGGGCAACTGCCCTCTGGAATAACGGAGCATTGCGCAAGGTGATGATATATAACGGGCTACATCTACCTAAGGGGGTCGAAAAATTGCATTTACCAAAAATATTTTAGTATAGTATCACCTTTTAGCTATATGCCCTGAAAATTTCATTGAAATATTCCTAAAATTAAATGAGCTTTTATCAGTCTGCCGGACGAGTGGTAGCGGCACCATTTTACAAAATTTAAGGTAGAACGAGCGCGCGCTCTTGATTTCTATACATTTTGTTCAAATTTTAACCAGACATTGTTCATATCACGATGCATGTTTGAGTGAAATTTCAGAACAGTCGACTATTTAGATTGGGTGTTAATGGGTTTTCAAATGGCAACTTTTAACACTGCATTGACCGAAAGTCAGGTCACATAATTCATCGTACCATTCTATTGTGTTCACAAATTTTGAAAAAAAATTGTCTAGATAGCAAACTAGTTAGGGAAAGAGTGAAAGAAGTTACCATTTCCTTTACTATTCTGCTTTGCTAAAAACGTTCAGTAAAGACAGAATAATTATCCGTAAAAAATATTCGTCCCCTATAATAAGAAGACACATGGCAACACCGCAAAACAGTACTGTTCAATATTTCGAGAGAAAAAAAATTATCGTGTTCCTAAAGTTAAAACCTTTTATCATAAAAAAACATTTGCGTTATAAATATGAATATTTTACATTGTTTGTGTCATCTTCATTGACAAATAAAAGTGCTGGTTAATTCACAACTAATTAAAAACTTTGTTCGATTAAAAATTACTTCCAAATGAAAATTCTGTGTTGCCGTATTATTTTAAATATGCCGGGCAAACTTGCGTCATTGGATACGTGGAACGATGCGGTGTTGCCATGTCTTCTTATTATAGGAGACAAATATTTTTTACGGAAAATTATTCTGTCTAAATTTCAATGCAGACCCTGCGGTGTTGAAAGTTGCTATTTTAAAACCCATTATCTCCCAAACTAAATAGTCGACTATTCTCAAATTTCACCCAAACATGCATAATGATATGAACAATGTCTGGTTAAAATTTTAACAAAATCTATAGAAATCAAGGGCGCGCGCTCGGTCTACCTTAATTGGGTTTTTCTCGAAACACTCCTTTTACAATCGGTGGACATGATATTTCGAGAACCACTTGATGGATCGTTTCCAAATTTACAGGAGATACGGTGAGAAACATTCAAAGGTCGTTGACGATCTCACTTTTTCAAAATCCATCTTTATATTTTAACAGTTACGTAAAAATGGCACCTTTTTCATAGATTTTGTATACTCGAGATTCAATTCGACGTCACGTTGTTAAAAACAAGGATTTTAAAAATCGACGTTCGTCAACGACTCTTATTTATCGTTATCTTGAATAACCCGTTCGGTTTTTAGATTTCAGATAGACCGTTTAAGCGGGGGAGTGTCCACCGCCGAACGTCGCGTAAATAATTCCATCTTCTGTCGACGGCCATGTTTTTCCCTATTTTATGGTGATTTTTTTCAGGCCCTCAAAATAAAGGGTCTCTCAAAATGACCTGACATTTTAAATTGCGCGCCATTAATTTTTGTGGCGAACATAGAGTACTAATCTTGGACAACTGGCATCAGGAAGTATTGAGGTTTAGTCATGGATAATTACACCAGGGGCTCCCTTTTTTTATCACGCCCCATTTCTGCGAAAAAGGAGATGACCGCGCCCCCTGTCGGATCTTCATCGACATTAGGGTTATACCCCCCCCCCCCCCCCCCCCCGTATATTGTGATGCTCCCCACTTTGAAAATCAATTAATTTCACGATCGAGCAACGCATAGAAATTGTGAAAATTCAAGAGTGAACGGTTGCAAACTGGAACGAAGCGGCCATTTATCGGATATTATGTTCCACACATAACCTCTATATTCGTACCTCCCATTAAAATTAAAACATTCGTCCTTTTCAAATGAATAATACGTTTTATCAACAAATTAAAATGTCGCGTTATTTTGAGACACGCTTTATATACCTTTCTGTTAAAAAAAACAAATACGTTTCTTCATCAACCGCCGCCCAGAAGAAAACGGTATTTGGCCATTTTTGTTCGGGCCTCTAGGCCTGCCATACTCAAAGTGTGCTCCGCGGAGCCCTGGGACTCCACAAGGCCTCTGCTAGGGCTCCGCCGAAAAAAAAAACATCTTCATATCTCCCAATAAATAGAAATAATTTCATCAATTTACAGTGGAATTAATACATTGCTATGTAAAGTACCCATTTTTGTATGATTTTCGGCAAGAGTACGATATCGGAGGCGCCAAGATTTGACGGTGAATTTAGGGTTATCGAGTCAAAATAAACAAAATATGAAGAGTGGTAAAAGTTGATATCTCGCTTACTTTGCGTTCGAATTAGAATTTTACGATAGTTATCAAAAATGATGATTTGTTCGAATTTGAAAATGTCAAGCAACATCAGGCAAGGTAACTTGGAAATGTATAGTTTCAACAGTGTCTCAGAAACCAAAAATGTATTTTAAATACCACTACCATGTTTTCCTCGCGTATAAGTGCGACTAGACAGAGAGTAAGGTAGTACTTTTAATCGCTAGGAGCCCGAAGAGGGATTAAAAGTGCATGGTTCATCCCTCTTCGGACTTGTAAAGCTCTAAGTTTATGTAAAATATATCGTTTAGTAATTTTTCGTAGTAATTTTATGGAACAATCTTTATTGTCATAAATAAAGAGAGAATATGAATAAATAAAGCATTGTAATCTTGGAATTTATGTTGTAAATCATATAAGTACTACGTTTAGTGGTATTTATATGATACCACTAAACAAACCCAAACAAAAAAATACTTTTTGAAGCTCGCCCGGTCAATTTCCATTATTTACGACAAAATAAAGATATTGTACCCATGAGCCAACAACAATCGTTGAATTTTGGCGCATTTCCAATTACCGCTAGAAGCGCTCAAAATTCCTTAAGGGGTTAGGCCACAGTAACGGGCAAAAAACATGTGCCAATTTGACAAATTTTTTTCGCATGAAGAAGTGATTCGCTCATAAAATTAATTACACATCTATTTAGTACGAATATCAAGCTGTTAGAATTTTTTCCCCATGTACAAAATGGCCGACTACTCGAAACTTCTCGAAACGGCTTTTTTCCAATTGGCGTAACAAATAACTTCAAGAATTTTCACTCGATTTACTTCAAATTTAAAAGTTATGTTCCTAATTGCATTTCGCAGAGAAGTACGGCCGGAATTTCTGATTAAACGAAAACTGTTAATTTTATGAGCAGTTTAGGAGCTGTTATAAAAAAAATGTTCCACTGAAAATTCATTTCTTAAGTTCAAACACCTACAACTTTTGAATAAAACAATATTTTTTTAAATTCCGTACGTACTTCTCTAGGTATTCTAATGTAGATGGGCGAGAATTTTTCTTTTTTGTTCTAGGTAAAAAATTGTGAATGCCAAATGTCACGCCGCGGAGCGCCTAATAAAAGATAACAAAAGAAAATATTAGTAATTAGGCCATTTTGTACATCGAAAAAAAATATATATATATTTTTTCTAACAGCTTGATCATCATACTAAATAGATGTGTAATTAATTTAATACATGAATCACGTTTACATACGAAAAAGATTGTTAAATTCGCACATGTTTTTATACCCGTTACTGTGGCCTAACCCCTTAAGGAAGTCAAAACGGCAATTCTTTTATTCTTGAACTTCTTATGATTTTGGTTCAAATACCAAGAATCAACGGTCAAAACTTAGCGCCCCGGATATCGTACTATCCCCCGATTTTCATAAAAAAATAAACATAAAGCCAAGTTTTGCTTATTGTAGGGCTCCGTAAGATATTTAGTGTGCCAAAAGGGTTCCGTCGCCAAAAAAGTTTGAGAACCGCTGCTCTAGGCAGATGTAGCCCGACAAGTAATCGTGACACGAAGAATAAACGTTTGGAATCAGATCGACTTCGCACAGACGAAAAAAACTACTCAAAATAAATCGCGACGAATGACTTTCAACGAAAATTTCGCCGATCTCTGGTCGGTCGTATGGCTCACAGTGGAACGGACACGGTGGGGTTGGTTTCATTTGATTGTTTCGCTTGTTTTTTTTTTTTTGGGAATCGGTGTATTTTCTGTCGTGACGATTTACGGTGAAAAGAGGAGAGAAATAGAGAGAGACAGGCAGAGAAAGAGAGAAAGAGAGATAGAGCGTTGTTTTTTTTGTTCTGGTTTGACTGAGCTTGAAGACTCACCCTGCGGGCCAGAGGGGTTCGAGTTGGAGTTGGGCTGCGAGGAGTTGGGCTGAGGGGGCTGGGGTGGGGGCTGGGTCCCAGGAGGGGGCCCATTCTGTGGCATGTTCCAGGAGTTCCAGGAACCCCCGGGCCCGCCCCCCGCAGCCCCGCCAGTACCCGCCGTGGGCCCGTAACCCCCTGAAGCGGCCGCGGCCGGCCCACCTGCGATCATTAACCACACAAAACACGTGTAACCGACCACCGTCACACCTCACCTTTGCAATTCGCGCGTTTTTCTTCTTTTTTTTCAATCTCTTTGCGTACTTTTTGAAACATCTCTGGACCTTCGAAATATTTATACGTAATTTTCGTTGTTTTTTTTTTCAATTTTCACACGTACTTTTTAAATCTCTACACTGAGAAAAAAAACCAATTGAATCAAAAAAATATATTAGCTGATTCAAATAAACGTCTGATCGCGGAGTGCCACCGATATATAAGATTGCTACAATACTGTAAAAGATTGGAAAATGTGATTGATTCAAATAACATATTATGTTATTTGAAAATCTCCTCTGTTCTCTGATTATCTGCATTATCCTTTAAATAAAATTATATTCTCTTGAAATCATTCTATATACAATACGTAGATGTTTGGAGAAAATAATTAAGCGGTTGCTACAACATTTTTTATTTCGTACAAAAATATAATCACTAGAATGAATTATTTCTTTACTACATCGAAACGAATATGCATTGAGACGTAAGTTTTTCAATTTGTTTTAAATCTTAAATAAAGAGTAGGCATCAGAATGATCATCCTCGATAATAGTGGAGAGAATATCAGATATCCAATGGAATATCCATGGAGAGAATATCAGAAATTCAACTGATAAGAACAGATACTACACTTTGATCTTAGCCGCAGGCCAAGAAGCGATACTCTAAAGAGTTTCTCCGGCGTTTACGTAGATTTTCGGTTCGCGCTACGCTTACGAGAAATGAGCGCGGCTTCTAGCGGTTACTTCGAGAACTACGGGTTTCCTCACACCTATAATTTCGGTGGCGCTCAGCCATGATTTGATTGAATTTTTTCAACCAAATGCGCAAGAAACAAGTTTTATTTTCGCATAATTTTTAACCAATTCAGATATTTGCTTAATATTCTTCAATCAAAATAAAATATTAATATTCTAACGAATAATGTACTTGAAAATCAATATCGGATATGGTGAAAAGAATAATATAACATATTTACTCAATAGACATTTTATCTGAATCAAACGAGCGAAATTCAATTTTTCTTTTGTACTCGAATCAACAATATTCATGTTATGAATTGAAACGCTTTTTTTGTTCGGTGCAGAAAATGCATTCAAAACTATATAATTTGTTCGCGATAATGTTTTAGATAGTTTCAATAGTGTATTGTTCTCGGCTAACAATATATCTTTCGAATGAAAAAAAAAACTTTCAATTTTATGATGTTATTGAAGTCAATAGCGTTTTGTTTGGACTAATAAATTCCATTTTTTACACCAACAATTTGAGAATTGAATCAACGAAATTTCATTCAATAACACCAATGATATTGGATCAATGATTTTTTTTTCTCAGTGTATGGTTGGCTTAGCTTCCTTTTTTTAGCTTTTTTTCGTTCGTTCTCTTCCACGGATAGCTCGATACGATTCGGACTTACGGCACGTTAAATTGCTTCTGCTTTTTTGTGCACCACACCCTTTCGCATCGGTGGCGCATTTGTTTTCCGAGCGTAGACGAAAACACAGAGACAGAGGGGAAACAGAGCCAGTACGATAGAGAAGATTTCGAAAGATTTTCGTGAGGTGACGGGACTTTACGTGCAATTTCCCATCGAGATAATTCGCTGGCGGTTGAGTTAGCGTGTGAAGATTTAACCCTTAGTTGCCATTATGGGCTTCGAAACAACCACGCGACTTGTTTTTCTCGTGCGAAAATTTACTGATGATGTGTATTCTACAGAAGTGTGGCAAGTAAAGGTTCACTCCTGTTTTGCTTAGACAGGATTTGTGACGATTTTTTTCATAAAGCCCCTCTCTGTTCTAGGTTTTTTTGTTTTCTTTTCTTTGAGTCGGTTGTTCGCCCTTGTCAAAGCAGGTATCTTTATGTTATATACGTATACAGTCAACTCTTGTCTATTTTGCGGCCAGCTATTTTTCGACATGGTCACCAGTTGCCCGAAGCGTCCTTCCCCTAAGTAGCTATGCTCGTAACTACAAGCTCACTCACCATCCCAACCTTTTCTTCTGGTATCATCATTCTCATTTATCATCATTTATCCTCGCCTAAAGCCATTTTCCAAATCAACATTTTTTTTCATTGGTTATGAATAATGTAATTTTTTTTCTCGAAAAATCGAAAAAGAAGTTGCGAAATTCCAAAACAGCTCGATCAAGTCTTAGCCAAGATTGTTTATTTTAAGAAACTCGTTTTTTTTTCTTCAAATTAACCGAGAGGCCAAAATCAAGTATGTTCGAAGGTCCTTCACGAGATTGTCTATAACTTGTTGAATTATTTTTATCTTTTAATAAAAATTGCTACACAACTTCGTTAATTTACAAACAAAAAATGTCCAAATGATTTTCCAGTCATCTTACTTATCTCTTCGAATTTTTTTTTATTACCCTAATTTTTGGATCGTCAGAGTAGCCTACCCCTTTTATTCCTAGATCCCTACAAATTAATAACAAAGTGACAAATAAAAATTCAAGGATTTTTTTTTTAAGCAAGATTCGTTTGATATCACAAGAATTTGTCTAAACTTATTTTGTAATTAATCATCGATTCGCTCACTGAAAGTCGTCTGTGCATTAATATTCTTTTGTCCAAACATTGACTACATTTTAACGTTTTTTTTAAACATTTATCATTAGCTAATTAAATTTTGTGAGTTTTGTAAAAATACGATTAAATTGAACTAATTTCACATAGAAAAAGAATTCGAAAATTAATAAACGCCATTTTACTTTTTCACGGGTGAACTGTCAGTTGAAGCCAGTCGGTAAAATGTATACGCATAGGTGTACAGTGGGTTAAAAAAAGTATTTGTACACGTCGTCTTTTTCACATTATCCTACGAAAAAAATTAAATGCTTTATTAAGGCCGAAGCCTGATTTAGAAGGTCCGAAAAATCGTTTTTTTTTTTCATTATTGCTTAAATCGATAGATAAACTATCCAAGAATATATTTACAAAGTTACAGAGGCCAATTGTAAATATTTTCATAGATACAATGCCAAAAGCAGAGAAACGATTGATATTTGATATTGACATTTCCTCCCATTGAAAACTTTGAAGCGCGTTTTCTCCAGTTTTCATTTTCACTATTTTTCCCAATTGGCGAGCGTGATAGCAAAAAAACTAAACGACCTACTGAATCAAACAAAAGTCCATTTTCTTCAGTATGAAAATCTCTTCTAAGTGAATTAAAAAAGTCGTTGAAAAAGTATTTTAAAATAATTTTTATAGCACGTTAAAGTTTTTTTTTAACACATTTTTTTTCAGACCCGATAAAAGTTATAATTACACGATTTTTTCAGCTTTTTCTTAATTCACCCCGAATAAAAATATATGACAATTGAACATTTTATTGGTTTTTTTGTTTCAGTCAAGAATTACGAGGTGCATCTTTCTCGCCGATTGGGGACTGCAGTGGCAAGACGCACATGGAATAGGCTGATAAATCTGCAGCCATTTATTGACTCATGTTGAACATTTTTTTATACATTTCAAATATACATAAAAAGATACCTCAATGTTTACTGGACTCACTTGTTTTTGTTTCCTCCTAGAAAAACTCCTGAAAAAACGCCTTTTTGGATCTTCTAATTCAGACTCCCGTCTTAAGTTTGTTTGGGTTTGTTTATAAATAAGTAAACCCAAATTAGCAAAAGTTTCGTGTAAGATGTAGAAATACTTGTTTTACCCACTGTAAGATACCCAGCACAGCAGTGTATGGATCTTCTCGTCACGCGGCAAAACAAACGACGCTCGTCAATCCCGGCTCGGCGAAATAGATGAGAGTTGAGTGTACATATATTTAATTATATAAAAATATATATTTCTTTCGCAAATACCGTCGCAATAGTTTTTCACGTTGCCTATTGTGCAAACGATCATTTGGTGCTGAATTTAAACAAAAGAATCTTTCTTTGGAGTAAATCAACGAACGTCAAAACAATGGAATTCTTACGTTCTTCTCGCTGTTCATTTTATTTCACTTTCTTAGGACGAGAGTGCAATAATCGTTTGAGAAGAGAATTAAAAAGCGGAAACCTGATAAAGGTGTCTCATCGTCACAAATCCTCAATAAATCAGTACACTTTTTTGATGTTTCAGCTTATGCTCAAGATTTTTCGAAGCTCAGCCAGGAGCGATATTCTCGAATGGACTCGAACGTATTCACGGACTGACGGCAAAAGTTTTATTATCGTTCAAGAGCATTTGGCACTGGAAACGTAAAGTCTGAGAGACACGATCCTATTTTTTTTCAATTCAATATTTTCTTTCCTCGTTATTCTCCGTAGGGCTTTTTTGTACGTGTCGAAATTTTCTTACGTTAAATTTTTTTCTCTTTCATCCCTTTTATCTCGATTGATACTCTTTTTCTTCGTACTTTTTGTTTCTGTAGGGCAAGAGACAACTAAACCTTTCCAAGCGGGATGGAAGGGGAGAAGGGACAGGGACAAAATTATGTTATTCATCAACGACCTTACGTGAGTTCGCGAATAAAATTGCACACACACACACACACACACGCATATATATATATATATATATATATATATATATATATATATATATATATATATATATATGCACATATACACATAAATATACGCTTGCGTTTTTTTTAATTGGCATTTGCCAACTACATTGGTCGCGCGCTTGGCATTGTTTTTCGCGCTTTTTTCCAGCGCGGCTTCCGACTGACGTTTATATTTTTTTCTGACGGCTTTTTATCATCATCCCTCAGATATAAAGGACCTCCAGTCAAAAGCGATTTGGCCGGTTGGCGGAAAAAAAAAGGAATTTAAATTTACTTACGACACTTTATCAGTGACGAAAATTGAGCCGGATATCTCAAACATTGCGGAAGTTATGGAGCAAAAAAAAGAAACACCGAGAAACTTTAAAATCGTTTAACCGACTTTCGCTGAAAAATCTTCTAGACCATACTCCCCGCGTGTATTGGCTCCGTGCGCAACACTAGCACCATGTGGCGTTCGTATTTTTGTCGGCTCTGTCAAAGGCCCTGTGATTCTGGTTATAATATTGTGATAAATTATAAAAATAAAAATCGCGCCTCAATAGCATTTATTTGCATTAAGGGATAACACCAATCTAGGATTTTGGAAAAATGTTTTTTTTTTGCTTAAAAAATACTTTGGGGTCATAAAAACAATATGCAATTGGTCGTGTAGCGTTTTTTTTTGTTCAAGGTTCAATTACCGATTTTGCCGCAGCGCCTCGGACTTGTTTCAGGCGCCTCGTACAACTTTGAACGCGTTTTTCTCGAGACCACTTTTTTCAAACTGGCAGGACGGATTACTCGAACACCTTTACATGGATCGATTTGAAATTTTTATAGTAGCTTCACAATTACTTTCTCTATGGGAGTACGTAGCCGTTTTTTATTAAATGTAAACTTTTTTTTATAAACAATTTGCTGCTTGTTTTTTGGGCAAAAAATCGATGTATTTTTTCAAAGTGCGCCATTTTATCAAAATTTGATTTAAAAAATCCCTACGTAGTCCAATAGCTAATAATATATAGATTATAATTTTATTTGGTTTTTGTTCCAGGTCTTATACCTTACGAGAAAACCGTTCTCTCGTGAAGCTGATTGTAAAAAACACGTTTTTCAATCTGGGCTCTGTCGCCGCCATTTTGTATGACAATTGTAATTTTTTTTTATACTTTAATATGTGCTAAATAAACCCTCTCAAACGAAATCCTATTCCTTTATTCATACTCCCAAAATAAATTGTCAAAGTTAGGCCTTAGTTTCTGCCGCTAGAATGGTGCTATCCTTTATTCTGAAAAAGTCGAAAAAAAATGTCGAAACTTGGAACTTAACTTTTGAAACCATGCCAAAAATTCAATTTTCGACATTTTTACTTTACTCTAGTTCCAGCGATAGCCTCATGTCTACAAATCAAAATGCCGTCTGAAATTTTTCTTCCAGATGTGTTAAAAATTCAAAGATAGTTTCTTTAATGGGCTCTTAAAAAAAAAGCGAAGAAAAATAGCTGTCACATGGGATGCCCCCGTTAAAGCTAAAACTGCAGTTATCCATTTGGAGCATTGTCTAACTTTCAATTTGCCCTAAAGACTCGATAAAATTTGCATTTACTATTCCATCCGGTATTTTTATAACTTATTACACAGCAACTGTCGTGGCCCGTTTCAACAAAGCAATATTTTAAATTCGATTGGAAGAATCTCGTGCTACGCTCATACATATTTGACAGATAAATAGCCGAGTTCATTGCAATTTTGTCTACTGCGGGCGCTGCGTTCGATTTCATTACACCCACCCCATACTCTCCACGGAGCCAATATCAGTGCGTAAAAAATTCGACGTGATATTTAAACAAAAACGAGATATTTTTGCACGTACGGCAAATCCGTAAAGGCATACACGCGAGACGATTTCGTAATTCTTTAGATCAATGACTTTTCCGAAAAATTGTTGTTTCCAAGCAAACCCAAACAAACCCAATATAGGCGTCGAAATGTCCGCGAACTTGAAAACCCCATAATTTTTACCCATACTTTAACCCAAACGAACCCAATATAGGCGTCGAAATGCTCAAAAATGCCCTATTTTATCACATGTTTCCGCAAACTTCAAAACCCCATAACTTTTATGGGGAGGGGGGGGGGGTGAATATCAGCTTCTCCCGACTAAATATCATCATTCATAACTCATTAAATGAGAAAATATCAAAACAAAAATGTTAAGCTCATTTTTCCGAAAAGTCACTTATCTAAAAACTACCGATGATCTTTTACGATGCTGAAGTTTGCATCGTTGAAACGCAACGAAAATTCTTTTCAATTTTTTCCTTTATTTCCTCACTTTCTTCATCATCCAGAATCGTTTTTTTTAAGGAATGTAACGATACTTGTTTTAGCCGATACGATACCGATACAATTTACAAGAGAACTTGATATAATAAAAATTGTTCTTTTTGTACACTAACCAATGACCCAAACATTAAAAAGTTACTCAAGAAAGAAGCTGAAAATGTGGAAAATTATTTACCTACCTTCCAGGAGCGAAAGGAGTGTCAAAATCAAACAGATATTTAATAATACTCTTTTATTTATTATTAATTTGAAGTTTAGTGCTTGAAGTAATCTAAACTTGAAATTGTACTGATTAAACTTGAAATTGAACTGAACTATAAAAAGACAGCTGTGACGTAAATAGTCAATAATCAAACTTGACCTTAGGGAGGTTTTTGTCACGGAGGCAGAACTTATTTAGGTTATTTGCTGACAATCGGTTGCGCAAATCATTTCGAATAAGGCCCGCAGATGAAAAAAGTCACTTTGAAGCAAGCGAGGTCAATTGATAGGATAGATGTCTTTCGCCAATCTCTCGCGCGCCAATCTTGCCGCGCGAAAGCCATCGCAACGCAGAGCACGATATTTAAGGCGGGATATACATTTACAACAATCAAAAAATCGATTTCTTTTTTTTTTCTCCTTTAAACGATAAAACTATATATGTAGAATATTTTCCCAAAGTTTCAAAGCGAAATTCGAAAAACTTCAAACGTTACAGCCCGTCAACGCTGTGCCTCACCGCTCGGATTCGATGCTGGCGTGAACTTCAAAGGCGTTTTTTCTCAAAACTGCATTATCGAAATAGGCGTGCCGGATACAGAAATGTTGCGTGAAATGTTGATTTTTTTGTAAATGCGTGCCATTTTCTAAAATTTGTATTTTCTTCATTTTAATTACCGTCACATAGAAACTATACATGTTCTAACTGAATTTTTTTTTTTTGAACTTTCTTGCAAATCAAAGTCTACGGGAAGCTAGACTGCACGCCGATTCGCAACTCCCGCGACGACCTTGCTGTAACACTCTGCCACAGGCGGAGCCATTTGGATGATGAATTGAGTTTAAAAAATTGTTTCGTGTATTTAAATATACTATTAAGGGGAGGTGGTGCCTAAGTAAATGGCGAGAAAAACAGGTAAACTTCGGGAATTTTTATCTCGAAAACTAATGTTTCAATTGGATCCGGGTTTTTTTTATTGGAAAATTTGTACATTGAGGTATGTTTAGAAATTTTTTAAAATAAATTCGTTGACTGGAAGCGATTCAAACGCGATTATCTCGAAACATAGTTTTCAAAGTCGGTGCCAGATGTATCTCGAAAACGGCTTGTCCGATTTTGTCGAAATTTTGATACAATATTCTTCGATAGTTTTTCTCGTTCGCCACATAGAATTAAAAAAAAACTTTCATTTTTGACGGAATTGCGACCGTTTTGATTTAACATTCGTTTTTCATCCGCAATTTCCGACGATTTTGGATCGCAAACACATTGCGTAAAAAAGCAATGGTTCAATCAAACGAAAAACCCCTACGTGGCGAACGAGAAAAACTATCGAAGAATATTGTATCCAAATTTGAACAAAATCGGACAAGCCGATTTCAAGATACATCTGGCACCGACTTTGAAAACTATGTTTCAAGATAATCGCGTTTGAATCGCTTCCAGACAAAGAATTTATTTTCAACAATTCCTAAACATACCTCAATGTACATATTTTCCAATTTAAAAAGAACCCGGATCCAATCGAAACATAAGTTTTTTAGATAAAAATGCCCGAAGTTTGCCTGTTTTTCTCGCGGTTTACTCAGGTACCTCCCCTCAAAGTATACCTAAAGTTTGATAATTGTAGGATAATGTTTGCTTTGTTTAAAAAATCTCTCAATATTGCTTATTTTTCTCCTGGCTAAATGTGTATCCCGCCGTAAATCGGCGAAGAACGTATCGGCGATGCCGGCGATATATCAGCCGATCCATCGGGGTCGTATCGGTATCGTTACATCCCTAGTTTTTTTTACACACATTGAAGCTGAGAATAGCTAATAAGGACTTTGGAAAACGTTTGAGTGATTTTGGACGACTAAACGTGCCGAAAAAAAAATTGATCTGCGAAACTTCCGTTGCGTTCCAACGATGCAAATGTCAATATCATCGATTTTTTTTGACGTCGGCACGAAATTTCCCCCATAAACAGTTCCCTCTGCAGAGGAGGAAAAGTACACGCGCGTTCAATCCCCCCAGGGGCGGGGGAGAAACTATCGTAGTCGGAAGCCGCGCTCGCACTCGACGGGAAACGCAATCCCATCAAAATGGACAATCATTCTTTTTTTTAATCTTTCGTTTAACCGATGAAATCCGCAGCGGCTGGGCAGAAAAAAATGGGAAACAAAGAAAACGTCCTTGCTCTCGTGATAAAGAAAGAAAAAACAATTGAATGGAAGGTCGGAGAAACGCGGTGAGGAGGAGAGCGAGAAAGAAAAGAAAAGAAAACTCACCGTAGCTACCGTAACCTTGGGTAGCAGCCGCCGGTTGAACGTTGTAACTGTTGCCCCACTGATGGGGTGGCGGCGGGGCGATCTGCTGTTGCTGGGGCTGTGCCCAGGCCTGAGCGTTGTACTGTGCGGTGTAACTGGCGAATTGGGCACCGGTCTGGGGACCGGTAGATCCCCAGCCCTGATACTGCTGCATCATGTTACCCGGCGGTCCCATGGGTCCGCCCATCATGGGCCCACCCATTTGGCCGTTCGGCCCACCCATGTGTCCCATGTTGCCGGCCATACCCATCGGCGGTCCACCCTGCTGCGGGGGACCCCATTGCCCCTGATGCCCGTCGTTCATCTTGCTCGACGAGTCGCGTGGCTCCGCCCGCTTTATCTCAACCTGAAAAACATCATAATCAACGGTCGCGTATTCGTTAATATCCACTACTTGACACGCCAAAACCAAAAATTGCGCGTTTATTCAAAACATACTATTATTTCCGTCAAAAAAAGTCGCACTGGTGTATTATCAGTGTGAGAAATGGAGATGGAAATTACTCAAAATTGTTCGCGGACGGAAGTGCGCGAATTGCCATTCCGTTTTTTCGGTTGTATTATTTTCACTTTGGACTGCACATTTCATCGGGATTCAGGTGAAATGGGGTGAGAAAAAGAATTTATTGCGCGTACATCTTCAGAGCAAACGCGATCAGAATTTTAGTACTTCGGGATTCGGACACAAATCGGTAATTGGTCAGCCATGTGGAAGTCGTTGCGAACACTGATTTGGAACGATAATAAGGCTCGATGTTAATTAAACAATATGTGTGGTGGGGGGGTTCCTTGCAGACTTTGCTGATTTTCAGAATTTTTTCTCAAAATCAAAAAAGAAGAAACTGATTTTCAGGTTTTTTTCTCAGAATCAGAAAAAGAAGAAACTGATTTTCAGATTTTTTTCTCAGAATCAGAAAAAGAAGAAACTGATTTTCAGGATTTTTTCTTGGAATCAGAAAAAGAAGAAACTGATTTACAGGATTTTTTCACAGAATAAGAAAAAAACAGAACAACCTTGCAAAAAATTGCTGATTTTCAGAATTTTTTCTGAGAATCAGAAGAAGAAGCTGATTTTCAGAATTTTTTCTCAGAATCAGAAGAAGAAGCTGATTTTCAGGATTTTTTCTCAGAATCCGAAAAAATGAGAAAAAAATTTCCTTGAAAAAATTTGCTGGTTTTCAAGATTTTTTTTTAAGGAAAGTTTTCTCCACTATTTTGAGACTTAGGGTATGCTTTATTAGTACTTTTTGCTGTTACATGGTATTTTTTTATTTCTTTTATTAATCTTTGAAAATGGCGATGTCTTCGAATAATGACACGGTCTTCGAGACTGCATTTTCAAAACTCTCGTGACGTATAGCTAGAAAACTAATATACCGATTCTGACGAAATTTGGTATTAAACTTTCTATCCTTTTTGTCTAGCACATGACCCAGAATGACTTTAAAAATGTTTGAAAAAGTATTTTTTTTTGCAAAATGATTTGCGAAAAATGCAATCTTATTGTATCAAAGCGTGCCATTTCATCGATTTTCAACATTTCATCGATTTTCAACATTTCTCAATTTTCTTGGTTCATATTCGGTGTATGAGTGTTAATGAAAGAAAAATATTCTTTGGCTTTTTTTTTTCAGATTAATCCCGCCGACGCTACGTGACTGTGCCACCCCTCCGCCATTTTTGAAGATTAATAAAAAATACCATGTAATAGCCAAAGGTACTAATAAAGCACCCTAACAAGGAACATCACTTTCGTGTCCTCCTTCGATTTTATTGAAACTTTTTTATATGGAAGAGTATCACAAACTAAGAAACACGTATTTTTTTTATCGGCGGAAAAACGGTTTTAAGGGGTGAATACGCACCCTCGAAAATAGGGTTTTTTTCTCGTTTTTCGTCGATAACGTTATCGTTCTCATCTCCAATGTATAGTACACAAAAAATAAACATTGTTGCAATTTGAATTTTTTTCATCCCGTACCGCTGAAACGTTATCGACGAAAAACGAAAAACATCACCATTTTTGAGGGTGCCTTTCACCCCCTCAAAACCGTTTTTCCACCGATAAAAAAAAATACGTGTCTCTTACTTTTTGATACTCTTCCACATAAAAAAGTTTCAACAAAATCGGTGGAAGACACCAAAGTGATGTTCCACCAATTCCAAAGTAAGTCTCAGAAGTAGAGAAGAAATCTTTCCTTTAAAAATGAAATCATGAAAATCAGCAACTTGTCCTCCCTTGACCAAATAGTTGTTCAATAATCAGTAGATACGTTTTTTTTACCATATGCGATATAACTTTGATTTTTCTAATTGTGAATTTTTCCAAAATATCCTGTTTTATCAATTTTTAATTCTACAAAATAGACGAGCAGGGACAAATTTAAAAAAAATTGCAGGAAGATTCCACATTACTGTTGAGAAGTTTCCAGGTCATTGAACGAACAGTTTCTTCAATACAATCTTCGAGAAAATTGGAAAAGAGAAATATTAACGTGTGAAAATACTGAATAAATTCACAAGTCTTTAGAGAACTCAATTATTTCGTGTCATAAAGAGAAACGTTTTTTTACTTATTACCGAGCGATTATTATTTTAAGTTTGTCAATAACTTTCGACGTCTATTGTTATTCGAAATGAGTAGTGACGTCTTAACGACTGAAGTTTTTCCGATTCTTGTCGAATTGGGAAGTGCTGAATTCTGATCAAATCTAACTTTTGGCTTGGGAAGTATGTCGTCCTCGATTACGTTCCAATTTATATAAAATAATTCGTTTTCCATCATTCTTGCCTGCATCGCGAGAACGATAAATGAGAAGAGCCGTGCTCGGACACAAGGAATCGCATCTCACGTTACGTTTCGAGGGATTGATGGTAGGTAGAAGATGAGAAGAAAAAAAAAAGTTTTTCAAAAGGAATAGTTGAGTGTCGCGTGTGAAAGTCGAAAGATCGAGACGGGGCAAGTGAAGAGGCGACCCTTCACGTTTTATCAATTTTTTTTAATTCTGCAAAATAGACGAGCAGGGACGAATTAAAAAAAAATGCAGGAAGATTCCACATTACTGTTAAGAAGTTTCCAGGTCACTGAACTTACAGTTTCATCAATGCAATCTTCGAGAAAATTGGAAAAGAGAAATATTAACGAGTGAAAGTACTAAACAAATTCACAAGTCTTTAGAGAACTCAATTATTGCGTGTCATAAAAAGAATCGTTTTTTACTGATTATCGAGGGATTATTTTTTTAAGTTTGTCAATAACTTTTGACGTCTATTGTTATTCGAAATGAATAGTGACGTCTTAACGACTGAAGTTTTTTCCGATTTTTTTGGAAGTGGGAAATCCTGAATTCTGATCAAATCCAACTTTTGGCTTGGAAAGTATGTAGTCCTCGATTACGTTTTAATTTAAATAAAATAATTCGTTTTCCATCATTCTTTTCTGCACAATGTAGGGCTTACTTTTTTTTCACGGAAATATTCGTTGCTCAGACGAGCATATTGGTAAAAGTCTAGACACGACATTTTTTTAAATGAAAAATCAGATTTACACTATAAAAAGAACGTCCCTAAATTAATCATTTCAACTTACATATATTCATGTATGTGTCGATATCTATATAAATATATACATATAAATATATTAGCACGCTATGCGAGACATTGTGCCCTGCACATTCGCGATATCGAAAAGGATCTTCGACGTTTTACCAATAACTCGGCAACGACGTACCTCGACGAAAGCGTGGAAGATGTTTAAATTTACGATTAATTATATTAACAATCTCGCGAGGGCAAGTATGCTTTATTCTAAAGGGGGACAAAACGACTAGAATGTTTTAAAATCATACCAAAATATTTCGTCTAATGTTTCATAGCCTATTATATGCTAAATTAAGGATAAAAGTCAAAATCACGTACTATCTTACTAACAATTTGTTTCCTTCTTTTTTTTAATATTAAGCTATAATTATAGACGGGCTGCATCGTTAATCTGTAATGATATATAACGCCATTATGTAGACTGCGTAACGTAAATTTAAATTATAACATTTTTGCTGTTTTTTTCATACAGAATTCGCATCGCAATAAGGTCGTACATGTCTAAAATCGTGTTCTTATAGTATTGACAATGACGAATATATCTATCATTAATTGTATAGTACAAGTATATAGGATATATACAGATTTTTCTTTATGCATGAAATAAATCGTATTCGTTTTCGTTAATAATATATATATATATATATATATATATTAGGGTGGTTTAAAAAAAATTAATTTTTTTTTCCCGCTACCTAACGGAAAATATTACTACGTTGTGAAAAAGTAATTCATACGAAATTTGAGAAGTCTAAACATTTTTTTAGGTAGTGGTCAAACGACTTTTAACATTTTTTTTCTTGATTTTTCGTCAATTTTGTTTCCCCGTCAATAGACATCATAATAATATAGTTCAATTAATTCGTCCAACTTATGTTAAGAGATTTTCGTTGAACGATTGAGTTTGATTTTTCCGTAAATAATTTTTTTTCAATGTTGCCTACTCCAATCGTAATTTTTGTAACCTTTTGAAATTGATGCAAGGTTGATAAATTCCTATTCCAGTTTCGCTCCAAATATTAGTTATTTTGTCGATAACGTTTTGTGTACTTCCTCGAACAGAAAATTTAAGAGTATTATGATAGTGAAGGAATAGACTTAATGCTTCTCTATTCGTGGGTAATTTTCGCTCCACAAATTATTCGATTCCGACCCAATCAGATAAATTTCGGCATGTTCACTATCGTCCAAACCCGCGTTCATTTTCTACATTTTTATTTTTATGTGTACTGTGACGTACGTCAATACAGAAACTACTGGAAACAGTCAAATGAATCGCGAAAAAAACTCACGGACAGTCAGAGAAACAAAGGTGCAGTAGCGTCAACAGCGCCGCGGTTTGTAACTCTCGAATCCGTATGACTTTGTTTTCTTACTCCAAAACAACATATTACTCAAAAAAAAACACGCATACTTGTTTGACGTTCAGTGATGTAAACACCGTGTTCTTGTTCATCAAGTGATTGATATGATTTCCACAACCGAATTACATATATTGATTCTTAATCTGCAAACACAAACTGTTTGTGGTAAAAAAAATATTTAAATAAAAATTGTGTATTGTTACGGAAAAAATTAAATCAAGACTTACATTGGATCACGCACTAACATTTTCTGCATCGAGGTAAAAAAAAATGAATACTCCGATAATCATGAAAAAAAAAAACATGAAAAAGGCGTTTGAGCACTGACTAAAAAATTGTTTAGAACCCTCAAATTTTGCAAAACTTTCTTTTTCCTAACATACTTCAATTTTACGTTGAGAAAAAAAATGTATTTTTTTTAACCACCTCAGTATATATACATATTTATATTGATATATATATAAACGCGTGTACATGTTTGTGTGTGTGTCGTGTTAGATATACGTGTGGCTTGAGGATATGCTATACCTGTTTTCCATTCAGGACGACGAAATGCTCCGCTACGCATCGATCGACCGCGTCTTCATCCTCAAAGCTGAGAAAGCCAAATCCTGTTGTCCAAACGTGACACATTGTATATCAAAAAAATCGTGTCGACATCGCTACTCGTCCGCGATACGTATTTGCGTCTCTTATTTTTCGCCCCCGATCTTGATTGTTTTCGTGCTTCGCAATTATTTTCTCATTTTTTCCCTCCAAATTCGCATTCGCCATGAACATTTCCTTCTTTTTAAGGGGCTTACCTAGAGACCCGAAAAAGGTCCATTTCCAATTCTGGGAAACGGTTGGTAAAATAAAGTTTTTCTGTATTTTTTGGTGATTTTTTTAAAGCCTCTCAATATGTGTAGCTTTGTGTTAAAAAAAATGTTTCTTTATCAGCAACCTTTTCCGGATAGAATATTTGAAATTTTGCCACTTTTTTCGGGCCTCTAGGTAGATGTAGCCCCTTAAGAGGATATTTGTACATCATTTTTTCTTTATAAATAAAAAAAAAGTATATTGTGCCATTTATAAATTATAAGCGAGACAGGGTCTGTTGATTTTGACAAAAGCATCCTCATTTTGGTATTCGTGTAGAAGAGAGAAGGTATTCCGATATCTCGAAGTTTCCTCGAGTTGCAGTGATCGTAAATATTTAGTTCGAAAATATAAATAGCAAATCGTTCTCTCTCGATGTACTCCGAATTCGGCACCAAGCGCGAGGAAGCTTTGATCATTTACATCGTCGAACGAAATTCTGACACTGCTAAGAGTATCCGAAAAGGCTACGAGTACCGTAAATTAATTGTAGAGTAATTAGTAGCGAAGCAGTTGCGAGAACGATAAATGAGAAGAGCCGTGCTCGGAAACAAGGAATCACATCTCGCGTTACGTTTCGAGGGATTGCTGGTAGGTAGGAGATGAGAAAAAAAAAACATTTTTCAAAAGGGATAGTCGAGTGTGGCGTGTGAAAGTCGAAAGATCGAGACGGGGCAAGTGAAGAGGCGACCCTTCACGACAATGAAGATAAATCGCGAGAAACATCTTAAGGGGGTATCCTTCTCTGAAAACTTCAAAAACCCGTTTTTGCTAATTGTTATAGTGTGAACTATCAAGAATATTTTAAGGTAGTCCTATCGCCAGCCTTCAATCCATAGGATTTTCATAATTTTTTTTCAGCTTCATTAAATATATTAATAATCGTCTCTGTAAAATTTTAGGGTCGTTTATTGACCTAATTACAGAGAAAAGAAATGTTAAAATATTTTTGTGAAGGAATTCCGAGACGACATATAGAAACTCAATTTCCGGTCGCTACAAAAGTGTATATTAATAGTAGGAGTCCGTCATATTCTTTAAAATAATCAGATTTACATACTTAACACTTGCAGTAATCCCGTACTCTCAGAAAAATTACGCTTGTTGACCTAATTTTTATGCAATATAAAGTCTAATTTGAACTTCCGGTATTGGATTTATTACCACTTGCTACGATAAAGAGACGTGACAGCAAGGCAACAGCTGACTGTAGTCCTAACCTCATCTCACTCGTTCGAATTTCCACACATATTTCATTTTTAACCGACATATTTCGCCGACACAAATTTTCCACGCTTTTTACCAGTCGTGGCCCGAATACAATGCTTTATATTTCCCGCACCTGACATTATTTTGACAGATCGATGTTGAAAAGCATGGAGGTTAAACTCGCCTCGTTGAGTAAGAGACGGAGATAGAACCAATATTGCCAAATATCAAACCTAGAAATACTGTGCTAATCATTGGAATAACTATTTTTTCATTTTTCTAAATAAATGTGAACATTCATTAAACAGTTTACACGTGGAAAATATAGTATTACAATTTTTTTTGGCATATGTTACAAATATAAATTGTGCAAGTCTCAAGTATGATCAGTGGTATGACTAGTGTGAAGCGATAGGACTACCGTAAGACAAACCGGACCCTGAAATTCTGAACATTGGCGAAGTTACACCTATTTAGTGCAAAAGTGTGCGTCGAGTTTACCGCGATCCGTCGAATTTGAACGCAATTATCTCGAAACTACGTATCTTGACACGGCGGGATTGATATCTCGAGTAACTTTCACACTATTGACTTGAATTTGCACAGTTACCGTTCAAACAGTCGTCATTTTTTATTCACGATCGCATTTTTTAATTGAATGAACGATTTGTTAATAACAATGACTTCAGCAAGCTGTTTTTCAAGAGAAAAATGATGGTTTCTTTGGGGAAGCTGTCATTTTTCGTATTTTTCGAAATTTCAAAAAGCTGATCGTGAGCCAGTTGGATATATTTGAAGAAAACATTTTTTGTTTTCGTTTCAGATTACATTTGAGCCTGGTAGAGATCCGGCCGTTTCGAGCCTCGCCGCTGGACGACTGCAACACCAACTGCACCACCACGAACACTTTGAAAGATTTTCTTCCGAAAAAATTACATTGTAACCACAAACATGTGTACAACATGCTGGGGAAAAAATAATTTATTCCAACCAATGTGTTACTAGAAAAAAATGCATCATTCTGACTCTTTAAATTGGGCTTCCAGAGAGGGATGCCCCGTCACGTGCACTAGGATCGCGCGAGGATAAGGGAGGAGACGAGAGAGAAATAGGGACGAACAACGTTACGAGTTGTTTAATTTAAAAAACAATGTGTACATTTAACCTGTGCCTTAATGCAACTTGTACAACGAACAATTATTTCTCGTTAAAATTAAATATCTTAAGGGGTTACACCTAGTTAAAAGTTTCGAAAACACTAATGCTTTGCTTTCGATGGATTCTCAAAATATGACATTGAAACAAAAATTCTCAGAAAATGTCAAGTCGATCCGTTCAAAATTGAAGAAGTTGGTTCCGCGAGCCGGCGAACTTTAAGGGGGAAGTTACCTTTAGGCGAGGAAAACATTTGCTGACTTTCATGATTTTTTTTAACGGCAAGATTTCTTCACCATTTTTAATGGTATTTTTTTTTGTTCATTCATTTTCAAAAATGGCGGAGGTATGGCACGGTCTTTTAAACCGCATTTTCAAAACCGGCGTGATGTGTAGCTAAAAAACTAATCGATCGACTCTAATGAAATTTGGCATACATTTTTATAACCTTATTGTAGCCTGTTTTTTCGGAAAATTAAATATTCTTGTTTCAAAGCGTACCATTTAATTGAGTTTCAACATTTCTCATTTTTCCTTGGTTCATATTCCGCGTACGCATACCTCCGCTATTTTGAAAGACTAATGAAAAATACCATGTAACAGCCAAAAGTAGTAATAAAAAATGCCCTAAGTATTCAAAATAGTGAAAAAAATCTTTCTTTAAAAAAAATCATGAACATCAGCAATTTTTCCCTCGCCTAGAGGGATCTCACCCCTTAATGAATACTTTTCGATACAAAAATTCTAAAAGATGCTGAAAACCATACTTTTCAATATAAAAAAAATAAACAAATTTGAAAACCTGCACAAGTTTGCCCAGAAAAAACTTCACGAAACTTCCTTTTCTCCCAGCCACGATCTATGTGTAACCCGTTAATATCATTTTACTTGTCTTTGGTTCGACAAATATTCATCTTAGAAATTAGCCTTAGCCAACTTAAGCTATGTATTTATAACTTAGCGTAGCACAGCCTGACCGAGCCTTCAGTAACACTTACGAGACGCACTTAACAATTAAATATTATTGTTATGAAGGAAAAAATCCATCTAATCGAATAATTTAATCATTGTGGCGATATATATATATATATATATATATATATATATATATAGGATAGAGGAATAACGTTTCCGAGGTGCGAGCTTTGGATTTGTCAGAATTCTGTAAATATTCCGGATCAAT
Source organism: Ophion slaviceki (assembly GCA_944452715.1). Lineage (NCBI taxonomy): Eukaryota > Metazoa > Arthropoda > Insecta > Hymenoptera > Ichneumonidae > Ophion > Ophion slaviceki. Next base: position 3,171,764 of record OX101790.1, read on the forward strand.
GGATCCGCGTACTTACTATTAGTTCAACACGTATACGAAACTTCTTATCTTTTTAGATTGCGAATTTACGTTACTCGATCATTATGGTCTCGTCGAATCGCCAGCGATTTACCGAGACGGTCCCCGGTTTTGTTTTGTTTCCGGCCGATAGAGAACTGGACAAATGGGGATACTTGATAAATTTTCGGAACGAACAAATTTTGCAAAGGAAAATGGTCTCGTTCTTTCGGGGAAAAGTAAGGAGAGTACGACTTTTGCGTTTTACTGGCGCTGCTTACGTCAGCGGACATGTTTGACTCGTATATTGGACGTTACTAGTTCTCGAAGATGCTTGAGGGTGTATCGGGATCTGTCATATGGGCAGAGCCTAAAAAACATGGCGACGATAAGAGGATCGTCAAACGTAAACAGTCGTGTGGTTTAAGGGATAACACGACTCCAGGATTTTGAAAAATTCGCCTTTTTTTGGCTTAAAAAATAGTTTGGGGTCATAAAAACAATATGCAATTGGTCCTGCAGCGATTTTTTTTTAAAGCTTCGATTATCGATTTTTCGTCGCAGCGCCTCAGACTTCTTTCAGGCGCCTCGTACAACTTTAAACGCGTTTTTCTCGAAACCACTTTTTTCAAACTGGGAGGACGGGATTCCTCGAACACCTTTGCATGGATCGATTTGAAATTTTGATAGTAGCTTCACAATTACATTCTCTATGGGAGTACGTAGCCTTTTTTTAAATTAAATAATTAGGTAAACTCTTTTTTATAAACAATGTACTGCTTATTTTTTGGGCAAAAAATGAATTCATTTCTTTCGAAGTTCGTCATTTTTTCAAAATTTGATGAACAAAAATCCCTACGTAGTCCCATAGTTAATAATATATAGATTATAATTTTTTAGGTTTTTGTTCCAGGTCTTATACTTTACGAGAAAACCGTCCTTCCGTGAAGCTATTTGTAAAAAAAACACGTTTTTCAATATGGGCTCTGTCGGCGCCATTTTGTATGGAAATTATAATAAATTTTTTCTTTATACTTTAATATGTGTTAAATAAACCCTCTCTAAAGAAATCCTATTCCTTTTTTCATACTCCCAAAATAAATTGTCAAAGTTGGGCCTTATTTTCTGCCGCTAGAGTGGTGTTATCCCTTAATGCAAATTCCTGTGATATTATGATAAGTATTAGTGCAATTTGTGACTGGGCCGGTACCCATTCGAGACAATGCTATTTTGTGGAAGGCGAACGTATTTTGAAGGCTGGGCACATTTTAAGGAGGTTGCTCAGCTATCGCGAAATAGTAAGAATTTGCTGAGATTTGTTGAGGATATTTGCGAACAGGTGTTACGACTCCGTGTAACATTTCAAATACTTCGTCTGCGTGATTGTTGAGCAATTCATTATTGAAATTAGACTCGTATACACGGGCGACATAGCAAAAGCTTCACGAGAACTCTAATACGACTGTCCCAGAATAATAAAAATAGCAATAATTGAATGGAAATAGGCGGAAAAAATTCTTCAAATTTGTATGAATAATTTCAACGAAGAGTACAGCGTTTTGTCTGTCTCGTTACCGAGATATTCGTGAAATAAAACAGAAAATTTCAGCTCATCCGCGTAAAACGATAAAGCGCCCTACGACACGTGTCAACGCCGCTGTCAAGTCGGCCATTTTGAATAGGTGCCAAAATTTGAAACGCACAAACTATTGCTTCCTTGCTATAAATTTATCACCGCGGTTTCATAACGAGTATTTTAATATTTTGAATCATTCTTTACAGAAGCTGCAGTCCATGTGTTTCGACATAACCTTCAAATCAATTACACGTCGTGCCTCGACTGCGCATTCATTTTCCGGCCCAGATACTTTTTTGCACCGCTTTCCAGGTTGTACTTGCTCAAACCGTCGATTTGGATGTGTTTTCTTGGTTTGCATTTTTCCCTTTCATCTTTTCATTTTCACCCAAGAGAAAAACGGAATCCGCGAAGGATGTTTGACAGCTACGCGCTCACGATGTGGCGTTCGTATCTGAGCTCAGTGATACCAGTTACTGAGAACTAAATTGCGCGTTTGCCACATTTTAACTTGGTTAATAACTAATTCGCAATGTAAATAAACAAAAGAGATTAATAATATTTCTAAACAGTCAATTATATGAATTCCACGTATTTGGAAGCTGAAATTGATTTATTTTACGTAACCAAAAATTTGATTATTCGGGGTTGGCATCCGTTGCAGGCGCCCGTGTTTAAGCATGTGCGTTCCCCTGTTGCCGCCTGCCCCGCAAAGACCCTGAGCAGCCTCCTTAATATGTGGTAAAATTACCGGTGCTGCCACACACTGCAGTGTGCACACTTTCACGTCTGAATTCACTTGTTTAATTTTCAAGGCTCTCATCCAAGCCTCTGATCGGTTTTTTGTACATTTCCGAACTCATTTTTCACGTACACGAAGCGTTTCCCTGCAATGGGAAACTTGTGGAAACGGACTGCCAACTCCTTACTCGAAGTGCTTTCGCAATCTTTCACGGCACATTTAACGTTCTTTCGGTAGTTTTTACGCGGAGTTTGACTTTGCCCCGAATGTACTTTGATTTTCCGCCATCAGATGTCATACCGCCATTTGACAGATCCCAATTGGCCGCACAATCGTATTCGAGAGACGAGACAGTTCATGATCGAAGTAGTACGGAAATAAATGCTTTTTGATCATTTTGGTAATGTATACATTCGTGACTAGCCACGACAGTGATGAACTAAGGGAGCAAATAGAACATTTCCACGGACAACGTACTTAGGAATCATGCTACCGCATCTCGAGGACAATTCGAAATTACCACTTTCGAAATTGTATCGCGAGGGAATGGCGGTGTTCTTTGATCTCTTTTCTACGCTTAATTAGTGAATATCTCACCTCTGGATTTTTTTTTCTCCTGATCGTACATGATAACGACCTCCATAACTTTGCCGTACCGAGTGAAGTAGGATCGCATGTCGGTCTCGGTGACGTTGCTCGGTAGGCCCCCGAGGAAAACCTTGGGGAAGCCTCCGCTTCGTTTTGGCTTTTGCAGCGTGCGCGGATTGCACGGCTTCGGATCGATCTATAGATTGGTTGGAATTGTTTTAAATAGTTTGAATATAGCAAAATGGTCGTATGAAAATGTTTCGAGGACGCGTTTACTCACTGTACGACCGTCCAATTGGTGAGGCGTGTTCTGTAGAACGCTGGCTACGTTGGCGGGATCGCTGAAGGTCACGAAACCGAAACCCCTGCTGCGGCCGGACTCGCTGTTCTTCATGACGACGCAGTCGATTACGTCGCCGTAACGACTGAAGTAGCGCTGAAGATTCTCCTGCGTCGTTTCCCATGACAAACCGCCGACAAATAGTTTTCTGCAAAGTGTCGCATGGAATTTACGCAGTTGTCTGTGTGTATTTCGTTGCTGACGAAGACTACATCGTGAGTGGGAGATTTTAAGGGGCTATATCAGTGTGACACTTTCGAAAAATTGATTTTTTTTTTGCCTTTTTCGACAGATTATACTTTTAAGAATATCCTGTAAAAGGCCGTCAAGGCCGTATCTCTAATCATTTTTTCTTGCAAATATCGATAGTTGAATGTTTAAACGCGTTTTTCCCGCAATGAGATTTATCAAATTTGCTGATGTTGTAACTCAAAGAGCGATTATCCGATTCACTTGAAATTTGAACTGAGTACCCTCGAATATATTTACTCTACAATGACGTAGGATATTTTTGAATGGATGAAAATTGACGATTTGGCATTGAAAAAAACGACCATTTTGTAGGCAAGAAAACAGACTTTTTTTCATAGCTACGCCATTTTGCTAGATTTTGATATTTTTCGAAAATCCTATGTCATTGTACAGGAAATACCTTTCAGTTTAACGACATTTTTTCCTTTTTCGGTTTCAGCTACTCAATCGGCCGGAATCATGTCAGCAGTGGAGGAACTTTTTCTTTGGCGCCTCCGAAGGCAGCGCATAAGTCGCTTGGATCTCAATATTTTTCTATGAAAAAATTATGTAATATAGGTCAAATATAGCTAAATATATTCTTAATTTTCCGAAACATTTAATTGAGTACTTTTCTTCCAAAAAAATCCCGAAAATCACCCAAATTTCCAGCGTTCACACTGGTATAGCTCCTTAAGAAGGTTGGAGCGGTCCGGCTGAGTCGAATGACGGTTTATGCATTTTTTGTACAAAAAACCTAAAAAAATGCGTACGAAGTTTAAATTTGTTCTGTAGATGCTAATTTTTCATTAAATGTATAATTGAAGGGCAAAATTGTGCATTTTTATGTTTTGTTTACGTAAACAAAAAAAACTTTTGCGTTACTACCAACTTGAAAAAGTATAACTTGACGATTATGAAAAAACTGCGTCAGCGAATGTTTCATACAACTCAATGAAATTGTGAGTAATTTATTTTTAGGGTATATACAAAAAGGGATGTGCAAGTACTTTAGGAAAATAGAGGAAGTCTGCAAAAATATGAATAAGGAGGAAGAGGGAGGAGAAAGAGATGAAGAAAAGGAGAGAAATGTTAGATAGTACGGAGTGCAAGAATCTGGGGCGTAGTAAATAGGTGGAGGAATATGTAAGCGGAACGTTATTGTATTGTAAAAAACTGATCAAAGTTATGCAAATGAAACTCGATTGATAGTTTACGATGAACAAGATGGGGTTTTTTGTCTGAATGTTTACAAAGTTTGAGTTTGCGTTAATCCGTTTTTAGAAATAATTTATCTTGGTGCTGGATAGCAAAAAAAATCACCCGTAGCATGAAACACACGTAAAGTTCCATACATTAAACTACTTTCTATCTCTGGAGTTTCATGGTGAAAAATCTTGAAAAAATTCGTAAAGATTTAGTATACTCTGAGAGAATAACATATATTTTCTCAAATTTAATCTTGGATCGTGGCTAATGTTCTAACCTCCTCAACAATTTGAAGAAAATCCGAAACTAGGAGTACCCTAGGTTCATTCAAGGAGTATCAAAGAATAAAGATCGAAACCCAACAGCTGAGAAAGGGCCTTCTTTTCTACCCTCCACAAGAATAAAGATGAATAACAAGAAATCAAGAATGTGCGGAACGTCTGAAGTGCCATCGTATTGAAGTTTGTATCGTTGGGATGCAACGAAAATTCATATTCATATTTTTATTTCCTTATTTTAAATATGATACGAAATCTTTTTAGCTAATTTCAATTGCAGATCTCCCAATGAGCAGCTTCAAAAAAAGTCAAGGGATTTTGGTAGCTAAAATCTACTTCATCAAATTTACGAAAGTAGAAGAAAAAAAATCATTTTCGTTGCACTCCAACGATGCAAACTTCAATCTCATCTGAAGTGCACTGAAATTACGCAAGGATAACAAAGAAGATAAGAGAGCGGGAGAGGAAGCAAGCAAAGCGATCACTCCGAGTTGTCCATTAAGGCCTTAGGCCACTCTAGAAGCCGAAAAAATACGCTTTTTGGCGATTTTCTTTTCTTTTTTCAGAAAAACTACAAAATAAATCGAGATTACAAAAAAGGGTGTTTATCATACATGTCAGTGACTGTATGCAATAATTTTTTTGAAGCGATTCATTCCAAAATGGCGGCCGTGCAGCGTTTATCTCAAAACCGCATATTTTAAGTTGGCCGGAAACATAACTCGGACAATTTTCAACCGATTCACTTGAAATGTTGAATATATCTTGAAAAATACTGAAGTACGTAGAGTTTTTTTTATATTGCATAGTTCATTTGTTATTCACAATTATTAGACGATCTTTAGGCAAATTTTTCACTTTCCAAAAATTTGCCTAAAAATCGTCAGATAATTGTTAATAACAAATGAACTATGCAATATAAAAGAAAAATCCTATGTACTTCCATAGACAATGTATTTTTCATGATATATTCAACATTTCAAGTGAATCGATTGAAAATTGTCTGAGTTATGTTTCCGGCCAACTTAAAAGATGCAGTTTTGAAATAAACGCTGCACAGCCGCCATTTTGAAATGAATCGCTTCAAAAAAATTATTGTATAGTCACTGATATGTATGATAAACACCCTTTTTTGTAATCTCGATTTATTTTGTAGTTTTTATGAGAAAAAAAAAATCCCCAAAAAGCCTACTTTTTCGGCCTCTAGAGTGACCTAACCCCTGAATAACGACGAGATAATTTCAAGAGAGTCTTATTGGGAATGTACACCCTATTTGTGCTTGACTTTTTTGCTTTCATAACTATTTCATAAGCGACGTATCAAAATGCACACAGCTGCAATCGCAATCTGTTTCTTGTGTCCAGATCCTGCGCCTAACTTATCAGACATCCTTTAATGTACGTAAGGAACAACACCACTCTAAGATTTTGGAAAAATCGCTTTTTTTGCTTTAAAAATACTTTGGGGTCATAGAGACAACTTCTTTCTGGCGCCTTGTACAACTTTAAACGCGTTTTTCTCGAAACCACTTTTTTCAAACTGAGAGGACGGATTACTCGAACACCTTCGCATGGGTCGATTTAAAATTTTGATAGCTTCACAATTACATTTTCTATGGGAGTGCGTAGCCGTTTTTTGATTAAATGTAAACTTTTTTTTATAAACAATTTACTGCTTATTTTTTTGGGGCATATGCCCCAGCAGGGCTTGCCTGGGGCATATGCCAAAACTTGGAAAGTTTGCGTATACGAGTGCTCGCATAAGAACATCTCAACATACGGAGCGTACATGAACGCTACGAAAGTTCCGTAGTCCAACTTTTGTTTAGCTGTTTGAGGCCTCCATAATAACTTAAACTTTTCAGCCTCCTTATTAGAGATCTTCAGCTTAAATAAGTAAAGAAAAATTTGGGATGATAATGGAAATGGGGATCTAAAAAAATTAAAACTAATTTTCTGTGCATTCCAGCGATGCAAACTTCAACATAGTGAAAATCCGTTGCTCAAGAAAGGACAATTGGTAAATACTAAAGTTTAAAAAGAGCAGTCGTATTTCATACTTTGGGCACTTATAAATTGTAAGCTTTATTGTTAAAAGTGATCATTTTTTTTCTTCATAAAACTGTAACACATCCATCTATCATTCGACCGTTTTTTGTGCACTTCTAGCTCGTAATTTTACCATTATCAACAGAAATATGCATCTTTGGAATGCAACGAAAATTGTTTTTTTTCCCTATCGCCCCATTTTTTTTGCTCCATTTAGGCTATAACAATCGCAAAAACATTTTTGAAGATCCTAATTAGGGTTTTATATCTTAAACTTGCAAAAAAAAGTTAGATACTAATGAAAATAAGGAAATGAAAAAATCAAGAACTTTCGTTGCATTTCAACCATGCAAACTACAACACCATCTTCCTATCTAAATTACAAAGTTTATTGGTAAAAGTCATCATTTTTTATCCATCAAACCGTAAAACATCCTGCTATCATTCTAACGTTTTTTATGAGCTTCCGTCTCATATTTCCTTCATCAACAGAAACATGATGTTCCTCGGGGCTCATCCTACATGGTATTAAAGTTTGCATCCTTGAGATGCAAGAAATTTTTTTTTTTCGCATTGCCTAATTTCTGTCTTCAAAAATCACGGAAACATTTTTGAAGATCCCTATTAGTGTTTTATATCTTAAACTTGCAAAAAAAAGGGTTTACATAGTAATAAAAATAAAGAAATGAAAAAATTAAGAATTTTCGTCGCCTTCCAATGAGGCAAACTACACCACGGTCCTACGCAGCATGTTAGAAATTCCAATTTCAATAGCGAATATCTCGACAACAGGGTGCTTTACGTATTTCAATTTTCCCGCACAATTTTTTGTGCATACTACCCTAATCTGCCTATCTATCAAGGCTTATCGCCTCTGCGACGTCAACCGCCGCCATTCGTTTCCCTCGTCCCTAGCGAAATTCCCACAAGGCCAAGAAAGATAAGACCAAAGATATTGGCGGAGAGCTCAATCGGTGATTTTTTTCCAGTCCAAAGGTGTCGTCCCGACGAAGCATGTGAAAAAAGAGCATCGGCTCGCCCGGAGACTCTGCGGCTCCGTCGAGATTGCCCTTGTTTGCACCGGATCAATGAAAAAACAGTGTCGAAACAGCAGAGATAACGAGGAATGTTTGCGTTCCTGGCAGGAAGCATTGACAATGCGGCGATAACGGAAACAAAATTCCAAGTCGCGAAAACTGGCATGCGGAATTCGTTGAAAATTCATCGTTATCTCAAGATGCTTAGGGCCTTAGGCCACAGTTACGGGTATAAAATCATCTGCGAATTTAACAATTTTTTTCGTATAAAAAAGTGATTCGCTCATAAAATTAATTACACATCTATTTAGTATGAATGTCAAGCTGTTAGAAAATATATATATTTTATTTTTCGATGTACAAAATGGCCGACTACTCGAAACTTCTCGAAACAGCTTTTTTCCAATTGGCGTGACAAATAACTTCAACAATTTTCACTTGATTTACTTCAAATTTAAAAGTTATGTTCCAAATTGCATTTTGCAGAGAAGTACGTACAGAATTTCTGATTAATCGAAAACTTTTCATTTTATGAACAGTTTACGAGCAGTTATAACTGAAAATTAATTTCTTAAGTTCAAATACCTACAACTTTTGAATAAAACAATATTTTTTAATTCCGTACGTATTTCTCTGGGTATTCTAATGTAGTTTGACGAGAATTTTTGTTTTTTGTGCTAGGAAAAAATTGTGGATGCTAAATGTCACGCCGCGGAGCGCCTAAAGAAGATAACAAAAGAAAATATTCGTAGTCGGCCATTTTGTACATCGAAAAAAAATATATATATATATATTCCTAATAGCTTGATATTCATAGTAAATAGATGTGTAATTAATTTTATGAGTGAATCACTTTTTCATACGAAAATAAATTGTTAAATTCGCACATGATTTTATACCTGTTACTGTGGCCTGCGGCCTTAATAAATGCAAAAGGAGTTCCGCGAGTGCAATCACGAAGAAATTTGCATCGTTGGGACACAACGGAAAATTCGTAAAAATTTGTTTGCCTCATTTTTATCGAAAAATGTTCCTCGCATAATGAAAAAACTTTATTTTGGAGGTCCACAAAGAATTGGGCTACTTTCGTTGCGTTTCAACGATGCAAACTTCGACATAATGTGCGATCGACGGCACCGAAAAGTGCAACGAAGAGACGCGCCTCGTGGCGGCGTCCATTAAATACGTTTTTAACTACGTGAGAAACTGCAGGAAACCGGTTTGCCCGAGGAAACGTTAGTTTCCGCGTCGACGCTTCCACGGGGTGGAAGTTCCATCGGGAGTAACCTCGGTTTTGGCAATTTGCTCGACATGGGGGGGGGGGGCCTCGTGGCAACAACGTGGCGCCATCGCGCGGCCAAACGCCGAACTAATAAATTTTTCGTCCCCCCCTTCGGCACTTTTTTCACAATATTAATCGTAAATATGATAACTAATAATAATAGCCGAACTTCCACACGCGTGCACATCTGTAAATAACGATTACAAACGACATTCGGACGGAAAAAGCATCGAGCGAAAAAAAAAAGATCGCTATTGCGTCGCCCCGGCGGATTTTTATGGGGAAACGTCCGGAATTTTCCCTCGCGTTCTATGGCCGAGCTCACGCGTGACGTTGAGTGCAACGGGAAAAGTCGGTTGGAGAAAGAGAGACGGAAGATCGTAATTTCCATCGGAGGCGCAATAGGCAGCGCCGAGCGAGCCGGCGCGCTTTCACCGGGCCTAGTCGCGTGTACACAAAAAAAAAGACCGACGTTTCAGCGCGATTTTATTGACGTGGGCGTATTTTTATCGCGAAAGGAAAAAAAGCGAACCGGCATCGACTCTCTCTCGCGGATTTTCTCCCTCCCCTCTCGCGGCCAAGGCGTACAAAACGCTCGGAGCGTCCCGTTTGATGCTTCTACGAAGACCGCTCTTTTTTTTCACGCGGCGGTAAAGCGACGCCAATATTGCGATTTTAGGAAAAATCGGTAGCATTCGCGGCTCGGAAATTTCGCATTTCACGTCGCACACTACCGCGGGATACGCCGCTTGCGTTTTTTTTTGTTCTCATGCTCGAGAAACTGCCAGGGGAAAGTTTATTTCACTCTTGTAAACACCAACGTAGTTTAACCTTCCCTTTCGTTATTTCCATTCGGCGAGAAATATAATTCGGACAGATATATGTGCATACATATATATACAAACACTCACCCCTTTTCGTCGTCGTCCATTTCGGCCTTAACTCTCATAATATTTTATATCACCTTAAAAATTAATCGCGATCAGGTGCGTGTTGCGTTCTGTTTTCGGTGCTTGTTTTCTTTTTTTTGCGTTTTATTTTTGTCTGTTTCGGGGACGCGCGTGGATAATATGGCACGATGCTTAACGCGGACACAGAGGGTAATGGCTTCCCACAATGAACCGACGAGTGCGGAGAGACTTCGTGAACAGGAATGTAAACGTAACGAAGCCCCGAGCCCGAGAATACACAGGCGTCACTTCCGCAAAACTGCGCTGGTCAAATGAACGACTCCGCGAACCTGCGTGTATAGATGTAGCCATCGGTTCCCAGGGACGTAGCTACTGGGTGAACGTGGCGCCCTCTTTGGCCCTGCGGGGTTTTTTTTCGTACTTTGCCCCGGGACGCCGCGACAAGATCAGGGACTATCGGAATTGTTTGAAAATCATGTTTGGCCAACGCTTAAGGGGTAAAATTCCTTGGGGCAGCTGAAAATAGGAAAATATCAAGATTTTTTTATTTAGGGCATTTTTTGGCATAATCAATTGGTTGTGTTATAATTTTTTGATTTGGATTTTTTTAGCCGTTAAATTTGGGGGCTAAGACACTTGCTTCGGAGGTTGCCGCCTGAGTTTTTCCACGGTGTATAATCTAGCCGATGGGGCAATTATCTAAAATTTCAGAGCCACAAGATTTTGGATTTCTAAGACCCACACGCTCTATGTGAACCTGAAAAATTCGGCAAAAAGTGAACATTCGAAAAATTGTACGCGTTTGAACAAATGTTCGATTTTTAGTGGAATTCATGCTATAGTAGTTGTTGGTGGAAAAGTCGTTTTTGGGAATTGAAAAAAAAATTGAGAAACTTAAGGTTCACGTAGACGGTGATGATGTTATTCGAATTTGTGATAAAGTTTTATAATGAACGATCAAATAGTTTTTGGGTTATTTCGTACGAGGTTCACGAAAAAGTGATTTCAAGGAAAACGCGTTTAGTGTTTCAAGATTCGAAAATGTTGTGACTAAAGGATTTTAGTCACAATTTTTTTAAAGGAATGATTTCTTAACCATTTTTTAAACTTAGGGTATCTTTTATTACTATTTTTCGCTGTTACATGGTATTTGTATTTATTTATTTATTATTAAAAATGGCGGATGTATGGCACGGTCTTCTGGCATGTAATCAAAAGTAGTAATAAAACATACCCCAAGTCTCAAGAAAGATGAAGAACTCTAACGTTTAAAAAAAATCATGAAAATAAGGATATTTTTTCTCGCCTGAAGGTTTCTCTCCCCTCAACCTCCAAATGTTGTACTAGCACTGCGTCCTAATGACACTTCGAATGGAGCTCTGATAGATGTCGCTGATAATTATCGTAAGAGTTAAAATTAACTTTTAAAATGCTCGTCCCATAGCAACGAACGAAAAATTGAAGGATTTGTGATTTTCGTTTTTTTACGTCGCTATCTTTTCGGATCACGATACTCTTACGCGAAATTACGAAAGTCTAGAGAAGTAAAAATGTGCAACTTGAATTTTCGCACTTTCCACTCTGGTGCCCTAGCGGCGAAACGATGGAGCGTAAGCCGACGAAGAATGGAGAAACTTGTCCGGGGCATGCACGTGTGGAAAATTGCAAAATTCATTGAGAACAATTCCGATGCGCTGGAACTTTACGGCAATTTGTTTCGCGTGAGTCATAATTATTTGTAACGATAATTCGGTCGAGGAAGTAAGCCGAAGGTATCGCGCTCGTGAACTCCGCGTATGCTCGCACGTGATTGGTCGTTGAGGAGAGTGGCCCGATAAATATGTACGGCCCTGTCACTTGCGAGATACCTCAGATGTTGTTGTGTCATTGATTTTTCTTTCTTGCCGCGTTAATGCCGTAAACGTACTGTCGTTACGAATTAAAAATAGAATGACGATTTTTACTAGTTATTTCGATGTTTTTGACAGACGTTGAACGAATTACTGGTTTGTTATTAGGCACGTCGTAGGGTTCAACGATCTACCGTCACGGCGACCATTCCCGCCATTTTGACATTTGTCACGTGATGAGAATTCAAACGAGGAGCGCCAATATCTCGGTATTTCGAATATAAGCTTCCTTACAGAGTTGTTGTCACTTTGTCGAAGCTTCAGTTTGGTGAATTTAGAGCGATTATCGTCAATAGGTAGACCGATCGAGGGGGCGATATTTAAGGGCGGAGATACCTTTAGGCAGGGAAAAATGACTAATGTTCATGATTATTATTAAAAGGACCGATTTCTTTGACATTTGTTTAACTTAGGGTATGTTTTATTACTACTTTTGGCTGTTAAATGGTATTTTTTAAAATTAGTCTTCACATATGGCTGACGTATACTGAAGTATGGTCTTCGAAACGGGTTGGGGCAGAATGTTTCCAGACGGCGTGATACGTAGTGTCAGCGGGATTAATCCGAAAAAAAAACAATAAAGATTGTTGTTTTATTAACACTCATTCGCAGAATATGAACCAAGAATAACTAAGAAATGTACGCTTTGAAACAAAAATATGGAACTTTCCAAAAAAATGGCTACATTGCGCAATAAAAAATATGTAAAATAAAGTTTAGCTACATTTAGGTTAATGTTTTAGACAATAAGGTAAGAAATCTTTATACCAAATTTGATCAGAATGGATCTGTTAGTTTTTTTATCTATATGTTACGCCAGTTTGAAAATGCAACTTAGAAGACCGTGCCATACCTCCGCCATTTTTAAAGATTAATACAAATTAAAAAATACCATGCCTAACAAATGGTGAAGAAATCTTGCCTTAAATAAAAATGTAATGGTGGAGGTATGGCACGGTCTTCCAAACTGGCGGGATTAATCCGAAAAAAAACCAATTAAGATTTTTCTTTTATTAACACTGATTCGCAGAATATGAACCAAGAATAAGTTAGAAACGTTGAAAATCGATGAATTGGTACGCTTCGAAACAAAAAGATTGAACTTAAAAAAAATGGTTACATTCTGCAATAAAAAATATGTAAAAAAAATGTTATAAACGTTTAGGTTCATGTTTTAGACAATAAAGTTAGAAAGATTTGTACCAAATTTTAACAGTATCGGTCGATTAGTTTTTTAGCTATACGTCACGTCAGTTTTGAAAATGCATTTTAGAAGACTGTGCCAACCTCCACCATTTTTAAAATCAATAAGAATAAAAAATACCATGTAACAACCAAAAGTTGCGATAAAACATACCCGGAGTCTCAAAAATGATGAACAAATATTTTCTTTTAAAAAAAATCATGAAAATCGGAAAAAAATTTCCTCGCCTAATGGTATCTCCCCCCTGTATTTATCTTTCCAAATGTCTGACACGAAAACCCTATCAGAGATGCATACCTCCGTTCCCCAGTTAAAAATAGCCACATCGTTTTTCGAAGAGACCATCCAGATGTAAAAAATTCTCTAAAAAAACCTCATTAAATAAAAAGAATTCCTCAATTGTTGTGGAGCCTCAGACTGAATCGAGAAGTGGCAAGTATAAAACGTATCGAGGGATGGAAATAAAATGGAGCCTATTCAATAATGCATTAGCAATTTAGCAATATATATGCGTGTGAGTGAGTGTGCATGTGTGTACACGGATATACATTTTTTTGGCTTCCCTAGGGCCCTTCCGAGTATTTTCGAGTACAAAGAGACCGTCTCGCAGAAACGAACCGCCGTTATCGAAAAAGGTGAGCCCGTTTCTTCCTGCGAGGGCCGGAAAGACCATTGGGAGACACGGCTATTCAACAAGGGCGTTTGCAAGGGCTCTTTTAGCCTACCTGCGATACACATACACACACACACGTATACATTCAGGTATGCAATGCAATCTTCTCGAGAATATGTTTGCAGGGACGAAACCCTGTTGGATCGTGATGTTGAAGTTTGCATCGTCGAGATGCAACGAAAATTAATTCTTTTTCATTGTTTAATATTTTTGTTTGGTCAGATTGCCTGTAAAGTTCACTGAAACGATTTTACGTATTCTTAAGGCGGGAAACCACTATGATGCGTTGAAAAAATCGTTTTTTTTGTGCATTTTCCCAAAGTAATCGTATTCAAAAATAAGTGGAAAAAATGTCAAGGCGAAATATTGAAAATTGACCAAGTTATAGACGATTTAGTGAAAGCAGGAAGCGCAACAATGTGCGCATACTAAAACTTATAATCGCATTTTTCTCCAAATTACTTTTCTTCGACTTGTCCGGAATGTCCTGGACTCATAACTCTAGCTATAATTGTCGGATTTTCAATTTTAAAAAATCAAATTCTCCGTAATTGCTGTGGCTCTCGTTGTACGTAGCCTTTTTCAATTTGACATTTTCCTAGGGCCGAGACACCTTTAGGTGACGAAAAAATTAGCCGATTTTCATGAATATTTTTTACAAGGAAAGATTTCTTCAGCATTTTTGAGACTTAGAGTATGTTTTATTTACTACTTTTGGCTGTTGTATTGTATTTTTTATGTTAAATTATTTTTTTATAATGGCGGTGGTATTGCACGGTCTTCTAAACTGCATTTCCAAAACTGGCGTGACGTATGGCTAAAAAAATAATCAACGGATTTTTATAAAATTTGGTACAAATCTTCCCAACCTTATTATCTAAAATTATTTTTTGCCTATTATCGGCAAAAAACCGAAATGTAATAACCCGCGTATCCGGAGCGTTGCTAGGCTTTTGGAGTAAAAAAAAGAAAGCATGAAAACGTGTCCGTTACGTGGGATTGGATTGCCCAAAAATAAATAAACATGCCGCATGTGAGAGCCATATGGATGAATACGAATGAAACGAAAGAGAAAGAACGATGTTTTTTTTTTTTTTTTTTTTTTCAAAATGTGCGGGCGTATGCACGCGATATGAATTTCTGAATAAATATCCATGAAAATAGCCGGGGACAGTCAAAAGATCGAGCGCAGGCGTGGGATTTGCAATTCTTGGAAAGAATCGTTTGCGCGCGGGAGAACCGACGGACCGCACGTGAGGCGATCTGGAGTATATCTCGTGCAAGTTTTAGTCTCTCGGGGTTTCGGAGAATTGTGGCTGTCTCGAAACATTGGTCCGGTCGATTATTCACGGGGGTTCCCGGACCGTTTCGAGCCATCGACGATGTAAACGTCGGCGAATAGAAAAAAAAAAACAAAAAAGAAAAAATACAATTCTGATCAAGGGGACTGAAATCGGATAAGAATTTATTTTCCGAAATCAACGCAAAAAATAAACGGATGACATTTATTCGTCGAACAAAATGATGAATCCGGATAATTCGACGCAAATAAGTCGATTGAAACTAATGTAGTTGAATTTTTGGAAAATATTGACTTTTGGTTTTCGACGGATGCTCAAAATATACTGTAACATTTCAAAAATATTCTCTGAAAATTTCAAGCCGATCCGTACAAAATTGAGGGAGTTATGGGCGATTATAGGTAGATTCCGTGAACTGGCGAACTTTAAGGGGGAAGACCTTTATGCGAGGAAAAAATTGCTGAATTTCATGATTTTTTTTATAAGAAAAGGTTTCTTCGCCATTTTTGACTCAGGGTATGTTTTATAACTACTTTTGGCTGTTGCATGGATTTTTTAACAAATATTTTTTAATGAAAGAGGTATGCCGCGGTCTTCTAAACTGGTTGCAGCGGAGGTTGTCAGACGGCGTGACACGTAGCGTCGGCGGGATTATCTGAAAAATAACCAATGAAGATTTTTCCTTCATTAACACTCTTACGCAAAATATGAAACAAGAAAAAGTGAGAAATTTTGAAAATCGATGAAATGCTACGCTTTGAAACAAAGATTGAATTCCCCGAGAAAAAATGGCTACAATTTGCTATAAAAAACAAAAACTTTTTTTAATTGTCAAAAACAATTAGGTTCATGTTTTAGACAATAAGGTTGGAAATATTTACAGCAAATTTCATTAGAATTGGTCGATTAGTTTGTTAGCTATACGACACGCCAGTTTCGAAAATGCAGTTTAGAAGACCGTGCCGTACCTCCGCTATTCTTAGAGATTATTAAAGAAAAAAAAATACCCTTTACCAGCCAAAAGGAGTAATAAAGCATGCCCTAATGCTCTAAATTAGTAAAGAAATCTTTCCTTTAAACAAAAAAATAATGAAAATCAGCAAATTTTTTTCGCGCCTCGAAGAATCCAATGCTGAAATAAATTACTCCACTTTCATCCATTTTTCATCGAATCAACCGAATCAATAATCTGCCCTGAATCTGAGTCGACCAGCTCGAAGATTGTCCACATGCGTATTACAAAAATCTGAATTGCAATAAAAAATACACGCATAATTGTTTTTACGTGTAAAATAAAAATAGATCGCAAATTTTTTGTTTCCGGTATTTCTTTTTTCTCACGATGGGCCGACTACTATCCGCGTTCTCCTCGTATGGATTTTCGTTATTCATTATATTCCTAAACGGGTTTTAAAATTTTGGTGCGGGGAACCGAGTGGACGGAATAATAATGGGTGTCTGCTGGGTACAAGAGTAAATCGTTATATGGGGAACCCGGGAGAACAAACGAAGTCTCTCTTTCTCGATCCGGACGACTGTTCCGCCACGTGTGTGCAGGATTTCCAGCCCATCGTCTCGTCTTTCGTGCTCTTCTTCCTTCTCCTTTTTTCCTCAATCTTATCGCCGTCCCTCAGCAAAGCTCGCTCCAATTTTATGAGCCGTTTCTAAAAATAAAAATCCAATTTTTCCGGCTGCTAGAGCCGTACTCACACCCATATGTATGCACAGTACATGACGAATGTCCCGTTCTTCGTGCTTGAATTATCGTTATACGAGATTTTCCCACGTTGAGTCTCTCATGTGTAGTCTTACCCACTGATGATAGGCCTCTTAAGGAGGTTGGAGCGTTAGCCACAGGGCAAGATACAATTTTTGAAAAAAAATATATGTTATAGTCTGGACTATACTGAATCGTTAAGATTTTTTTTTTAATTTTTCCACCACCAAACACCGGGGATAAAAAATAGTTTAATGAATGTAATTTTACGTCTGGTTAGATGGGCAAGACGTTACAGGTGATGTAATTTTTTTTGCTATTCAGCACTAAGATAAGCCATTTCTAACAACGGATTAACGCAAGCTGAACCTTTGTAAACATTTAGCAAAAAAACCCATCTTGCCCATCGTAAACCATATATATTTTATATTGAACCATCAAGGTTTTATTTAATATTACGAATCTTGGCTGCCGAATGAAGAGCATTGTTGCCAGTCTCAATGTCCGTGAAGTTGACGTATTTCGGCAACACTTGATATTAATTAATGGTAATAATAGATAAGCTAGTGACATAAATATAAATGGGTATAATTATTAATTACTCAAAATTTTATTCTGAGTTGTATAAAATATTCGCTGACTCAGGTTTTTCATGATAATCATCGATAATGTTATACTTTTTTAAGATGGTATTGAAAACTTGGCAACTTTTATTTTTTCCAAAGTTACGCAAAAGTTTTTTATTTACGTAATAAAATTATGGAAATGCATAATTTTGTCATTTAATTATATATTTTACGAAAAATGTTCATGTACAGAATAAATCTATCGCTCGTATACAGTTATTTGAGGTTCATTGAAAAAAAATTCACAAACTATCATTTGACTCAACTGGACTGCTCCAACCTCCAGGGAGCAACTGAGGTTTGTTGATTCGTTTACGTGGCAATTTTTTGGCTATTCGAAAAAAACATCACTAATATTGGCATAAATGCAAGATTAGGTGGCCATTAAAAAAACTTTACATTCCGAAGCAACTATTCTCCCACAAAATATTGGATTTACGAATTTCTGTCCGTCAAAATCGTAGGTCGTTTCGTCCAATTTTTTTTTGTCTACCAAATTATTTATTTGTAGTTTGGAAAAAGGTATTTCATCAAGCATAAATGGATCTTTTTTTCGAGTAAATTCTCATTTAAAAAAACGAACAACGTTATTGAGGTATAATAGAGCCTTTGTATGAAAAATGTGGTCCAACGGCTGGGTCGATAAGTTGAAAATGGTTGGTAAAAAAAATCAAAACGTTTTATAATTTACATAAATGTAGAGCTCGTTGTACGTAGCCGTTTTTTCAAAACAAAATATTTTCCACTAAATGGCGGGTGTTAAAAAAAGTTCCATTTTGGCTGAATTTTTACTTATATTCGGGCACTTAAAAAATAGTCAATATAAAAAATGGCTACGTGTAACGATAGCTACAGCAATTATGGAAAGTTTGGTTTTTTTAAATCTGAAAATCAATCAATTTTCAATATTTTTACTTGAATTTTTGTCAAATATTCTTGAGTACGTAGTTTCCAAAAATGCTAACAACATTTTTTTTAACCGTCACAGTGGCGTCTCTCCTTGAAAAATATGCCATGTCCGAAATTTTTATTTTTTGCCAATGTGCCCTACCAACAAACCCTTATCTGAATCATAGGCGATCCTTACAAGGGCAGCAGCGTTCGAGCACTCAAAGGCCGGAAACTTCTTGACCTGTCAATTTTCTGCGAGAGTTTGCTGTAGAGGAAAAAAGATCACTGGAACGAGCAATATTTTTCTTCTAACTAAAAAACGCGCGACTAATTTTCAAAAAAAGCAAACACATGTTATCGCAATTTCCGTACGCTTGTATTAAAATGTAAATTTTTCCAAAACAATTATTTCCACGACTAATACATCGATCGATTTGAAGGATGTGTCCAGGAGATTCGGAATGAGGGTGGCAAAATCCTCATCCGCTCCATGTCCACGATTGGAATATAAATTTCGGTGAAATGTAAACCGGGCCACGCACCCATCGAAAAGGTATTGGCCATGTTTGACGGACTCGAAAACAGGAAATTGACAGGATCACTCGACGTCCGGAGATGGCGAATTGCAAAATCAGTGCAACGTTGAAAATTTGAGCTCTGTTGAACAAATCAATGATAAGAAAACAAATATGGCATTCACGAACTATCTCGTTATTGCGTTGCTGAAATTCACCAATAAACTAACGCCATTCAGATGATAAATGATTTAAGAGGTGAGATTAGGCGAGGAAAGAATGGCTGTTTTTCATGATTTTTTTTAAGCAGGATTCCTTCGCCATTTTTGAGACTTAGGATATGTTTTATTACTACTTTTGGGTGTTCCATGATATTTTTAAAAATGTATTAATCTTTAAAAATTTCAGAGGTATGGCACGTCTTCTAGACGGGTTGCGGCGGATGTTGTCAACTAAGGTTTTTCTTTCATTAACACCTATACGCAGAATATGAACCAAGCAAAAGCGAGAAATGTTGAAAATCGATCAAATGGCACGCTTTGAAACGACAAGATTAAATCATCCGAAGAAAATGGCTACATTTTGCGATAAAAAATACTTTTTATTTTTATTTTTAAATATATTTAGATTTAATTTTTAGACATTAAGGTTAGAAAGATTTATACCAAATTTCATCAGAATCGGTCGATTAGTTTTTTAGCTATACGTCACGCCAGTAATGAAAATGCAGTTTAGAAGGCCGTGCCATACCTACGCTATTTTTAAAGATTAATTAAAAATTAAAAATATCACGTAACAGCCAAAAGTAGTAATAAAACATACTTCAAGTCTCAAAAAAGGTAAAGAAATCTTTCCTTAAAAAAAAAAATCATGAAAATCAGCAATTTTTTCCTCGCCTAAGAGGAACCTCCCCCCTTAAGCCACAGGGCGGGTGCGTGGCCACTAATCCAAGTTCGTATTGTCCACTGCGAAAATATATATTTTTCACCTTTTTATTTTCATTGTTTGTTCGTTACGTATTTTTCACTCGTCAAAGGAGATGACACATCCATCTTGTACCGCACGGTTGCAGTTTGCATTATTCGCAGCGTTTAATTGGGACGTTTGTACATTCGACCGAGGTCGAACCGATGTACAGATATACATATACCGGGTGTCCCATTTATCTTGAGGCACTGAAATAATTATTTTTCATTTGAATGTTTATAACATTACTAAATAACTCAAGATCAGCGAAGTAAATTGAAAAATCCCGCGACACGTATCGAGTAGATTCGAACGCGAAGTAAAATGGCATGATAACTTTTTAAAATTACTGAACGTTTTAAGGTATTTGCGTAAAAAAAAAGAACAAGTTACTCTCCGAAACATTTCTTCATTTGCCCATTATTTTTGGACATTAAACAAAAGCAGTTTTGAAAAACCCAAAAAAGTGTTTATATGCCGAGTATATCACGAACTGATAAGGAATATGGTGGGCACTGTTATTCGAACTCCTTGTCTTCCGCAGAAAGACTCTCTTTTTCGTTTATCAGTTATTTATTCGCCGTATTAACTTATGTTTGGACATGGAAGGCCATCACTGTGAACACCTTGTGTGATTACAAAAAAAATAATGCCCAAACGAAAAAATATTTCAGATAAAAATTACCTGTTTTTTTAACATAGAACAAGAGGTCACTGTAAAAAAATATACACTCGAAATCACCGCGGAAACGTCCACTGAATAAACAAGTTATCTCGCTATATGACTCCTCTTTTAACAGCCCACATCCACCTAGGTGGGTCCAAAAATTGCATTTTCCAAAAATATTTTTATTCGATAGTATCACCTTTTAGCTATATTTCCTGAGAATTTCATTGAAATATTCCTAAAATTGAATGATCTACAAGCTTCTAACAGTCGACCGGACGAGCGGTAGCAACACCATACTTCAAACTTTAAACGCGTTTATTTCGAAACACTGTTTTTAAAGTCGGTAGACATGATATTTGAAAAACCACTTGATGGATTGTTTCCAAATTTATAGGAGATACGATGAAAAACATTGGAATGCCATTGACGATCTCACTTTTTAAAAATCGATCTTCATTTCTTAATAGTCACGTAAAAATGACGACTTTTTTCATCAATTTTGTATGCTCGAATTGCAATTCGTCGTCACGTTGTTAAAAAAAATTATTCAAAAGATCGGGGATCGTCGACTACTCGTATTTATTATTAACTTGAACAATCAGTTTGGTTTTTAGATTTCGCCTGGACCATTCAAGCTGAAGAGTGTCCACCGCTAAACGTCGCGAAAAAAATTTCATCATCTGCCGTTGGCCATGTTTCTGTTGATTTTCCGTATTTTTTGGTTATTTTTTTAAGAATCTCAATATATGTACCTTTGTGTTAAAAAAATGCGTTTCCCAGGAAAAAATCAGAATTGAGCCCTTTTTCAGGCCTCTAGGTAGATGTAGCCCCTTAATCGTTTCGCTGCAGGAAACCCATGAATGGGTTTGCCCTGAAATATCGTAAACGCGCGGTCACATGGTGAATTTAATAAAAATCCCGTGGTTAACACTAATTTTGTTGCCTGAAATTCTTTGCATAATTCTTTAAAAATACTTTCCCCTTTACTGAGGGGACTGAGGGTATGATGTTGAAGTTTGCATCGTTGAAATGCAACGAAAGTTCGTAAGATAGGAAAATCCCTGAAATGGTTTTTTCTCATCCTCTGAAGAAATCCAAGATCTATAAAAAATGTTATATATATATATATATATATAATTAAAGATTGCAATGAAAATGAAGAAATTGTGCAAAAATTAAAAAGAACTTTCGTTGCATTCCAACGATGCAAACTTCAACGCTATCGATCATCGAGCTTTGGGTAGATCCTTGCTTCCGAGAGTATTGCACCTTGCAATATCTTTTAAAACATTTTGTTTCTTCAAAAGACATCATATTATGTTGAAAAATAAAGTTGATAAATGTTATAATTTTTTAAGTCTTAGTGAAAGCTACGACTTTATTTCGCTGTTTTTGAGGTATTTCGGGGTCTAAAGATAAACGGTACACCCAGTATGCGTATATATGTATATGTACTTGCATATCAACCTTATTGCGCAGCCGCGCACGTGTACGTTTGCAAAGCAGGAACTTCCGTAGTATAATATTACGAGTGATTTGCAGAGACGAGTATTTTAGTCACACAGACACGAAGCTATAAATATTTTGACAATTAGTCGTATTCATTCGTCAGAAACGCTGCTAAGGTAGCCCAATTAAAATTGGGAGTCTCTAAGGCTTAAAAGGAGAGAGGCTAGGACATTTTTTCTGATTTTCATGAATTTTTTTTAAAGGCAAGATTTCTTCGTCATTTTCAAGACGCATGGTACGGTTTATTACTTTTGGCTGTTACATGATATTTTTTGTTTTAAATAATTTTTGAAAATGGCGGAGATATGGCACGGTCTTCTAAACTGCATTTTCAAAACTGGCGTGACATATAGCTAAAAAACTAATCAACCAATACCAATGAAATTTGGTATAAATTCTTCTCACCTTATTGTCTGAAACATGAACCTAAATGCTTTTGAAAGTTTTAAGAAAAGTATTTTTTATTGCAAAATGTAGCCATGTTTTTCAGAAAATTCTATCTTTTCGTTTCAAAGCGTAACCAATTAATCAATTTTCAACATTTCTTACTTTTTCTTGGTTCATATTCTGCGTACGAGTATCAATCATTGAAAAATCTTGATCGGTTTTTTTTTTCAGGTTAATGCTGCCGACGCCACGTGTCACGCCGTCTGACAACTTCAGCCGCAATCCGTTGAGAAGACCTTGACATACCTCCGCCATTTTTAAAGATTAATAAAACGAAAAAATACCATGCAACAGCTAAAATTAGTAATAAAACATACCCGAAGTTTAATAAATAGTGAAGAAATCTTTCCTTTAAAAAAAATTATGGTATCTCCCCCCTCAATAAACCCTAAAATATTATTTAGATTTGAACCCTAAAAATCGCTACTTTGAATTGCCTATTATCCAGGCTCTTTATTTCCTCGAAATCCAAATTTTGCCAGAACTCAAATAACTCTGCATAACTAATTGAATAACAGATTTGACTTATAGAGCCTTCAACAAGCTCTATGAAGGGCCCCCGAGGCTTTCGAACGAGGTCCGTAGTGAAGTGAAAAAAAAAATTAAGGTGCCCAGTTTTCCAATGGACATTCGCAAGTACACGAAAAATCGAAAATTGAACTCAAGAACGAAATCTTTCGTTATAAACATTCTCGTCGACCATTGTTTAATAACAAATGCGCAAGAAAAATATTTATCCGCGTAACGAAAAACGTTGACAGGTGGAGGGGGTAATTAAATGAATTCGAAGACGATATATGTTGCAATGTGTGCTCAACATTGACGCACTCGGTCCAACTCGGCCTTGCGGTAATCGCCGTTGTCCGGTAATTGTTATTTCAGACTGTTTATTTTCTACTGAGAACATCCATACCCACGGACATATTTGATAAAAGTTCGACGTTGACGAATAATAATTGCGCCATACACTTTCATTCCCTCGGTAATGTCTTCTCGTGTGAATAAAAAAAGCTTGCCCATCCGAAGATTAAATTAAGCTCGATAATGCAAGATAATCGATGTGACCAGTGAAACAATAATATTGTGAAAAACAATAAGCACTCCAAAACGAAAAACATCCAGCATTCCGTAAGCGATAGAAAATTTGTATAAATATGAGCGCTTGTTAAAAATCGATTATCAGTTTCATCTTTCAGTTTCGCGCACAAGGATACCAAATACAATCTTCATGGGTCGAGTAATCTACTTCCTACTTGTCATCGCAATCGTCGCCATGTGGACTCGTAAGGATTCCTCGATATTATCAATATATCATTTTATTCGATTACTCTAGCCACCATAGTCATTAAATGCAAGTGACGAAAAAATGTAACTTTTTTGAACAACGGAAAAATATTATTTGAGCATTACATTTGAATCCTCCGTATGCCCATTTTGGGCCCTTTTATTTTGATCACTCTTTCCGATACTTCGTAGAATTTTCCTCTGAGATCCCCTGAATAGTTGCCCACAGCCAGATATGTAAACGTTACATGATACTGACGGAATTGCTTTTGATTCGATAGAAAAAATATTATCGCCGTTGAATTTAACAGTTTAAGGGGGAACATACCTTTAAGCGAGAAAAAAATTGCTGATTTTCATGATTTTTGTTTAGAGCGAAGATTTTCCACTATTTTTGAGACTTAGGGTATGTTTTATTACTGCTTTTGACTGTTGCATGGAATTTTTAAATTATATTCATCTTGAAAATGGCGGCGGTATGGCACGGTCTTCTAAACGGGTTGCGGCGGATGGTGTCAGACGTCGTGACACGTAGCGTCCGCGGGATTAATCGAAAAAAAGCTAACAAAGATTTTTCTTTCATTAACACTCGAACGCAGAATATGAACCAAGAAAAAGTGAGAAATGTTGGAGATCGATTAAATGGTACGCTTTGAAACAAAAAGATTGAATTTTCCGAAAAATGGATATATTATGGAATAAAAAAATTCTTTTACTTAGTTTTTAGAACAATTTAGGTTCATGATTTAGACAACCAGGTTACAAATATTTATACCAAATTGCATCAGAATCGGTCGATTAGTTTATTAGCTATACGTCACGCCAGTTTTGACAACGCAGTTTAGAAGATCGAGCCATACCTCCACCATTCTTGAAGATTAATAAAATATAAAAACCATGTAACTTAATCTTTAATAAACTTTTAATAAAGTTTATTAAAGATTAATAAACTTCTTAATAAAATTAAAACTTAATAAACTTTTTAAACTTAAAACTTAATAAACTTTTTAATAAAATTAATAAAATATAAAAACCATGTAACAGCCAAAAGTAGTAATAAAACATCGACTGAGTGCAAAAAATAGTGAAGAAATCTTTCCTTAGAAAAAAATCACGACGACCAGCAATTTTTTTCCTTGCTTAAGGCGTTACCCCCACTTGTAGCGCAAAAAAGGCCTTTTTCATCAATTTAAAAAAAAATACAAAACTTTTTTAATCGATCAATATACCATCTTAAAGAACACATCTTGAAGAACTTCCAGTAATTTTTTTATTGAAAAATATTACATTGTTTAGTGGCAAATGGCCGTCAATGAAATAATGTTTTTATATACACGGTTTGCGGTGACCAACATTGCAGCGAAGTGGATCATCTGAAAAAAAATGCGGATGGATTTAGTCAAATATAAGTATAAACTAGTATTTAATCGAAGGATTTTAAAAAATATTCATTTTTCACTAAATGGCGGACAGTCAAAGTTAATGGTTCGATTTTAACGAAAAAAACGGCCGTTTTTTGGCTACAAAACGGTCATTTTTTCGAGAAAAAAAATCGAACGACTAAAGACTACATTTTTATGTATTAAATAAGCCTGCAAAATTTCAAGAAGATCGGTTCATTAGTGTTCGAATAATCTTGGTCACCGACTTCAGAAATGTCATTTTGAGAAAAACGCGTTTAAAGTTTCAATTTCAGTTTACACGAAGCAAATATTTTTTTTGTAAACTTACATAGAGTCATATATTCCGGGCCCATACAGAAGTATGGGCCCGGGATAGATGATACTTATACTTCAAATAAATGCAATAAAAAAAAACGATTTTTTCAAAATCGCAAGTGGGGGTAACCCCTTAAAGGAATTTTCCCCCCTTATAAACACAAGTCACGATCAACTACTGTAGCCAAAGATAAACTGGAATTAAATTTTTCTATGGATTTAGACACTTCTACATTTTCTCTGAAAAGTCGCCGGTACGAAAATTCTTCTGATAGTCACATTTTTTAAAGTTTTATCATTGAAATTTTCTTTAAACATTCGGTAACCCCCTGTTTTTATCCTCGTTACAGAATGTTTAGCATTTTTTACACGCGTTGAGCAGTTTATGTCAGGCATCTAGAGTTGTTTGGCGAATAAATTATTAGATAGAAATGTGGCCAGTGTGTCATCCCCATAAAGTGCCGTATAAATGAGACGATCTTTAGAAACGCAATTTTTCGTTAAAAACTCTCTAACTTGGCTTGAAATTTTACCAGTTTACTGGCATGTATTTACACTTGATTACAGACGAAAATCAGTTAGTTGTTAAATATTCGAATTAGTGAAAGCGATACACTAATATTCAGCTATTAACGATCAATTTACGATTCGAGTTAGCGCAAAAAATAATTGACGGTAGAAGCTTGCATCGTTGGGATGCAACAAAAATTTTTTTTTCTCCGTATTACCAAACTGGTTTCAGCTCATTTAGGCTACAAAAGCCACTGGAACATTTTTCAAGATCCTTCTTAGGGTTCCGTTACATAAACCGGGGGAACATTTTTTAATGGCAATAAAAATAAAGAAGTGGAAAAATAAAAGACAATTTTCTTTGCATTTCAACGATGCAAACTTCGACACCATAAAAATTGTGGGTCTTTTAGAATGCGATGCTCCTTTTCGGCCTATTTAAGCTACAAAAATCACTGGAACATTTTTTAAAGATCCTCATTGGGTTTGCATCGCCTAAACTGGTAAAAAGGGGTTCAGATGGTAATCAAAATAAATGGAAAAATAAAAATTAAATTTCGTTGCGTTTCAACGATGAAAACTTCGACACCATAATAATGATGGGTCTTTTGGAATGCGGTATCGTATTACATGTTGTACGCCGATGTCATTCAAATATCATATTTTCCGATATTACCCTAGGCGAAGCGAGCGCAGGGGGATACGTTTGCGCGAAAAAGAACGAGGTTTATAACGACTGCGGCACCGCTTGTCCACCAACTTGCGAAAATCCAAAACCGTCGGGAAGTTGCATAAAGGTTTGTTCGTGAATCAATGGAAATCTGGCATAGAATCGAGAGAATCCGAAAATACATCGTGTTTTTTGTTATGTATCTTCGTCACGCAGGTTTGCCGAAAAGGATGTGAGTGCAAAACGGGATACGTCCGAAATAAGGACGGCTATTGCGTTAGACCCACCAAGTGCATCAAAGGCCCTGCAATTACGAAAGGTCTGCTGTAACAACACAAACGAAAAATGACTAAGACTGCATCATCAGAACCCACATTTCCATTGAACTGAAAAAATTAGAAAAAAAAACCTCATAATTTTGCATCTTGTATGAAATTTGAAAAAAAAAATTAAATTTAAAAACTCTGGTACAATGTTATTCTTCGACCCACTCATGATCCAAAAACATTCACGTCCGTCTCGAGCCAATCTTCGAAAAGTGACGGTAACGTATTCCGTCAGGAATGAGAATTGAGAGGGGAGTTACCTTTAAGCGAGGAAATAATTACTGATTTTCATGATTTTTTTAAGGACAGATTTTTCACCATTTTTTAGACTACTTTTCGCTGTTAGGTGGTATTTTTTTTTACTAATCTTCAAAAATGGCGGAGGTATATGGTCTTCTAAACCAGTTGCGGCCGATGTTGTCAGACGGCGTGACACGTACCTTCGGCGGGATTAATCTGAAAAAAGAACAAAAAGGATTTTTCTTTCATTAAAACTCATACGCAGAATATGAACAAAGAAAAAGTGAGAAATGATGAAAATCGATGAAATGGTACGCTTTGAAACAAAAAGATTAAAGTCTCGGAAAAAATGACTACATTTTGCGATAAAAAAAGACTTTTTTAATTTTCAAAAACATTAAGGTTCATATTTTAGACAATGAGGTACAAAGGCTTTATGCCACATTTCATGGAAATCGGTAGATCAGTTTTCCAGCTATGCGTCACGCTAGTTTTAAAAGGGCAGTTCAGAAGACCGTGCCATACCTCTGTCATTTTTAAAGACTAATAAATAAATGAAAATACCGCTTAACAGCCAAAGGTATTAATAAAACATACCCTAAGTCTCAAAAATTGTGAAAAAATATTTTCTTTAAAAAAAATCAAGAAAATCAGCAAATTTTTTCCTCGCCTAAAGTATCTCTCTCTTTAAGTGATAAATTTTTAGCCGATACGAGAAGGCTCGAAAATGTAAGCACCATCGTTATCACGTGCCCTCGCTATTTACGGATATTCGTTCCCACTACAATTATTGATAAAGAAAGAATCCTCGTTTGCAAAAAAGCACTGAACTAAATCGGGTCGAATTTGGTATGCAAAATTATCATCCGAATGGTATATTATCGCAAGGGATTCATATGGAGTTCAGTGATCTGCAAGTCCGGATTATATACAAACAGAGGAGATCGCGAAACCATGAAATTACTGTACCACGCGAACCGATAAATTTACCGGTTACGCTACCTACCCAGTGCCACCGGACAACGCTCGTCGATTGAAAGTAACGACGTTCTTCGAGAGGGCCTTCTTGCCAGTATAAAAAATAAAGAATAAACCAAGCGGAAAATCATTTGCAGACTAAAAGATTTTTTTCGTTAATTATTTAAGAATGCGGTCGACATGGAGTATATTGGGTTTGAAATAATAACATTTTTATTTACTTCTGTCGACATATTTATTGGACTACAAAAAATGGTTATATTTATCATTTTTCATAAACTTTTAATTCAGCGTTAACTTCCAAAAAATTTTGCAGGGCGGGGGGGGGGGGGGAATACCTTTAGGCGAGGAAAAAATTGCTGATTTTCATGACTTTTTTTAAATAAAACATTTCTTCACTTTTTTGATACTTAGCGAATGTTTTATTACTACCTTAGACTGTTACATGGAGTTTCTTTATAATTTAATAAAATGGCTAAGGTATGGCTGGGTCTTCTAACCGGGTTGCGGCGCATGTCAGACATGTAGCGTCGGCGGCATCAATCTGAAAAAAACCAACGAAGATTTTTCTTTTATTAACACTCATACGCAGAATATGAACCAAGAAAAGGTGAGAAATGTTGAAAATTGATAAAATGGTACGCTTTGAAACAAAAAAATTGAATTTTCCGAATAAATGGCTACATTTTGAGATCAAAAATACTTTTCTTTTTTTTTTCAAAAACATTTAAGGTCATGTTTTAGGCAATAAGATAAGAAAGATTCACACCAAATTTCATCAGAATTGATAGATTAGTTTTTTAGCTATGCGTCGCACCAGTTTTGAAAATGCAGTTTAGAAGACTGTGCCATACCTCCACCACTTCTGAGGATTATTAAATAAATAAAATACCATGCAACAGTCAAAAGTCGTAATAAAACATACCCTCAGTCTCAAAAATAGTGAAAAAAAAATTTCTTAAATAAAATCATGAAAATCAGCAAATTTTTTCCATGCCCAAAGGTATCTCCCGCCCTTCAAAATTTCTTGGAAGTTAACGCTGAATTGAAAGTTTATTAAAAATGATAAATATAACCATTTTTTGTAGTCCAATAAATATGTCGACAGAAGTAAATAAAAATGTTATTATTTCAAACCCAATGTACTTCATGTCGACCGCATTCTTACATAAGCCCCCCTTAAGGGACTATACCAGTGTGAAAAGCTTCAACCTCTCAGCAGGCATTATTCGAGGAAGCGGAGAGTCCATTGTATAGGCCAGGCATAGTTGATTAGCAGTTTTGATGGTAAATATCATTTTATCGTGCAAAAATCGATAGTTAATTCTATAAGAGCGTTTTTCTCGAGATGAGATTTTTCAAATTTGCTGACATTGTAACTCAAAGAGCAATTGTCCGATTGACTTGAAATTTGAACTGAGTACTCTTGAATACATTTACTCTACAATGACGTAGGATATTTTTCATTGGATGAAAAATGACGATCTGGCATTGAAAGAAACGACCATTGGGTGAACTTCCGAAAAGCTGTTACACCCGATGTGGCTAAAATTTTGCACAGATGATCCATTTAATATATAAAGTCATCCCCCAAAGGGAGTTTTGCGCATTCCTATAGTTTACGAGATATCGAATTTTTGATTATTGGTAATATCGATCGATCGATATATTGATTTTGGCCAAATGGCGCACTTCTAAAGTGGAAAGTGAAAAATTTGCCTAAAAAATTAGATAATCTAAAGTCAGATAATGGTTAATAACAAATGATGCAATATAAAAGAAATCCTACGTACTTCCATAGACAATGTACAGGGTGCGCCAGAGAAACTTACTTATTTGAAAAAATTCCCGCGCGGTGAGTTGGGCGGGTAGAGGGGCGAGAGGGGGCGCATCTGGAGGGGGAAGTTCCCAAGTTTGTTTCTCCCTCCAGTCAGTTGCCATCATGCTCTGGTCTAGAGAGCAGCGGGCCTTTGCAGTCGAGAGCTTCTTTTCTAACGGTCGCTCACTTGTTGCTACGCAACGTGCCTTCCGCGCTCGCTTTGAAATTCCTCCTCACAGACTCGTTCCTGGCCGTAATTCGATTCTGTCGTGGGTTAACTCATTTCGGGAGTGTGGAAGTGTCGCTAAACCCAGAAATGGACTTCAACGGACCATCAGAACTCCGGAAAATGTCGAAAGAGTGAGGCAGTCAGTTGTGCGTTCTCCCCGGCGTTCGGCTCGCAAACACGCAGCTGCTATGGGAATTTCTGACACCACTGTTCGACGAATTCTCCATTTCAGCAAGATGGAGCCACAGCACACACAGCACGAGACTCAATGAATTTGTTGCGACAACATTTCCCCGACCGCCTCATCTCTCTCAGAGGCGATCTCCAATGGCCGGCACGCTCTCCAGATTTGACTCCATGCGATTTCTTTTTATGGGGTTATTTGAAATCTCTGGTTTATGTCGATCGACCACGGACCATAGCACACCTCAAGAACAACATTCGCGACGCCATTGCCAACATACCGATTGATATGCTGCAAAGAGTGGATACGAATTTCAAAAATCGACTTCATCAGTGTATGCGCAATGGGGGTCGCCATTTATCCGATGTCATTTTCAAGACTGCATGAAAAAAAAATTGGGATATTGTATTCTCAAATAAAAAAAATTTTAAACAATAATTGAAGTACTTTTGTTTTTATTGACCTTTCAAATAAGTAAGTTTCTCTGGCGCACCCTGTATTTATCAGGATATATTCAACATCTCAAGTGAATCGGTTGAAAATTGTCTGAGTTATGTTTCTGGCCAACTTAGAAAATGCAATTTTGAGATAAACGCTGCACAGCCGCCATTTTGAAATTAATCGTTTAAAAAAAAATATTGTATACAGTCACTAATATGTATGATAAACGCCCTTTTTGTAATCTCGATTTATTTTGTAGTTTTTCTGAACAAAAAAATCCCTAAAAAGCCTATTTTTGCGGCCTCTAGAGTAGCGTAAGGCCTCAAACATTAAGAGAGCACCGGGAACAAATCCACCAGTGGACCCTGCGCGCGGAATATCCACTCTCTGACCCTTGGATTTGGGCTCCTGGGTCCTCTATTGGATCCGTCTGACTATGATTTCCCCTTCGAATGTGTTGCATGCATGGACTCAGTGTAAATAACGGACCGATCTTCCTGGCGATATTTTATTATCATCTGCAAATATTCAATTCGTTTCAGCCTTCTCTATTAAATTATTCTTTTCGTTACAGTGTTCTCTATTAAAATCTTTCTACTATTCTCAGGTTTCTGCCAACTAAACCCGAGCTTCCTTAAAATACGCTGTAGGCTGGTAAACGACCCTTTGAAGTTTATGTCCTCTTGTAATTTTCCCTTCAGCTTACTTATCGTCCGCAGTTCTTTTTTTGTTAAATTAAAGTTATGAACGCATCTTTTAATAACACCTTGGTCAAAGTTATCAACATCTATGAAGTCGCTTATTCTTGGCTTTTTCTAACCAGGCGTGTGGAATACCAGGGCGAATTCACATTTTTTGGACTCACGAATAATGTTTTAGATGGTACTCAAAGAAAGTTCGGTTGTCTTGGCAGTTTTTTGCTCAACTTGTTTTAAGTTCTTTATATCTTTTACAGCTTCTTAAGCAAAAAATGATGTACATCGATCATCATTTTTCTCGCCTGTCTATTTAAAACTGTATTCATAGGTGGCATTTTTAATAATAAAATGTAAGAACCGTAACCTAACAACAAAACTTAACACAAAAACAACAACAAAGTACGTAATCTAATGAAAAAAACTTAACAAAAACGCATCAAGTAACTATACATGGCGAAGAACTATACATGCCCCATTCTTCGCAGTCTTTCGTCTGTTTTGTCTGTTTTAAGCCCAGTGTGCAACGATTTTTTGCTAACTTCAGAAGCAGAACGATGCGGGGCAGGTATTCTACTTGCAATTAAATAGTAAGTACCGAAAATAAGTTAACCCTGACTTTTCTTTGAAAGATTGACGGGACTCGCTTGAGTGACGGAAGTTAAATGAATAAACTTCCATCTTCCATCACATTGGTAAAGGTAAGTTGAACTATATCTTTTACACCCCAACAATGTGCCTAATGTAAGAAGCTCTGAGTTACTCAAATATTGGTTTGTTCAATTCGGTTTCACAGCCACATTAAAAGAAAAACTGAATTATAAACAGCGGCTTCGAATCCAAAGCAGTCGAGGCTCTCTTTCATATCTGCACCTCAAGAGCCTGAAGAGTCTCAACATCAAAATAAAGCTAAATCCGATTCCACGCAGCCAGGTTGGTAACTAAACACATTTAGGGTGTACTTCCGAAAAGCCCACACCTCCCAATAATTTAGAACTCCGTGTACTTGTGTATTTTGACTCGCTGATCACGAATTTGAGTGAAAATACCCGCAAATTTTATTGTCATGGTCAAAACTTTTTTTTTGCAGTTTTTCTATTTTATTTTAACAAATATTGATCTCAGAGAAAAATGTCTTCTACAAAAGTTGTAGCCTATTAAAATATTGATATTTTATGTTCTATACAGGTTTCGTCTAAAACCACTATTTTCCAAGAAAAATGGTATAATACTCCAATAAGCATATTTTGCTAAACTCTCTTAGTTTCGATGTTATCTACTTACGCATTTTACCACGGGGAGGTTACAGTTTAGTAACCACCCCTTCTTTAAAGTGCATATTTTTTTGCTTTTTTGTATTCCATTCTATTTTTTGCTTTTTTTTTATTTTAGTCTGTTGTTTGTTTTGTTTTCTTTGTGTAGTGATGTCTCCTCGCACTGTTGGTTTTAAGTGTATGCGAAACCAATCCGTGAAGTCTTGGCAGACACATAGGGGAACGAGAAGCAGGGAAGGAAAAGTAAATCCATGTTGAACGAGCGAGGAAACTTTTACCTTGGTCTGTACATCGTATAATTTCGATCTCAGCTTTAATTTCCATTGTCCCATTTCGTAAACTCCTCGCCCCATAGGGCCATTTTTTTCGGTTCGATACAGACAAACGTAAATATATGCATCGAGCGCGAAGTATTCGGTGGAAAGGAATTGTGAAATGAAATTCTGGTGTGAAAATCAAACAGACGCTTTCGTTGGACGATTTTCAAACCCACCATAAAACATTCTCTTTGCGTCCTTGACACTTTGCGCCCTGAACGTTTCCCAAAAAGGTTGCGAAAAATACCTGTAAGTGGATAAACTCTGAATATTCTTCAGTTAATTATTTTGTTACAAATGTCTTGCCACTTGAGCCATTTCGTTCGACTCACTTTTCAATCCGGTACGATTCATTATTTTTTTAACAAAAAAAAACCACCACAAATATTAAAGTGAAAAAATATAATAGACGTAGTAGATTCCTCGTGTCGACTTGGGCCAATACTCGGGTGGGTGACCGCTCAGCCGCGCGCCAAGCTGAGAAAGCATGTCTGTGAAGTAGGCAGAACTTTGTCCAGCACATCGAAATTAAATGAGCGTTCTCCTCGGATGCAGTTGAGTTCGATAGTACCTGATAGTCTTTAGTAATAGTACTGGTGGTTTTATTTAAAAAAAAGGTGACTGAAAAAATGATATGCCAACTTCCAGTAGCTGATCATTTTCCAGAAAACCATAAATTACCGGGAGTTCTTCTTGCGTGTGGTTGCGTTCTATAGTTCCTCATACTTTTTAGCAACAGTTATGGTGATTCTACAAAAAAAAGGCGATGGAAAAAATAACTTCCCACAGCAATATGCTGATTCATAGGCGCGAGTTCTAGGTGCTTTCTGTGTGGTACAGTATAGTTTCAGTATTCTTTGATGTATTTGAAAAGAGCTCTGGCTTTTAGCTGTTTTCCAATAATTATTGAGCAGTTTTATCAGCATCTGAACTGTATAAATATGGTCTGCTGATGCTTAGACGCGAGTTCTAGGTGCTTTATATGTACTACATTCTAGTTCCAGTATTCTTTCATGTATTTCGGAAGAGTTCCGGCTTCTAGCTGTTCCCCATATAATGAAGATGAAGAACCGTCATATCGTCCGCGAATGGATACCTTAATGTAAGTAGCAATATTCTAGAGAAAACATAACTTTATATCAAGAAAAACGGAACGAAAACTTTGAACGCGTTTTTCGCGTAACAACGTTTTTGACCTTGTCCCAACGAATACTCAAAAACTGATCAACCGATATTCAATCTTTGTTCTTTGAAATTTTTGTAATCGCAAGGGATTAAGGTTCTACGTAGCCGATTTTCTTTATTTTGATAATTACAATTTTCTAAAACTGCTTGAATTTAAGCACCCATTACGTAACGGAATAAAGTCCGGTGTGGCGTTACGGTCCTGGTACGGACGGGCAGGGAGGGTCGAAGATTGGGGAATTTGGCGTTATGTAATTTGTGTACGCCCCCTATCTCGACTATACAAGTGTGATCTGCTGATGGAAAGGCGTGAGGTCCAGGTACTTTCTATGTGGTACACAGAAGGTACTTCAGTATTCGTCGATGTGTTTGAGAAAAGTTCTGGCGTGTAGCTGTTGTCGAGAAATTATTGACAATTTTTATCAACATCTTAACCGTATAAGTGCGACCTACTGATAGATAGACGTGAGTGGTACTGTATAGTTTCATTATTCTTCGATGTATTTGAGAACAGTGCTGGCTTCTAATTATTTTCAAATGCTTAATAACAACTTTTGTCATTTCCCACCTCCATCAATACGAGTGTGATCTGCCGATGGATAAGCGGGAACTGTCGGTGCTTTCTATCGAGTACATTCTAGTTCTAGTATTCTTTTATGTATTGGGGAAAGTTCTGGCTTGCGGCTATTTCCAAACAATTATTCATAATTTTTATCATTATCTCGATTATACAAGTCTGATCTGCTGATACCCGTGTAGAAATTTGAATCGGGAACAAGTACTGCTCCTTCCCTAGATAATATCAGGCTCTGGTCGGGCCTTCCACCTTGGAATAGGTTGGCAATGTAACGGATCTAAGGCTAGGTCCCGGTCCGCCGTTCCTTTTCTGGGGAACTGATCAGGAACGGGCCGGAGAACAAGCGATCAATGACCAGGAAAGTTGTAGGGAATAGATTGGGAAATAATCAGGACCAAACGAGGAAATTAAAAATGACGTTTCAGCGTTTTTGGAATCCTTGAGGAGGTAAAATCGGGAGTGTATTCAATTTAGTATTTCAACAACAAATTGTTTGCTGGTTATCTAATTGCTGAGGTAGTATATAAGTGTATTCTTATATACTACTTTCTCGCATTTCAACATAGGCAAAGAGACAGAAAAACGTTCACAGATCACTATCCGAGCGAAAAAGGCCTATAGTGCAAAGGATTATTTTACAAATATCGCAAAATCATAAGCGTAAGTGCACGCTGTAAGCATAGCACTTCTATACACGTGTGATCTACTGATGCATAGGCGTGAGTTTTAGCCTCTTTTCTATCGCTGCGTTATAGTTCCAATAGTCTCCCATGTGTTCAAGGCGAGTTCCGATTTCTAGCTATTGTCAAATAATTATTAACTATGTTGATCATCATTTAAACTATACAAGTGTGATCCGCTAAACCTTAGGCGCGAGGTCTAGGTGATTTCTATGTGCTACATTACAGTTCCAGTATTCCTTCATATATTCGGGGAGATTTCCGTCTTCTAGCTATTTGAAAATGATTATTAACAATTTTTAAAAGGATCTCATCTACTCAAGGGTGATCTGCTGATGCATGGTCGTGAGTTTTAGGTGAATCGATGCAAAAAAATCCTTTCGTTTTTTCCTTTGGAGCAGCTGTTCGGAGGTAAAAACAGTGGCGGACTAAGCCCGTTGGAGGCCCGGGGCGGCATATAAATGAGGCCCCCCGGTCTGCTAAAGAAATGAATGTATTATTGATGATAAGTAATCTTACTATACGCCCTACTTATGATATGGGTAAAAAAGTTAGAATACGGATCAGCATTCAGCACAGCACCTAGCAGGTAGAGTGCAAAGAAATAATGAAGACTATAATAAGAAAGTCTCTTTTATTGTACATATATGTTTAAAAACAAAGCTTTTGCTTTGTAACTATTTTACATGTTTTCTTGCTTTCATTTAACTGAACTTCTCAATAACGTCGTTGAAATCTATTTCCCTTGAAACTTTCCTTTCAATTGATAGAATGGACAGATTGACTAGGCCTTCTTGGTTCATCGTAGATCGACGATAATTTTTTATAAATTTTAGTTGAGAAAAACTTCTCTCGTTTGTTGACGAGTACGTGTGTGACATCCCGAGTCAAAATTTCTAGCCTCCTCTGAATACTCGCAGGACCTATTTCCTTTGTAAAGCACAAGCCGCCAGCCTCCGGTGAACCTGCGAGACCCTATTTGTCAAGTTCACTGCCATGGAGAGGCCTCCATTTGATCCAGTGCAGCCTCTGTCAGCCGTTCCAAATCTTCTTTCGACCCCCAGCACCAATGGAACGTGTAGAACACTGGCCTCCTTAACCTGCTTTCGATCTCAAGTCTGTCGCTTCGACCCCACATAACCTGCTGTGAGCCCAAATTCGTTATCTCCTCCAACAACACTTCATTCTGGCCTGATCGGTAACCCGTTCGATGCCGAAATAAATACGTTTTTGCTGATTATTGTCGAATAATGGTATAAATAAATATGCTTTGTCAGTTGTTTCGCCACGTGATAGATGAATAAATACTACACGAAAAGTAAAAATCTATCATCACTTTATTAAATTATCAGCGCAAAATAAAAATGCGCAAGCAATCAATGTTTCTCAATATCGGTTTATACCCATTTTATAGGTGATTCGTGGAAAAAGGCTTGTAAATCCAGACTTACTCTAATTTCATCGAATTTATCGGCGTGCCTATAAATGAGTGATAATCAATTGACATAAAGGCACCTACAGATTCTAATGCCGCTACCCGTATAAGTGACATATTATCCGTTCTGTGGCACTCGTGCAGATAAGAGAGTTCGGAACGTATCTCGTCGTCTGTTGTTGCTTGAAATGCATAATGTTCACCTTCGCAAAAACATTTCTTCACAAAGTCGCAGTAGGTTATCTTTATGAAATTTTGCACACAGCTTAGCATTTTACTGCCATTTGCTCCATTGTAGAGCACGTGGGACGATGATGTCCGTAGAATTCGTAGATTAATTCGCCGACGATCCATTTTTTTTCTTTTAGGAGTCTCAAGTAACTTTGAACGTTGCCTATCGGAATATGTAAATTACTTATTTCCTGTTCAATAAATTCGGGAACCGTGCTATATTTTTTATACGTGCCAACACTGTAGCAAGCATGAAAAACTTGTTGGCATATTTTAACTTGACGTTTCACGGCAATGGCAAAATCACGAATTGGACCTTCCGGTAGTTCGTCTACGGTACGACTGCCGTAGACCGAATGGAGGGTCTATGGTGCGCCTACAGTAGGTCGAATGGACGGTCCGGAGGGTATTCGGAGAGCCTACAATAGGCTCAAAGGAGGGCCCGGAGGGTATACGGCTCGGATACAGTACCCGAGTCGAAATTTTCAGCCTATTTTGACCCTCCAGATCCTCACAGTGGTAGGAGATAAAGGCAGTAAAATAGCTTCGTATTCAATATGAAATGAGCTCCTACTTAACGCCTAGAACGGGAACTAATTTCCCTTTTCTCCACTTGCAGGCGCTAAGGAGGACGTGGATTGGCACACGAATACACGCACACGCATACACTCTATTACGCATATAGAGATACATATGCCTGAATACGCGCATGCGCAGACACACGTATATACCCGCACACATACATGCCTAAGCATACACCAACACACGTATACTAGTACCTATACGTATGCATGAGTGTCTGCTATAGGGATCCGCGTATACATGCATACGTGAGGGCAATTCCTATCAAATATATTGTAACTGTTTGCCCAAGATCCATTTCTTCCACTTTGGAGAGTTGCTGGAGCTGCAGGGGCAAGTTTGAAGCGAATGCGAAAGGTTCGCTGGGTGGAGATAATGGAAAGGCCATTGGAAAAGTAGCCCTCTACGGCGAACGCGCGGTCTTTCCTAGTCCAACGCATGACGGTTACTGAAAACTATCAGACCCGCTGTTTCGAATGCGACCATCCCCACCCTTGTTTCGTCGAAACGGCCAAATACGCGATAGGTCCAAACGCAATCAAAAGAGGAGCTGCAACGACTTCAGCTAGGTTAGGTAGGAGTATAAGAGCCTATGCAGGAGGTAAGCAGCAAAGAACGAGCATGTGGCGGCCCATAGTAGGACTTCTAGCAGTAAACAGACTCAAGTGAGGCTGACATAGGATCAAAGGCCTTTAAAATAGGCTGAAAATTTCGACTCGGGTAGGTTGAATGAAGGGTCCGGAGGGTATTCGGAGCGCCCACAGTAGGCTCAAAGGAGGGTCCGGAGGGTATACGGCACGGATACAGTAGGTTGAGTGGAGAGTCCGGAGGGTATTCGGAGTACCTACAGCAGGCTGAATGGAGGGTCCGGAGGGTATACGGCCGACCTACAATAGGCTGAAAGGAGGGCCAGTAGGTTCTGCGAGAGCACTCGATCAGGCCCACCCGAGGTTCGTAGCTTCAGTTGCGCGCTGCACTAGCGTCCTTTGAGCCTAAAGTCCAGTATATGTCATCTAGGAGGTTCAACGGAGGCTCTAACATAATAATATTCCGTAAATCCTACCCTCATTTGGATACCCGATAATCCGCTACCGCGGACCTCTGTTCGGAGAAGGAGGCCTTCATTCCGCGAGTTGAAAGCAGCTCGAAAATGTTGACTCCGGATGGACAGAATATCTTCTGTCTGTCCCACCCACTCTCCAGATCGAGGCGCATTCGCCTCAATCTGCATCTGGCCACAAATAAAAAACCAAATGCACAAATAATACGCTTACTGAAGACTAAACTGAATGATAGATCCATTCTCTGAAAAGTCGCAGCTACGAAAATTCTTCTGCTAGTCATATTTTTTCTAAGCTTAATCCCGAATATTTTCTCTAAACATTCGGCGACCGGCTGTTTTTATTGTCGTTACGAAATCTTTACAATATTTTACACGTGTGAGCAGTTTATATTTGGCATCTAAAGTTATTTTGTGTTTAAATGATTAGATAGAAATTATCCAGCGCGTGATCTCCATAAAGCACCGTATAAATGAGACCTTCTTTAAAGTCGTCATTTTTTGTTAAAAGTTCGGAAATTCTCTTGCAATTTTACCAGCATACGGGGATGTATTTTTACTTGATTATAAAGGTTTGGACATCCCTTTAGTGGATAAAATTTGTTTTTAGTGGCTGGTGGCTTTTGTTAGTGGTGAGCAAGATATTTAACCACTAACGTGTAAACAAATTTATAATTCATTATATTTTGCTATGACAAGACCCTTTAACACAAAGTGTGTCAACTTTTATGCTGTAGGCGACACTGCCATCTTGTAAATACCTACCAGCGCCGTGGGGATTCCCTGAATAATGTTTTGGCTGTATATAGATTTGGATGAATATAGACCACATGGTATAGTAATTGAATCGTGTTCGATTTGCTTGAAAAAGTATGTTTTGAAATACTTAATCATTTTTTTATGTAAGTGCATCAGATGTAGTTGCTTACTTACTAGAGAGTAATCGCTAACACCAGGCGGTATTAGAGGTTTTCTGGTTCAGCGGCGGCTACTATCTTTATTTTGGCTTCTAACAAGTTACCTAGTTATAATGTAATTTTACGACATTTAGGTTTAGATTGGTTGATTTCCCCTGTTGTTATTCTTTAGTACGTATGTATGTCATTCTTCAGTACATATCTATATAATTTTTTTTACGAAATTTCTCTATTGTTTGGATCTAATATTTATGTTTCGCGCTAAAGCCACCATAGAGTGAGCGAGGCCCACCACGCGACGCGCACCATTTTCATGGCGCTGGCTATAAGTAGGTAGAGCGTTATGCTAGATTGACAATTGCTATCATGACCTATTGATACATATGACCTATTGAACAGGTGAATTAGTACCTACATACCTATGTTTATATTTTGCGGGCCCTATATTGTACCCTATATTGGACCCTCCAACCCCAAACTGCCCTTTACTGAACATATTTCGGCCCTGGTTGCAATTTGACTAAATATGACTTCTTGAGATTTGGAGGCCCCCCAGGACAAGGGGCCCGGTGCGGACCGCCCCCTCCGCCCCCCCCCCCCCCGTTAATCCGCCACTGCGGTAAAAAATCTCGTTCCTACGTCCCTTGGCTTTAAGGGGTTACGTGGGTTTCGAAGCCAGAAAAGCATATTTTCTCTATATTTTTAAACTATAATATATACATTATTTTATTTAAAATGTTAAGTACATAAACGAGCAACATTTTAAAAATATTTTTTAAAAAATTCATCAAAAAATTTGGGAAATTCAGCCGGTGTGACCTGGTTTCCGGAGACCCCTAAAAAAGTGTCCTCGTGGTGGTCAGGAAAACTCACGATAGCTTCATTTGAAGTTGAAAAACCAAGTCTTTTCTCTTGGTAGATAAGTATAGCTTGTGATTGAACGAGGGTTTCAAAAAAAATTGAAATTTGAATTTTTGGCAGAGTTGTATTCAAAATAGTTCAATTTTTGGTGCAATTTACACTACGTATAGCCTTGTAAAATTAGTTGTAATCGAAAAAAAACCTTCGTTCGATCACTAGTTAATGTTATTTTAAAGAAGTATGCAAAATTTCAATAAGATCGGTGCATTAGTTTTTGAGAAATCGTGTCTACCGACTTTAATAGTATTTTGAGCAAAATGCGATTATCTGCGTCGCTGCCGGCCGGTCTTTCCCAACGGGGGTGTTGTTCGCCATCCCGGCGTACTCTAAAATATTCGCTGCCGTCTTCGTTTCTGGGTCTTCTCCGAACCTGAAAAAAGTACAAAAAGCATTTAAAAATTTCATTAAATATATTCATACACCATTCGCACACCTTGCATACAATTCATACACCATTTGCACACGTCGCGTACACAAATCACTCATCCCCTCGCGATACACTCATGTGACAAATGATATCCCGGAGCATATGAGCTCCAACGCTACGACGCAGATACTCGTCGAGGTGATAATCCTCGACGAAGAATCTGACAGTGTTGAAGTTCTTCGTCGTTTTCCTGAGCCGCGCTGATTGTTTCCGCGTCGAGATCGTTTGGCATTGTGACCATGTTTATGCGCGAGAGAGCGTCGGCCACGACGTTGTCCTTCGCATGAACTTAGACTATCTCCATCGTGAACTGGCTGACGTAGTCCAATTGGCGTAGTTGCCTCGTCGGCGCTTTGTCCGCTCTCTGCGAGAATGCGTAGACGAGAGGTCGATGATCGGTTCGGATGACGAAGTGTCGACCCTCCAAGATGTGCTGGAAAAACTTGATAGCAGCGAAAATGGCCAGAAGCTCCTGGTCATACGTACTGTAGCGCGTTTCAGCAGGCGTCAGTTTCCTGAAAAAAAATCCCACAGGTTTCCAGGTGTCGCTCTCCAGTTGCTCCAGCGAAGCACCGATCGCGAAGTCAGAGGCGTTGGTTGTGAGAGCCAGCGGAGCAGCGGACGACAGAAACGAAGCTTTGGTAGCGCAGGCTACACTGCGCTTGCAGTCCTGAAAGGCTTTCTCGGATAAGTCGTTCCATTTTATTTTTCTCTTGTCGTTTTTCATAGAGTCCTTCAGGTATACGTTGAACGGGACTTGGAGCTGCGTGGCGTGAGTAATGCAGCGGCGGTAATAATTCAGCATCTCCAGAAAGCGTCGAAGGTCGGAGGCCGTTTCAAGTTTAGGAAACGAGGTAATGGGTTTCACTCTATCAGCTGGAGGATCGAATCCGTGCTTGTTGACAGTGAATCCCAGATATACAACCTCTTGTCTGCCGAATTGGCACTTGCAAAGGTTGATGCTTAGCCGGTTAGCCCGGAGAATCTTGAAGACGGTGCTGAGATGTTCCAGACGCTGCTCGTGAGAGCTTGACATGATAACCAAGTCGTCGGTGAAGGAGCCCACAAAATCCAATCCCCGCAGGATATTACCCATATGCCGCTGGGATGTTTCAGTGGCATTGCGGAGAACCGGTGGCATTTCGAGGAACTCAAAGAGTCCGAACGGAGTCGTGACGGCGGTCTTCTGGATGTCCTCCGAGGCAACGGAAATTGGGTGGTAGGCACGGACGAGATCGAGCGTCGTGAAGACGGTTCTGCCGTGAAAGAGTCGGCAGATATCTTCCATGTGCGGGACCGGGTGGCGATCAAGCACGGTTTCTGCATTCAGCTTCATGTATAGTGGGCATGTCCACTGGCTGCTAGACGGGCGTATTACCCCCAGAGATGGGCAACAATGTAATCGAATAAAATCCAA
This sequence comes from Ophion slaviceki, assembly GCA_944452715.1. Classification (NCBI taxonomy): domain Eukaryota; kingdom Metazoa; phylum Arthropoda; class Insecta; order Hymenoptera; family Ichneumonidae; genus Ophion; species Ophion slaviceki. The sequence goes on from OX101790.1 coordinate 3,214,550, forward strand.
TTATATATTATCCCAGTAATGTGTAATTGAACCTCACATTAATTACTCATTGAACGGGTAATGGATAATTCAAACACCATTTAATTACACACTAAGCTGGTAATGGATAATTGAAATAAGATTTAATTACACATTACACGCTTAATAGGTAATTGGACTCTGTTAAATTAAGAATTACATTGAGCATTAAATAATAATTGTAATTTAATTACATTTGTAATTTAATTGCATTTGTAATTTAATTGCATTTGTAATTTAATTGCAATTGTACTTTAATTACATTTGTGATTTAATTACAATTGTAATTTAATTCCAGTTTCTATTTAATTATATTTGCAATTTAGATACATTCATATGATTCGGATGGGAGTAAATGTTAAAGAGACTATGTGAGGGTGCGGACCCCATCTGTACCCAAGTGCGTGTCTTTAAGGGGGGATTGTCTTTTTTTTCGCAAAATTTACCGCTTTTTGGGAATTTTTTTGTGAAGAAAGTATACAACGGAAAACTTGTGAAACTTGGGATATAGTTTTATTGATCTGTTTACTACATACAAAAAATTTTTTAAACAATTTCATCAAAAAATCCGCCTCCCACCCCCCTCGACGCGCGATGGTCCTTTTTTGATGGTGTGCACGATTTCTCAAAAACTATTCAACCGGTTGCCTTCAAATTTGGACAGAATGCTCAGCTGACATCCTTTTATCGTTTGATGAAGCAAAAAAGCAATACGTTTAATAGTTTTTTATTTATAACAAAATATCGATTAATTTTTTTCGAAAAATCGATACTTCAAGTTCAAAACGTCACCAAATCGTTAATTTTTTTTCCCTTCATCGAACGATAGCTATATGTGTCTAAAGTAAAATGCTTTTTGGGTTTTTGTTGCAGGATGAACGTGAAGGCTGTAATCGTGCACACCATCAAAAAAGGACCATCGCGCGTCGAGGGGGGTGGGAGGCGGATTTTTTGATGACATTGTTTAAAATTTTTTTTGTATGTAGTAAACAGATCAATAAAACTATATGTCAAGTTTCACAAGTTTTCCGTTGTATACTTTCTTCACAAAAAAATTCCCAAAAAGCGGTAAATTTTGCGAAAAAAAGACAATCCCCCCTTAAGTGAAGATATGTGACTGTGTGCTCACCTGGGTGAGTGCCTGCCTAACATTACGAGTGCGTGTATGTGTGTTCGCAAGCATGTGTGCATGTGCGTGGATGCGTACGTGCGCGTGTATGTCGAAATTCAAAATGGCGGATCAAAAAAACAATATTTAATTTTTGTGAAATAAAAACTGATACTCGGGGGTTTTCAGGGTCGTTGAATCCGAACGTGAACTCAGATTTTCAAAATTCAAAATAGCGGATCCAACATGGCGGATCAAAAAATCACATTTTTTTTTAAATAAAAGCTAACCCTCAGGGGGTTTTTGGTGTTGTTGAATCTAAATCTGAAATCAGATTTTGAAAATTCAAAATGGCGGATATAATTAACGGATCGAAAGAAAGAACATTTCATTTTTTGGCGGATGTAGTGGAATATAGCGGATGCAAGATTCGAAAAATCGTTTGATTCCGACAAAAGTATCTTTTGTTTTCAAGGTCGTTAAATTGAAACCTAACATAAGTTTTTTAATATTTTCAACGGTGAATACAATATCGTGGAGGCAAATTAAAAATATAGTTGCATTTCGACAGGAGTGAGTATACTTAGGTTTTTGAGACCAATGAATTCACATCTGGAGTTAAATTTTCAAAATTCAAAATGGCGGATAAAAAACAAAATTTAATTTTTTTGAAATAAAAGGTGATGCTCGGGGGTTTTGGGGTTGCTAAATTCAAACTTCGTACTCAAATATTGAATTTGATCCTAGTGACTTCAAAATGGTTTCTACAAAACTCAAAAACTGTCCGATTAGGATGAAACTTGTGCTTCCCATCTTTTCCACTCAGCCAAACTATATTTTTGTTTAGTAAAGTTGGCGCGATCGTTAGATATTTTTCTGATTTTTTTCTTTAATGTCTCATTTGTTCAATTTTTTTCGATTCTTCGCAGACGTTTCAAAGCTCTTTTGAATTTCGAATATTTACATTAACTTGGGATCGTGTGACGTCAACAACTTTCGAGTGACAGATTTCGTTTTAATAAAATAACATTTAGCTTTTTTGGTCCACCATATTGGCCTATTTAGAATTTAAAAAATTTGATATGGGATTTGAATTCAGTGAGCCCAAAATCCCCGAGTGTTAGATTACATTTCAATGTAGTATTCGATATAGCATTCGATCATTTTTGTTCTATATTTTCGAAACAATCAAAATATTGATTTTTGAATTGTATTCATTGTTGAAATCAATAAATTGTACGATTAAATTTATTTATTTTATTCATCTTTTTCCATTCTTGTGTTATTGTCGATACAATATACGTCGGCATATCATAACAAAATCAATTCAGGGGTTACGTGGGTTTCGAAGCAAAAAAAAATATTTTCTCTATTTAAAAAAATATAAATATGAATTTTTTAAATCAAAATGTTAAGCACATAAAAGAGCAATATTCCAGCAATATTTTTTAAAAAATTATGCAAAAATTTAGAAAATTCAGCCGGCGGTTTCCGGAGACCCCTCGAAATCGGTGGACACCATTTCTCAAAGACCTCTCATATGCACCTCTCTTATTGAAATTTTGCATACTTCTTCAAAATAGCATGACTAGTGATTGAATGAAGGTTTTTTTTCGATTGCTACTAATTCTACGAGGTAATTCTACAAGTGTAAATTGTACCAAAAATTGAACTATTTTGCATACAACTCTGCCAAAAATCCAAATATCAATTTAAAAAAAAATCCTTCGTCCAATCACTAGTCAATGCTATTTTGAAGAAGTGTGCAAAATTTCAATAAGACCGTTGCATTCGTTTTTGAGAAATCGTGTCCACCGGTTTTTTAGGGGTCTCCGGAAAGCAGGTCCCATCGGCTGAATTTCCCAACTTCTTGAATGAAATTTTTTCTAAGTATTGTTGACATGCCGCTCTTTTATGTGCTTAACATTTTACATAAAATAATTTATATATTATTTTTTTTTAATAGAGAAAATATACTTTTGTTGGCTTCAAAACCCACGTAACCCCTTAAAACAAAATTATTATGTTTAGGCTTGGGGCCCGTTTCTCCCACAATTCCCGTATTCAGCCGAGGTGCCCCGTTTTGCTCTACTGTCCATTTTGCCCTTATCTCCCCCCACAAAGTGGACGATACCACATTTCATACCAGTTCCAACGCTCACTCCAAACAAACAAACTCACCTTGTTCCTCACACAGTCACCTATCTAGGCGTACACACAGGACTTCAGAGAGGCATAACCACATCCACATTCACTTATACACACCCGCTCACAACCGCTCTCTAGGGCCCGGGCACAATCCTCATCCAGACAGTCTTTTGCACATTTACTCACATTATCATCAAATAATTTAAACTCTATAAATGTAATTAAATTACAAAAGTAAATAAATTACAAAAGTAATTCAATTACAAATGTAATTAAATTACGAAAGTAATTCAATTACAAAGGTAATTAAATTACAAACGCTCGAAGTAATTTTTAATTAAATCATTTCTAAGCACAAACGCTTGAAGTAATTTGTAATTAAATAAATTCGAATGATCAACGATCGAGATAATTTGTAATTAAATGATTTTTCATTACAAACGCTAAAAGTAATAAGTAATTAGATATGTAATTTCATTACATGGGTAATGGCCCACGCCCATCTCTGATTACCCCGTGATACAACAGCAGCCACAGTTCGTTGGTGTGCGCAACGTCCCGCAATGTATTAACATAGGAACTTCTGTTCTTTCCCCACCCAGGGCCGGATTGAGGGGAGGGCATCCGGGGCTACAGCCCCGGGGCCTCCACAAAAGAGGGGCCCCCACATAAAGACTTCGGAAAAAAAAATTCTTTCAAATTCCGACGAGTAAACTAGTAAACACTAGTAAACAACTTTTCCTTTGATATTTTCTTTCGCTGTTTTAGAACTGTTGACTTAAAACCTAGTCCTAGGTTGACTTAAAACCTAGTCCTAGGTAAAACCTAGAGTTGGTTCAATTTGTATCTTTGATCGACGTGTACAAAAAGGACTATGGAAAAAACCAATCTCCGGAGCTATTTTACTACCAAATTCTCGAAGACGAAAATTTCAGAGCTACATTCCCAAATCTCCAAATTGCATTGAGAATGTATTTGGTTTTTATGGTGTCGAATTGCACTGGAGAGCGCTCATTTTCAAAAATGAAAATTATAAAAAATAGGCTGCGAACCACGATGGGACAAAACCGTCTATCAAAGCTATCGCTCCTAAGCATTGAAGTGATTTTCTTCGGGAACTGGATTTCAGCGAAATCATCAACGATTTTTCGGCGAAAAAAGCTCGGAAGGTTAATTTGATTTCAAATAATTCTCATTTTCGATTATATTTATATATGTTTGTTAAATGCTAAGAGAATCTACTTGGTTTCACAATAAATTATTTATTGAAAAACTCGAGTGAAAAAAATTGTTCATTTTATTTGGAAAATAATTTGGGGGGGGGGGGTGGCGGGCCTCCACTCCTTTGTTGCCCCAAGGCCTCCAGACCTCTAAATCCGGCCCTGCCCCCACCGTTCAAAAATGATTTAGGAACAACCGTAGTCCTGATTGTTAAATTGAATATGTATACAGGTAGGAACAATGACGAAAGGAAATATGATAATTCTGCGCCGGATTGCGCCGAAATTTGAACCGCAATGTTATCTCATAATTGGAAAGTTTAGGATGGATGACACGCGGATGCTCAAAGATTTTCACGGCTACCTTTTCATACCTCTCATTTTTCATTACAGATGTTCAATTTAGTTTTTTCCACTCACTTCTACATCATCCGTGTCTACTTACTGAATCACTCTCTCTCTCTCTCTCTGCCTGCCTCACTCCCGATTTTTTTAAATCTTCTGGATTTACATATCCGAGTATGTGCATACGTAGGTATGCGTCTGGTTCTCCATATCTCTCACACAGCGGCGGTCACAAGTTCGTAACAACGCATCAGGATTTGCCGAATGATTAGTTAATTAGTTGAGCAGATATTGCGAAATATTTTACGCTGAAAGTCACGTTTTTGCAAATTGACTATATGAGAGCTGTCAGTAAATCAATTCTACGGTGAACAGTGCTATGTATATAAATACCGCGGGTTCTTGCATTAACATTATTCAGCAACAGTTTCACGTACAGTTTTGTTCCGGATATTTTTCGAACGTCCATATTCAGGAACTTCGGAGCACGGTAAGTGAAAATATATGAATATGGCAAAATTCACACAATTAAACAATCACTGATTTTTTTTTCGTTCGTAGTAATTTTCGAATCGCCATATTTCTGCGAAACATGATTGTAAAACATAGCTTTTAAAAAAAGTTTTCTAGCTTGAATTTTCTAGTTTTCGAATCGTCTTTGGAACATTTTTTCATCTCTCAGGTTAACCTATTTTCTTAAAACAACCCTTTCTTTGAAGAAAAACATTTTCGAAAATATTCACTTTCGACGTCTGCACGGGCTAAAAATGTTTTGTGTATGTCTAATGTAGAATTTTTGTTAGCTCAGACATTTTTCTTAAATTTACTTTTTTGCTCATTCTTACGCGATTTTCGTTCATCCAGTTATTTATGATCAAAGCAAAAATAACCTTTACACATTCGAACCTCTGTAAGCAGTAAACAAATGATAGTACAGAAATTTCACATGGAGGCTCAGAAAGCCAAAACTATTCCCTTCAACCGTCTTCAGTCATTAATTCGTTATCAAAAATACCTAAAGAAAGCGACCTAAACATGCGAGTTTGCGGTTTAACATAAAATCGCACCATGTTCATCTGGCGAAAATCATGCGATTATCAAAGTGTCCACTTTTTGCCCGTGACAAAAGTACCATTGGAACAAATGAAAACCGTTCAGATGTTTATCCGAGTGTCCTAACCGTTCAAACATGCCATATTTGTTGAAAATGATTGAAGAATCACCTGGTTTAATTTTAAGTCGTTACACCTAGTTCATTGCCGGAAAAACGAGAAATTCTCGTTATCTTTTCCTGGGAAAACGCGTGCGAGTTAAAAAAAAATTCTTGCATTCGGGAGTTAGGCTACTCTAGAGTGGGAAAAGGGCATATTTCGATCATTTTTTTAGCAAATTAATAAAAATAAATAAAAATTCTGTGCACGGGTGTTTATTATATTACTAATTAAGTATACAAAATAATGTTTCGCGGTGATTAATAACAATATGGCGGCTGCACAGCATTTCTCCGTTGTCGCCTTTTTTTGGAAGGGTCCACGAACGTGAAGGTACGTAGGAACGTGAAGGTACGCTACCCAAGTACGTAGGATTTTTTGAATATAATGATTTTCTCCAATTGCGCATTTTAGGAAAAGAGATTGAACATTTCTGGAAAAAATCATCAAATAAATGTTTATAACAAAAAAAATTCTGCAAAAATTCTGCTACTTCTGTAGAGAATCTAATTTTAAATGTAAGTTCACTTTCAAATAATTTAATCAAGATTCCTTGGAGTTATGTTTCCGCCCAGTTAAAAAAGGGTTTTCGAGACAAATGCGTTTCAGTAAAACGCGTAAAACAGGTCGCAGTATTATAAAATCATTTAAAACATCCTCTATACCTCTAATCTGCGCCTGAACCACACAATTGGCCTTCCACATTGATGTTCTGTTTCTCTTTCTAACTTTAACCGCTTTGAAGCCGACCCGAGCCTCTTTTGCAGCTTCAGACTTGTTCGGGAAGCTTGATACCCTGCGCGTCCGCTTCCAAGCACAGATTATAGGTGTTTGGGGTACTTTGAGACTTTGAACGCCCATAATATTTTGATGTATCATTTTTACGACCCTCAGGCACCTTTTTAGGCAAAAAGCTTTATTCGAATTTTCCAAAGCTCTAGAGTGAAACCTTGAAGAGTATGGTTTTAAGTATGTTAGTCAATTCTTGTACTGAAAAAGCTGTATAAATGTGGTAGATACAATGGTTTGTGCAGACCGCTGTATAAAAAGCGTCCTCCGCGGTGATCACTGCTGCTCGCAAACAAATCATCCGAAATAAAGAAAATCAAAGGCATTTAGTTTTTGCATGAAATGATCTAGTGCTTGGACGAAGCATTTAATAAAATATTGATTTCTGAAAAAACGCGGTCGCGGTCCACAGTGAAAGGATTGATTTTCAAGGAGAAAACGCTTCTTTTCCTTTGATTAAAAAAACTATGCATCCAAAAAGAAATTCCTGCGCTCAAACACTGTTATTTGATATGTGTAAGAAGCAATTGTTTAGTCGGGTCTATACGTGAGTAAAGCAGCCACGGATGTAGGGGGGGGGGGGATAGAGTACCTGCCCCGGGCGGCAATTTAAGGGGGCGCCAAATTCTTGTGATTGAAAAAAACTGGTTTCATCAAAGCGCCTAGCATCCAGGGCGCTTTAATGAGTTTCTTGGGTTCGTGATCCTAGCCATCGAAAATAAAACTGCCTATAAGGAGAACTTTGATGAGGTATTCCTTAAGGCATATTTTGAAAAACTGCTCATGTTATAGCTCAACAAGTCATTGATCGAACCGGCTGAAATTTTCGCAGGTTTCTCACTGTAAGATCATTAGAAAGATTGTTTTTCGAACGATTCGTTTTAGACGGTAATCGCACGATTAGTGGCGGAAGTTTTACGTTCCTGCCGCTTCATTGTTCATTGTCTTTTTGTTCGTGTTTTCTGGGCAGAAGGCGGGTAGAGATCAAAGAAATCTTCGCTCTTCGGTTTAGGTTCACAAAAAGAGGATTAGCTTTATTATCAATTAAAGAGAAAAAAACTTACAAACAAAGGTTTATGAAGAAGGGGATAAAAAATCATGCGCCACTGGCCGTGGTCTCACGCGCACTGGTTCACTAGAGCCAGCGTTGCTACACCGGCGCCATCTCCAGCGTGGTGGAGGAATGGGTCTAAAGCCTCATTCGATCTTCTCGCTACGTTTTTTTTCCTTAATATCGTACAAGGATATACCTAAATTTTTAAGGTTATCGCGTAAATAAATTACTTATTTGGGGTAAAAACTGTCGAGAAAATGGTCAAAAATATGAAAATTTGATTACAAAGCCTACTTAATTTTTAATTTTATACTTTTCAATATTTTTACAGGTATATCCTTCCAATAACGTTATAGTGAGAAACCTCCCAAAATTTCAGCCAGATCGATCAATAACTTGTTGAGCTAGTGGTTTGATGGAACTCCTCAGCTAACATGAGGAGTTTTTCAAAACACCCCTAAAGGAATACCTTATAAAGCCGCCATTTTGTTTTTTTTTTTTAAGAAAACAAATGTAACACTTGAAAGTCGCAATATTAGGACTTGGAATTAATTCGTAGCGTTTTTTAATGAAAAAAAAATATGTATTTAAAATGAAAATAAAAAATGCATTAATGAAAGTATTGCCCATCGCTTTCTACTACTTTTGACCATCTTTCGGGCACGGTACGAATACCGTGTCGGAAGAAGGCCTCGAATGCAATCCACGAATCGACCCATTTTTGACATTCTTCGTAAGAAGTGAACTTCTGCTCAGACAGGCTATGAGCTATCGAACGAAACAAATGGTAATCAGAAAGAGCGATATCTGGCGAGTACGGCGGGTGGGGTAGGACTTCCTATTTAAGTGTTTCCAGATATGTTTGTACCGGTTTTGCGACGTGCGAACGAGCATTCTCGTGCAGCAAAATGACTTTGTAGTGTCTTTTGAAGTATTCCGGCCGTTTTCCTTTCAATGCACGGCTCAAGCGCATCAATTTCAACAGTTAATAATAAATCACACCCCTTTGATCCCATCAAATACAGAGCAGGAGCTTGGACCAGAGGCTTTGCCACTGATGTTGATGGTTGGCCGGGCTTAATCCATGACTTTCTGCGCTTCGGATTGTCGTAATGGATCCATTTTTCATCACCAGTGACAATTCGATGCAAAAAACGACGCCTCTCAATGTCCCTTGGTTTCAATTCACATGGGACCCAATGTCCTTTCTTCTGGATTATGCCCAAAGTTTTAAGACGTTTTTCTACCGTTGATAAGTCAACTCCCAATGATGTAGAGAACTCTTGAAGTGTTTGAGATGAGTCTTCATTGAGCAATGCCTTCAACTCATTATCTTCAAATTTTTTCGGCTGGCCAGGTCGTTCCTTGTCATCCAAGTCGAAATCACCAGCTTTAAAATGTGCAAACCACTTCCAACACGTTTGCTCAGCTAGAGCATGTTTACCATACACTTCCACTAAAATACGATGAGCTTCAGCAGCACTTTTGTTCATATTAAAGTAATGAAGTAAAACTCCCCTCAAAAACGCTATTCGGCACGAATGTTGCCATATTCACCAAATTATAAAGTGTTGTTACTTACGATTCAAAAAGAGGTTATGTACAGCAAATGACATTCAATGACAGCTGTTTCACGATGAATACATTAGTGTCGCTAACAACGAAATACTGTACTACCTACGCCATCTCTTGTAAAACGCTACGAATTAATTCCAACACTTAATAAGTTAATGTCCAAATATTTAAATGAGGCAATTATTTCATTATCTTTAAAAAATGCATGAAAAATGACTCATTTTCGGACGTCAAAAGAGATTTCCCCCCTTACTCTCAAATGCTGAAGGGGAGGGGCGCGAATGTCAAGTTTTTGCGGTGGCTCGGAAAAATTGTAGATCCGGGGCTGGGGTAAAATGTAATTTGAAAAACACACATAGAATCATCTATGCCAGGCCCATATAATAAGCTTTCTGCAGCGGTAGCAGCCTCCGGAATTCCAATTAGCTGTTATGTGTGCTTCGGAGATAGCAGTACATTCCAATTTGCTGCAATCTGCAACAACGAAAGATGCTCGATTTTTCCGTCGTGCGTGTAGTTGAGCACGGCGCTTGGCCGCCCGCACGCGCTTCTCACCTTCTTCCGTAACGTGAGGTGGAACCCCCACCCCATGCAGCACGTCCGATAGCGAAACAGATACGTCATTGAAAAGACAGGCAGCGACATAGGCAGCTATTTCCAATGGGATGGGACCACTAGGAAAGACCATTTACATGCAATATTTTTCAAATGTTATCTTTCAAGGATCCGTAAAAAAGCAGAAATCGATATTTTCAAAAATGTCTACTACCCTGAGAGAAATGTATGGTAACTTCAACCATATTTTAACCATATTTTATATTACCCTGAGGGGACAACATATCTTATAATCATGGTTCCTGCCTAAAATATAGTACTGCTTATGATATTTTAGCTGTTGTGTTAACTATGCTCATATGTTAATCGCATCCAACAATCGTACAAGCACACGTTGCTTGTTTAATCCTATATAATGTAGTAGGTTTTCATAAAATCGATATTTCCTTACACTATCGAAAAATAGTGATTTTTACCATAATGAATGGTATGTCTACTGAATGTATATGATATTTCATAAATTCAAACATTCTCAATTGAGAGTACTACCTGTATGATTGTTTATCACAATTTGTCATTCCCCGGTCTCCTGAAATGATTCCTATCGAAGAAAATATTTCGCCTGAACATGGATTCGAACGTACGACCTACCTATCTATACTATGCACGCTGCCACTATGCTACCCTGTACTTATGTTATTTTGATCGTAGATTTGGCATAACAGATAAAAGTAATTCCAGCTGCGCTTCCGAATAGCTATCACCTCCGATATAAGTGAAATTTCGCACAGATCGTCTTTTTGATAATATATGTCACTGCTTAAATGGATTTTTGGCGCAACACAAAAATTAATGTTTTGATAAATCAATGCACTGATATATTTATATCGATCATACCGTGCTACCGCTGTCTCTACTTTATTGACACGTTCCTCAAATGATTTACATCTTCACTATAAGATTGTCACTATTTTGTTCGTACAGTCACTTTTCGTAAGATTTTGTAACAATTTATACTCAACAGATGTTAATGTTAACCATATAAATAGTACAAACTTGCCATAGAAAAATGTCCGTAATGTTTATAAAAAAACGCCCATGGTAAAAGTGGGCGTAGTTAAATTCCCTATAGTTTATTGACACCGCAATCATAATATGGTTAACGCAACTATAAGCGTCTATTTAATCATGCGGTTTTGGTAGTGTGTTTGATTGTCTAGTATCCCCGAAATAACCACTAACTACTGTTGAAGATTACATTCAGGAACTAATGCAGCGCAGTCCAGTGTCGAGTTTACTGATTACACATTTATTATTGAGACTTAGAAAATAAACGTATTTTACAAAGAAGATAGAACGATACGATGCGTGCTGATAATGAAAAGGCGCGCATCGACAACCGAGGGAACACACGCGTGCCAACGACGTAAAAGTTACGATGCGACGTATAGTGTCGCCATCTCGTGTTGAGCGTCTAGAACATTTTCTTCAACAACTGCTGTGAAAGGTTTTACAATATCGAAATAGTTAATTCAGTTAATATTTTTACAATAATTCGTAGTTATTTCGGGGATACTAGATAGTCGAGCTCTTGCACCAAAGACTATTAGAGTCGAACATGCATTTTTGCTACAAGGAGGCATATCTTATTATGACGAAATAAAATATTTGTTCAATTTTTCGAACAAGCTGAAGAATAAACGGTTTTTCTTACGTTAGATCCGACGGTAATCATCGTAAACATTTAACATTGTAATAATTTTTTAAATGAACATGATTGATTAATCAGTTATAATTATAATTTGAGCATCATAAAAATTTGTCCTTAATAAGATATCAAATACGCTCGACGAACATGCATTTTTCTATAAAGAGGCATATCTTATTATGGCGAAATAAAATATTTGTTCAATTTTTCGAACAAGCTGAAGAATAAACGGGTTTTCTTACGTTAGATCCGACGGTAATCATCGTAAATATTCTAACATTTAACATTGTAATCATTTTTTAAATGAACATGATTAATTAAACAATTAAAATTCTAATTTAAGCACTACAAAATGTGACCTTAATAAGATTTTAAATAAACTTTACTGAATTTAATTTAATAAATGTCCACTTTTATAGAATAATAATAAAGTCAAATAAACGATTTTCCTCGTGTTAGTTCCAACAGCAATCGAATCCCACATTTAATTTGAATTAATGTATAATTCCATGCATTTAAAAAAAAGTATGGTATAGGTCTGTGCTGTTCGATTCTTCGCAGGAAAATCTACCTTAAACACACGTTTATATTAATTAATATCTTAAATAAAAAATACATGAACATTTTTTTTATTATATAGTATTTAATAAAAAATGGTTTTTTGTCCAAGTTCGCAAACGTCTATCTGTCTACGGACAAACATCGCGACGAAAAAAATGTAGAAAATTCAACATGTATGGAGTAAGCGAGGAAGATGAGATGGAAAGATTGGTCGTCTATAAGCTAGACTTCCCGTTAATTTCCGGAAGGAGAGGATCTTGAAGAAGAAACACTGCCAAAGTCGAGTGTGCGTGTTTGGAGCGTCCGACGATGTTCGTGCTCTTCTGCAAACCGGTTTCGCGATACTGCGGGTACGAATCGATGACGATCATAGGAGCAACGTGACCTTGGCGCCCGAGGGATCGTTATGCGAGGATCATCGGGTCCGAAGACCAGAGTCCAGTTAGTCCAATCGTCCACCTGTTCAACGCTGTTAAATTAACTTGCCAAATACATACGCACATATTCACGTTGAAGCTTTCTACACTTGACTATTAGAAGAAGTAATAATGACAGCAACAATAATAATAATGACGACGGGTATAGAAAATAGTAATTATTATTAAATATCGTATTCAAGCATGATTCTTAAGGAGGTTGGAGCGTTCGCTACAATCCAAGATTTGAAAAAAAAGGTAATTATGCAGTTTGCGAACTTTTCCGAAAAACGACGGAATTTTTTTTTGCCATGAGCTGCTTCAATTGGTCACCACAATTGATATTCCGTCGGGGGTGGCTGATATTTTCTATTAATTCCATAAGTTATGGGGTTTTAGAGTTTCCGGAAACGCGTAATAAAAAAGGGCATTTTAAAATTTTTCGACGTCTATATTGCGGGTGGGCGGCGGGGAGATTTATAGAAGAAACCTTCCTGAATACAATGCCGAAGAGCAATTGCGGCGGTCACTTCCCCCTCTCCCCCTGCAGCCGTTCTTTGGGTTAGTTGGAGTGGCTATTAAGGCCCCAAAAATTATCAACATAGTACAGGTATAGTTAATTTAAATATGTTCAAAAACTACATTTAGTGGCTTGGGGGAGGGGGGAGAGCCCCTCTACCCCCCGGCGGGGTATTTTTAAATTTTTCGACGCCTAAGGTAGATGGCCCAGTAATCGTCACCTTAAGCAGACCGCTTGACTTTGCAAATTTATATAGCTCAACCAGGAAAGTGAGTAAAAGTTATTTTAAGTCGTTCTTAATCAGTTTTTTATTCCGAAAAAGAAGGTTGTTGTGAAATCCCCGTGACTGGTACAGTTTTCGAGAAAATATTTCGGAAAGGTTATAAAATGCAATTGTACGAGTCATCGTCATGCTGCCATGACAGTTGGTCTGGTAATCGCCATGGGAACGTCCCACTAATCGTCACATGCATTCAAACTGCTTTGAAGCCTTATATACCTTTAGAAAAAAAAATTGTTTTTTTTTTATTGACATAAATTATGTACAAACATGCCGAAAATAATATGCAAAAGTTATTTTAGGTGGACATTTTTTAAGACATGTAGAAAAATGCTTTTCAAACATTAAACTCATTTTTCATGAAGAAACGTTTTCGAAATCGGGCGGACTCGTAAGTCCTGCATTTTTTTACCGCTTGACTTCAAATTTCAACTATAACTTCTTAGATACATTTTATAGCGATGTACACACGATTTTTACAATCGATTGACAATTGCAGTTTTTGGAAGCGAACAAAGCCGTTGTTTCAGTAAAAAATTTGAGTTTCTTAGAAATGGGGCTAAATGTACAAAAATATATATTTTTCAATAATCATGTGTACTTCGGTAGCAAAACTCATGTAGATTACAGGGAAAAGAAAATTCTTCTGGCTGCACATGTGCGACTCTTACAGATATGTAAAATAAACCCTCTAGACCTCGTTTTGGTTGCTTTATTAGTATTTTTTATAAAATCCCAAAAAGCCTTGTTTTCTCACCATCCAAAGGTATATAAGGCATTAACTAATTATGCAAAGGTTCGTAGGACTTTGTTGACTCAATTATGTCAGCATATAGAACTGCAGAATAATTTTTACGCACTCTGTCACAAACTTTATGATTTTTATTAAAACATTTGATAAAGAGTTTGAGACATCAATTTCTCTTCCACACAACTTTATTAATTTAAAAAAAAACTAATTATTGCCTATTACGTCAGAATTATCATTTTTATTTAATTGTACTCATTATAAACAACTAGTTTTTCATAAATTAATTTTTAATATTATTTCGATCGAGTGGTGTTCACCTGTGTTCAAGACGTACCCAGGTATCGACATGGTCACGACCCAGTTATCGACAAAATTTATTTAGATGTATATCTTTTTACTATCGCGAATATGTGTATGACGATTACTGGTCCGTGGATTCCTCAGACAATGCTAATTACGGACCCAATATTTCTTTTCTGATTTTCTATAAACTAATATTTGATTCGTAAGATTCTTTTTTTGCTAACATTGTCCCAGTTATCGACAGCCATGGCGATTAATCGGCAGAGTGTTTATGTTGCTGAACCGGTAATCGTCATATATGAAAACTCGTTGAAATTAACATAAAACTATAATTTTTTATGCTGAACATAAAACTAAGATCCTTGTTAATCCCTTGAAGGAAAACTTACTTCACGCAAGTCCACAGGCATTCTCATATCACCCGAGATGTGACATGGTTCACGTTAACCTCCTAATAAAGGATTCGGCCGAAATGACAGCTAGAAGTCGTAGCGGAATTTATGCAATTTGATTATTCTTGAATACGTATACTTAGGGGGGGGGGGGTAAAAATGTAATACAACATAGTAAACACCTCCTGGGAGCTAATATAGCACAGATCTGCGCGAAGGACTGATTTTTATCTTAAAATACTTATTTAATGCGTAAACATGACGATCACTAGGACCCTGACGGCCACTGGGCCGATTACCTTATATTGCGGGTGGGGGGTGGGGAGATTTATAAAAGAAACCTTCCTGAATACAATGCCGAAGAGCAATGTCGGCGGTCACTTCCCACTCTCCCCCGCAGCCGTTGTTTGGGTTAGTTTAGGTTGTTTATTTGGGTTTGTTTGGGTCGTTATTAGGGTGCAAAAATTTATCAGCGTAGTACAAATGTAGTTCATTTAAATATATTGAAAAACTACGTTTCGTGTCTTTGCCACACCCCCTCCCCCCCTCGCTAGCCTCCACGAGGGGCTCTGCCTCAGTCCCCGCCGGGGGGTTCCACACCAGGTCTCCTTGCGCGGCCGCGTCAGACAGCTTTCGCATACAACACACAATAACAGAGGGGGTGGGAGCAGGGGTATTGAGGAAATAATGTATGTGACGTTACGTGCGGTTGGACTTAAATGTGGTAATTTTTCGGCTATTTAGCATAAAAATAAACCATTTCTAACAACGGGTTAACGCAAATTAAACCTTTGTAAACATTTAGAAAAAAAAACCTCATCTTGCCCATCGTAAACTATACATATTCAATATTGAACCATGAAAATTTGATGAACGATTACGAATCTTCGCTGGCGAATGAAGAGCATTGCTGCCAACCTCAATGTCCGCGAAGTCGCCGTATTTCGGTAACACTTAATATTAATTAATGGTAATAATAAATAGCCTCGGACATAAATATAAATACGCATCACTTCAAATTACTCAAAATTTTATTTTGAGTTGTATAAACCATTATCTGACGCATTTTTTTTCATAATAGTAATCGATAATGTTATACTTTTTCAAGCTGGTAATAATACAAAAGTTGTTCTTATTTGCGTAAT
Source organism: Ophion slaviceki (assembly GCA_944452715.1). NCBI lineage: Eukaryota > Metazoa > Arthropoda > Insecta > Hymenoptera > Ichneumonidae > Ophion > Ophion slaviceki. Next base: position 3,230,649 of record OX101790.1, read on the forward strand.
AAATATACAAAAATGAACAATTTTGCCCTTTAATTGTACATTTTATGAAAAATTAGCATCTGCAGAATCAGGTTAATTGAAAAAAAAGTCATAAACCGTTATTTGACTCAACTGGACGGCTTCGACTGTCTTGAGTGCTCCAAAATTCGGAAAATGTATTACCTCTGTCATGAAAAAATCAAGCCTGACATTTGTAGCCATGATCGATGACGGTTCTCAAACGAGGCAAAAAAATATTGCCAATTTCCACCACTGACGTCCTGGAGTTCGGTGAACGTGTTACTTTCATTGCGTCATCGCCTTCAAAGTAGATATACTTATATATATAGAGAGTGTGTGTGAGAGAGAGAGAGAGAGAGAGAGAGAGAGAGAGAGATAGAGAGATAGGGAGAGACAGAGCAACGTAAGGTCGTCGTCAGGCAAGCATACGTGAGGTGGTCAGAGTAGTTTTTAGTTTTTTCTTGACGACCGATGTCGAGGAGCACATTGTTCTTTCTACATGTATTAAATAATAATACTATTTGAGGTGTTATACGTAGCTCGTGGCTGGAAGGAAAAAAAATCGTGATTTTTTTCTGGGAAAACGTGTGCTGGTTGTTTTTTTTTATATTAGAGAGCATAGTTTTGAGTATCTTTTAAAATTTTTGTATTGAATAATGTTTATACAAATAAATAGAAAGGAAATTAAAAATCGAACCTGTTTATACAAATAAATAGAAAGGAAATTAAAAATCGAACCTGTTTAGTTTTTGCATCAAATTATTTAGCTTGGACAAACGATTTAATGAAATATCGATTTTTTTAAAAATGGTCGCAGTCCAAAGCGAAGGTATTGATTTTCGGTGAGAACAACGCTTTACTTTCGTTGATAAAACAGAACTAGGCATGCAAAATCAATATTGTCAAAAATTCCAACTAGGCGTAAGCCCATAAATGATGTTCAAAATTAATTATGTATCATTGACCATGGAATGATAGACCGTGTGTCCCATTTTAATCTTACACCTGATTTATCTCGAAAAATACTGCTCCGATCAAGTATTAAGTATAATAAAACTTTTAGAGTTCAAACGTTGAAAAAAATCTTCAACGTTCCTTTTGAAGATTGAAGATCTTCAAAAAGTACACCCGGTATATGCATATTCGATATAAAAGGACCCCCATACGTGCTTTTTTTATTTTTCTCAATATTCATTATAATTATTGCATGACCACTATTTTTTATTCTGATTCTCCCGCACAAAGCCGCATCTAGCGTGCACAGCTCCGGACATGAGGTTCTCGTTTCGTCATTTTGACTGTGTGGAAGATCAGGGCGCGAAGTGGTGTGTGCTGCGGGATCCAGCAACCGGTCGATCCCACGCGAGATCGTCATTGAGAGAGAGCGACAAAGAGAGCGAGAGAGAGAGAGAGAGAGAGAGAGAGAGAGAGAGAGAGAGAGAGAGAGAGAGAGGGCTTCGACTACGACGGCGTCGACGACGACGACGACGACGAGGCTGTGAGACCCAGAAGAGCTCGACGCACGTTCGACGTCGAGTCGAGAGAAGTGCCCCGTGACTCCCGACTCGCACATCGCGTAGTCCTCTTCGATACAGCCCAACTACGGGCCCCCATTTAACCGTGAACCAGTGTGGCACCAGCACGTTCAAACGCCGGTCTCTTTCTTTCTCTCTCTGTCTCTCTCTATCTCTCTCGTTCTTCCTCTCTCACTTTCTCCCGTTTTCTACCTTCTTACATACATATATCTATATTATACATTCACGTGCGCCCATCTCGACTTCACCGACGTGTCTGACGTGATAAAAATCGCTGCGACCCAACGTGCTTGAGTTCCTAAAATATTAATTTCGCGCACGTCGCCACTCCGAAACGTCACTCGAAGCGTTTCGTCCACGTTTTATCGTCGCGACTGGATACAGTTTCGTGAATAGAGGCAAGAAAAATTCGGTGGTGACTTCGAAGATTCACGGATATTTTCGTATGTCATCGAAGACGCTCACGTGGGGTGGATGAAAAATGCCAAGTGTTGGGACGACGCATAGCGAGATAGCGAAGAACGAGTACTTTGACTCCTCTGGGACGTTAATCTCCGACAAGTGTTAACTTTGTGATTAATTCCTTTCGGTGTGTTGTATACGTATACGGATCTAAATGTACGGCTGTCTACTGAGGGACGATGTAAACGGCAAGGTACGTACTTTGTACTGTCCCTTTGAGATTCTTTTGGGCGAGGAAAAAATTACTGATTTTTTTTCTAGGACAGATTTCTTTACGATTTTTGATACTTAGGGTATTTTTTGTTACTAGTTTTGGCTGTTACGTGGTATTTTTTATTTGTTTGTAATCTTTAAAAATGGCGGTGGTGTGGCACAGTCTTCTAAATGGATTGCCGTGTGTGTTGTCGGACGGCGTGAAACGTAGCGTCGGCAGGATTAACCTGAAAAAAAACTAATCAAGATTTTTCATTCATTGATACTCGTACGCAGAATATGAACCAAGAAAAAATGAGTAATGTTGAAAATCGATGAAATGGTACGATTTGAAACAAAAATATTGAATTCTCCGAAAAAAATGGCTTTTGTGGCCGACAAAATTTTTGCAACAAAAAATACTTTCCTTTCTAAAACATGTAGGTTCATCTTTTAGACGATAAAGTTAGGAAGATTTGTAACGAATTTCATTAGGATCGGGCCATTAGTTTTTTAGCCATACGTCACGCCAGTTTTGAAAATGGAGTTTAAAAGACCGTGCCATAACTGCATTATTTTTAAAGTTTAGTAAAAGAAAAAATAATCATGTAACAGCCAAAAGTAGTAACAAAACATACGCTAAGTCTAAAAAATGGGGAAGAAATCTTTCATTAAAAAAAATGTAGATCAACGACTTTGCCCAAAAGCTTCATTGCACAGCCCTCATGAAGCGTACTCATTTTTCGTAGAGGCTCTAAGAAGCGGATTTGAAAAAAAACAGATACAGACAAAGCTTTCGTGCGTGAAATAAAGAAGAAGAAAAGATGCGGCTTGTAACGAGTGCTAATGCTCCTAATTGTTTTCTTCTCCCTAAAAGCGTTGTTTCCCCTCCTCCTCGTGCATTCCCCGAGTTTCATACATGCGGACATTTGTGTGAAAAAACACACGCCTTTATGAATGCTTCTATTAAAATCTGGTGGACGATTCAATGGGTTATAACTTCGGTGAGTTATGCTGAAGTATTTGAAGTGAAGTTTGCATCGTTGGGATGCAACAAAAAAAATTCTTTCGTATTGCCCAATTTTTTTGGCATATTTAAGCTACGAAATCACTGAAACATTTTTGAAAAAAGAGTATATAGTCATAAAAATAAAGAAATTATAAAACAAAGGAGCATTTTCGTTGCATTCCAACGACGTAAACTTCACCACCATGTCTTCAACCACGCGAGTTGCTTCTCTTCCTTGGTTCGTTATTTTTTTTGCAAATTTCGCACAATTACTGGAACCATAGAAACTTGTGAAAGGTGAAGAACGGTGATGGCAAGTTGGGACTGTATGTAGGTGAGAAGTGCAAAGTGCTTAAAGAAGAGTGAAGAAGTAAAGGAACGAGAACCGTTGCACGCTCTGATTGTCCGTTTCTCGTTTGGTCTCCGCTGTCGTCACAGTTAAGCTTTATCCAGGCTGTGAAACGTCACGACTCTCCCTCTTCTCTCTCTCTCTCTCTCTCTCTCTCTCTCTCTCTCTCTCTCTCTCTCTCTTCTCTCTCTATAGCTTCAACTAATCTTACGTGCGTAATCCGGAGAAAAATGAATGACAAAATAAATCGGTCATTCCGGTCCAGAGGAATAAAAGTGTTTATGCTCACAGCGAGCGAATGACTTCCGGCTCGGTATCTTCGGGAATGTCCGTGGCGCTGATCCGATCCTACGGTCATACCTGTACACGAGACGAGAGAATACGGTCGTTTTCGTTACTATTGGACAATTATGGGACATTTTTCGGACAACTTTGGGATAACTTTGGTGGGACACTTTTGGGACGACTTTGGTGGGACACTTTTCGGGCACCTTTCGTGGGACACTTTTGGGACAACTTTAGCGAGAAAAAATCCTCAGTGACTGAGACGATTGCCATTAAATTTGCATCTGCTGACCGCACAAAGCGCTGTACAGCGCGAGCGAAATTCAGAGCCGCGCTACTTAGCGTTTGCGAGGAAACGAACGCGGGCCTTCGTTAAAAAATTGCGGCCCCTAAGGGTAAAAACTCGTTTTTTCACGAATCACTATTTTTCTGCAACAATGCTCGCCATAACCAGTTGAAATTATTTGCCTCGAGTCTCGAACGAGTAACTTTACACGTGCTTCAAGGTATCGCGCGACTGGTGCGGAAGGCGCGCACGACCAATAAAAACTCGCCAAGTTTCCCGTTTGGTTCGCAAAACCGTCCGTCATACTCGTTGTCCCAATCGCCTCGCTCTTTCTCTCGATACACGCACTCAAAATTTGTCCACGCCAACGCTTCCTCGACCCGTTAAATACTATTGAATAATGTATATAATGGCACGACGAGGCTTTTCGTACGGACATCGATGTTATTTCTGTCGGCTCGGAACTAACATTTGCGATCGACTGATCATTTCAGCCTTTTTCGCTTCTTCGTTTTTAAAATGTTTCTTTTTGTTAACGACATAAAGTTTCCTTTCAATTTCCCGCTTTTCATGCTCAATATGACAATAAAATACGAAATGCAAATAGTGACTAAACTTTTTCTGTGGGGCCCAACAAAATAAAAGTGATTTTGTTCAGAACTGATAGTCGATAATTACGCAGCCCTCATAAAAAATAGTCAGCGATTCCGGCACCATATAAGTGTCCTTTTCCTCATCATCGAGATCGTGTTGCTCACCTAATCTATGCAATCTGTGGCCAGTTCGGGCCTCCTTCAAGTGTTCTTGTCGTTTGATGTCCGCTTTCGTTACACGTGAATTATCCTTAAGGGGAGTTACCTGAGTAAACGGCGAGAAAAACAGGTAAACATCGGCAATTTTTATCTCCAAAAATAATTTTTCGATGGGATCCGGGTTTTTTTTTAATTGGAAAATATTGAGGTATGTTTAGGAAATTTTTTAAATAAATTCGTTGACTGGAAGCGATTCAAACGCGATTATCTCGAAACATAGTTTTCAAAGTCGGTGCCAGGTGTATCTCGAAAACGGCTTGTCCGATTTTGTCCAAATTTGGATACAATATTCTGCGATAGTTCTCCTTGTTCGCCACGTAGGATTTTTTTGAAATTTTCACTTTTACGGAATTGCGACCATTTTAATTTAACAGTCGTTTTTCGTTTGCAATTTCCAACGATTTTGGATTGCATGCACATTGGATAAAAAAGCAATTGTTCAATCAAATAAAAAAAACCCTACGTGGCGAACGAGAAAAACTATCGAAAAATATTGTATCCAAATTTGGACAAAATCGGACAAGCCGTTTTCGAGATACATCTGGCACCGACTTTGAAAACTATGTTTCGAGATAATCACGTTTGAATCGCTTCCAGTCAACGAATTTATTTAAAAAAATTTTTAAACATACCTCAATGTACATTTTTCCAATAAAAAAAAACCCGGATCCAATCGAAACATTAGTTTTTGAGATAAAAATTCCCGAAGTTCATTTGTTATTTTCGCCGTTTACTCAGGCACCCCCCCGTAACACCACAAAGCAGACGATCGATTTAGAATTTGGAGGGTGCATTCAGTATCTAATAAAGCATTTACTGTATAAATTTCAATCAAATGGTAACATATCGTCAATTAATGAAATATAATACTCTATATTCAACGTACTTTTATTTTATAAGTAATGAAATCACTACTTTTTATACAAGTTACGAAATTACGAGAAAGAATATAGTGCGAGTTTTATTAAATTATTTCTTCGTGCTTACTTCTGTGAAACAAGTAAAATGAATCGAATATGTGAATTTAATTGTGCTTCATCGATTTTTTGCTGGGGGGGCATTGGGATTTCTAGGATCGCGTGCCCACCCCCGCCTTCTCCTGGCTACGCCAATGCTGGAACTAAGTATTATGGCAATTATAAACCGATCACAATGTCGAATGCAATGCTCAAATTATGCTGATGTAAGTCCGACCGGTGCGAAATGGGAAACGATGCGGGATATAAAGATGTGTGATCATTAAACTTCACATGTGCAAATTGTACCCTTGGAATTGTTCTTTGCGAGTTCAGTGCACCCAGGGAATGCACTCCCGAAGGCAAAATTGGAATAGTAAAAGAGAGATTACCCTAATGAGGAGAGAGAGAGAGTGAGAGAGAGAGTGAGAGAGAGAGAGAGAGAGAGAGAGAGAGAGAGAGAGAGAGAGAGAGAGAGAGAGAGAAGAGTAGAGCGAGAGAGGAATACAGAGAGGATCCATGAGAACGGAAACGAGCGTGCGAGTACACTGTGTACATGCCTCAGTGACCATAGCACGCCCTCGGGTATTAGAAACACAATCGAGAGGGTCAGGGAACACAATCTTGATACGAAAGCCTCGGTGAGGGTGCTCCGGCGAAAAATTTGATAATACATCTATATACATATGAAGGGTCTCCTGTCATTAATGGATAATCCTGAAACTGTCGATAGGTCAGATAATGTCCTGCTACATGCTGGAATTATGAGGTTGAAGTTTGCACCGTTAGAATGAAACGAAAATTAAGGGGCTAGACCACTGTAAACGCTGAAAATTTGGGTGATTTTCGGGAATTTTTTGGAAGAAAAGTACTTAATGAAATGTTTCGGAAAATTAAGAATATATTTGGCTCTATTTGACCTATATTACATTATTTTTCATAGAAAAATATTGAGATCCAAGCGACTTATGCGCTGCCTTCGGAGGCGCCAAAAAAAAGTTCCTCCACTGCTGACACGATTCCGGCCGAATGAGTAGCTGAAACCGAAAAAGGAAAAAATGGCTTTAAACTGGAAGGTATTTCCTGTACAATGTCGTAGGATTTTCGAAAATATCAAAATCTAACAAAATGGCGTAATTATGAAAAAAAAAGTCTATTTTATTGCCTATAAAATGGTGGTTTTTTTCAATGCCAAATCGTCTATTTTCATCCAATCAAAAATATCCTACGTCATTGTAGAGTAAACATTGTCAAGAGTACTCTGTTCAATTTTCAAGGCAATCGGATAATTACTCTTTGAGTTACAATGTCAGCAAATTTGAAAAATCTCATTTCGAGAAAAACGCGTTTAAAGATTTAACTATCGATTTTTGCAAGATAAAATGATTAGAGATGCGGCCTTGAAATTTTTACAGGATATTCTTGAAAGTATAAACTGTCGAAAAAGGAAAAAAATCGATTTTTTTAAGTGTCACACTGGTACAGCGCGTTAATACATTTAACTGTAAGAAGATATTTATTTCGCCATATCCAACTTTACCATTTGTTAATAGTTAAAAAATCCTGGTACATAGAAAAATATTGTTTTCTCGGTGTGCATACTGGAATTACATGCTCTGCAATCTCCAATGATTCGAAAATCGGTATTGAGTGTCAGAGCTCGTCCCCCGTTACCAACGACGACAGGTCGCTCTCATCTCGCTCACCAGGTGTCATTCATTTTCCGGGAAAGTAACTGCACCGATTTAAGTTAGCGAAGGGCTTGCGGGGTAAGAGGAACAGGAAAAAACGGCAAGAGCTATTCTACGCGGTTAATTCATCCTGAACGATTTTATAACGGGTCTAGGCGGAGAGTTCACGTTGAACGTTTTTCTAGATTTGCCACGCCGTTTGTTACGCCACCGGGACTTTCTTGGGACACGCTGAATTATATCGAGATCGTTTACTGCCTGCCTCTCACAGTCGTCGCTTTGTTCTCATCGACACCGAATTACCGTTACCCCCGACGCGAATTTTTTCGTTCGGCAAATCAAATCGAGCGAGTTGCATTAGCGATCCCCAAAAGTCTTGGCGCCTCTCGCGGCCGAAGGCAGAAGCTCTACTGGTATATTAAACTTGGTCAAAATACTTTGATAACAATGGACAAAATTAAAAAAACTCGGCCAAGTGCGAGTCGGGCCTCGCTCTATTATTGTTCCGTACATATGAAAATTAACTTAAAAAAAAACTAGATATAAATATCTAGTTTTCCCCTCTGGGGTGTCCCTCTCTGGAAGCCCAATTTGAAGAGCCAGAATGATGATTTTTTTGTAACCACATGTTTGTGGTTAGAATGTAATTTTTTTGGAAGACAATCTTTCAAAGTGTTCGTGGTGCTGCAGTTGGCGTTGCAGTCTTCCAGCGGCGAGGCCCGAAACGGCGGTATCTCGACCAGGCTCAAATGTAATCTGAAACGAAAGGAAAAAATGTTTTCTTCAAATATATCCAGATGGCTATAGGTTCACGATCCACTTTTCGAAATTTCGAAAAATACGAAAAATGACAGGTTCTCCAAATAAAACCTCATTTTTCCGTTGAAAAACAGCATGCTGAAGTTATTGTTATTCACAAATGGTTCATCCAATTAAAAAATGCGTTCGTGAACCGAAAATGAATACTGTTTGAACGCTAACTGTGCAAATTCAAGTCAATAGTGTGAAAGTTACTCAAGATATCAATCGCGCCGTGTCAAGATGTAAGGTTTCGAGATAATCGCGTTCAAAGTTTTGGTTCATATTCTACACGATCTTGTGAAATATTGTCGTCTTACCGCTAGTCAGTGATTCCGGCGCCATATAAGTGTCCTTTCTTCATCATCGAGATCGTGTTGTACACCTAATCTATGCAATCGGCGGGCAGTGAGGGTCTCTTTTGAGTGTTCTTGTGCTTTGGTGTCCTCTTTCGTTACACGCGAATCATCCTTAACCCGACGCACACTGTTCCACTAAAAGCGGTGTAACTTCGTCGATTTTTAGAATTTCAGGGTCCAGTTGGTCTTGAAATATTCTTGAAGGTTCACACGATAACAATATGCAAAAAACGATTTTTTGAAGTTTCCAGAAAGGGATACCGCCCTAGTTAGGTAGTGCTTTTTTCTGTCTTAATTCTTAGGTAGGTGCTGAGCTGAAACCACATACGGTGATGATAGCTAAAGAAAGCTTTGTATACTCCTGCTGTAAGCTAATAATGAAAATGTATAAAATTATTGTTATTCAAATATTTAGAATACCAAATGATTTATTTTTGGAGGCGGTACCAGTCAATTACCAATATTGTCACATTTTTGCAGAAAAAAGGAGGCGAAGGAAAATAAATGAAATATACAATCTACAGTCTTTTTTAAATTTGCAATCGCGTTTCTTCCGTGACGTCAATCTCTTGTTCTTGGCTGGCACCGACTCCAAAAATAAGTCATTTGGTTTTGTCAATATTTAAATAACAATCATTTTATACATTTTGATAATAAATTTATTGTATTATGTATGCAATAAATTATTAAATATACTGCATTATGAATCGGCGTTTTCAGCATTTGTTGTTTACATATAGTATATGGTACATAATATACAGAAATTCCAAATTCCTAACTAGTTTAGTTTTTGAGATAAACCCCGTAACAACAATGGTCTAAAACTGACAACTTTGATGGCCGCCCATGTCTTTAGTTTTGAAGATAAAAAAATATATACATATTTGTACTCTACTCAATGAGCTTTAGACAATGACACCCCGCATGCCAGGATGAGCTTTTTTTGCTCCATTTTCATGGATGAGACCCCCATGGAAAATAATTTAATTGAATTTCTAATTTAATATTCGGTTTTGGGTCAACATGTTTTATATATTCAGGGCATGTTTTATTACTACTTTTGGCTGTTACATGGTATTTATTTATTTATTAATCTTTAAAAATTGCGGTGGTATGGCACGGTCTTCCAAACGGGTTGTGGCGCATGTTATCCGACGGCGTGACACGTTGCGTCGGCAGGATTAATCCGAAAGAAAGCCAACGAAACTTTTATTTTCATTAACACTCATTCGCAGAATATGAACCAAGAAAAAGTAATAAATGTAGAAAATCCATTAATTGGTACGCTCTGAAAAAAAAGATTGAATTATCCCAAAAAATTCTCTACATCCGGCAATGAAAAATGTTTTTTATTTTATTTTCAGAACCATTTAGGTTCATATTTTACACAATAAGGTTATCATGATTTGTGCTGAATTTCAGCAGAATTGGTCTATCAGTTTTTTAGCTATCCGTCACGCCAGTTTTGAAAATGCCGTTTGGAAGACCGTGCCATACCTCCGCCATTTCTATAGATTGATGAAACAAAAAAAATACCATGTAACAGCCAAAAGTAGTAATAAAACGTACCCGGAGCCTCTAAAATAGAGAAGAAATGTATCAAAAAAAAATCATAAAAATCAGTAAATTTATTTCTCGCATAAAGGCTCTCCCCCGTTTCTTTGCGTGGCGACAGTTTCTGAAACTTTCTCAATAGCCACAGCGTTGGATATTTAATATTAAATGCAGACGTATTGGACCAGAGTGTCCGAAATTAGTTCCGATCGTTTCCCCTTACGTGACGCTGAGAATAAAAATTTGTTTCGGACGCTGGGCCAATCTCGTCGGTAATTCATATGTAAATCTAATTAGCGGCATTTATTTCTGCCTTTCAGAAAGCTTCGCAATCTTCGTTACATTGCCGGACACATTAGCAGATTTTTGACAATCCCCTCCAGTATCTTCATACGAGGGGACGGGTCGAAATTAAGTCGAGTATTGAGGAAGAAATGAAACGAAGAAGAGGAAGGTCGCGAGAGTAATCACACGGAATTGAACAATCGTGACTCTTGTCCTCCCCACTTGGACTGCGATCTACAATCCGTGGAGAGGAAGGATCCAGTCTCTTTCGGATACCTTGCGATATCGCACCGCAATTCGTGTTGGCTACGGAAATTAAATATTTCCTCGTCATCAGTCGTTTAATTATCGAAAATAAAAAACGGTACGTCTGTTTCGATTAGTTTAGGACCGTTTGAACATCTGGAGACATTCATACCGGCCGTTTAAAGGGATTTGAGCGGTCCGGTCGAGTTAAATGACGGTTCATGAATTTGTTTGCCAATGAACCTCGAGAAAATTCATACGAGGCATATATTTATTCTGCAGATGCTAATTTTGCATAAAATATATAATTAAAGGGAAAAATTATGAATTTAAAAATTTTTAATACGTAAATGAGAAAAACTTTTGTGTTACTACCAACTTGGAAAAGTATAACATTATCGATACTTTTTTATGAAAAAACTGCGTCAGCGAATGTTTTATGCAACTCGGAATGAATCTTTGAGTCATTTATAATTACGCCTATTTATTTTTACGTGACGAGATTATTTATTATTACCATTAATTAATATTAGAGTGTTGCCTAATACGGAAACTTCGCATGGTGTTGACGTTTGCATCGTGGGAATGCAACACTTGATTGATTTATTTATGTATTTTGATTATTATCTAGAATCATTTTTTTGCAGCTTTTGGTTATAAATTTGTATTAACGATTCTCAAAAATGTTTCTGTGACTTTCGTAGCCTAAATGTGATAAAGCCAAATACGAGAATGAGGGAAAAATCCCTTTTTGTTGCATTCCAACGATGCAAAATTCAATACCATAACTTCGGAGACATTGAGGTGGGCAGAAATGCTCTTTATATGCCAGCCACGATTCGTAACCTTGATGGTTCAGATCATGCCTTGCTAAATGCTAGAATTTTAGTTTAGTAAAAGTCCCGCGGTTTTGGTAATTTTGGGCTTTATGTTATTAAAAAAAATAATCTCCTTTTGGTTATTCGCATAACATTTCTACAAATAATACGAATCGACAATAACGAAGCAAATTTTTCAAGTAATTGGCACGATATGCATAGTACATTTTTTTACCGCCGCTATCAAAGTCAGATGCTCTAATTGGTCTGTATGAAAATTCTGCATAAGATCTTCTTGAATAAAGGTTCCCTAACATTTAAGGTTGAAAAGAAGAATTTTCTAGACAAAACAAATAAAGAAGAGTATTTTTTTTAAACCGGGTCAAAAAAGTTATCATTTGTAGAAGTGGCATGCAAAAACCAAAGGATTTTGTTTATATTAAAGTTATTATACTTTTATAGTATATTATATTTAATTTTATATTAGATGTTATATTGTAAACTTCTTATATTAAAAAGATTCTTCATTTTAAAGTGATATAATCCATACATTTTGGTGTCTTTCACGATTTTTGTATTGAAAAATGTAAATATGGTAGATTCAGAAATTGTGCAGATGACTATTTGAAACATCTTTCGCGATGTTTCATCATTTCATCACCACCGCTGCTCGGAAACAAATCATTTGAAACAAAAAATTAAACTCATTTGATTTTTGCATAAAATGATCTAATGCTTCGATGAAGAATTAAACAAAAATGTTGATATTTGAAAAAATGGACGCTGTCCAAAGTCATAAGTATCGATTTTCGGTGGAAAAAAATTCTCCATTTTCGTTGATAAAAAAGCAAGGCATAGAAAAAAATGCCTTCGTCCAAGCACTGCTGTTTGATATCAAAAGAAGCTCGTACAATTTTTAGTCGATCGGTGCACCGATTTTTGAGTTATGGTGGTCAACGATTTTGAAAAAGTCATTTTGAGAAAAACGCCTTTAAAGTTCGCGCATTCGCCTAACCTACCTATAAACGCCCATAACTCCCTCAATTTCGGACGGATCAACTTGAAATCCTCAGAGAACATTTTTAACATCTTATATTTTGAGAATCCGTCGAGAACCAAAAATCGATATATTAAAAAATTTCAGCCAGGCGTAAGGCTTCAATTGTCTCCTTAAAAAGCCTTCTCACACGAGCTTTTCTTTAACGCATCCACTCAGATCTCTTCCAACCCGAATCTAGCTAGAACCCCCCCATCATAGGTGTTATTGAATGAAGTTTCGTTGATTCAATTGTAAAATTGTTGGTGTAAATTATCGAATTTATTAGTCCAAACAAAACGCTATTGGCTTTAATGACATAATGAAATTAAAAGTTTTTAATCATTCAAAAGATATATTGTTAGCCGAGAACAATGTATTATTGAAACTATCGCAAAAATTATCGCGAACAAATTAGATAGTTGTGAATGCATTTTTTGGAACGAACAAAAAAAGCGTTTCAATTCATAACATGAATATTGTTGATTCGAATACACAAGAAACATTGCATTTCGCTTGTTTGATTCAGATAAAATTTCAATTGAGTAAATATCCTATTTTATTTTTTTCACCATATCCGATATTGATTTTCAAGTACATTATTCGTTAAAATATCAATATTTTATTTTGATTGAAAAATATTAAGCAAATGCCTTAATTGGTTGAAAAATTATGCGAAAATAAAATGTGTTTCTTGCGCATTTGGTTGAAAAAAGTCAACCAAATCATGGCCAAGCGCCACCGAAATTATAGGTGTGAGGAAACCCGTAAATTTTCGAAGTAACCGCTAGAAGCCGCACGCGCGCTCGTTTCTCGTAAGCGTAGCGCGAACCGAAAATCTACTTTAACGCAGGAGAAACTCTAAAGACTATCGCTTCTTGGCCTGTGGCTAAGATCAAAGTGTACTATCTGTTCGTGTCAGTTGAATATTTGATATTCTCTTCATGGATATTCCATTGGATATCTGACAATCTCTCGACTATTATCGTGGATGACCATTCTAATGCTCACTTTTTATTTAATATTTTAAATAAATTGAAAACTCACGTCTCATGGCATATTCTTTTCGATGTAGTAAAGAAATAATTCATTCTATTGATTATATTTTTGTACGAAATAAAAAATGTTGTATCAACCGCTTAATTATTTCATCCATACATCTACGGATTCTATATAGAATGATTTCAATAGAATATAATTTTATTTGAAGGATAATGTAGATATTTAGAGAACAGAAGAGATTTTAAAATAAAACAATATGTTATTTGAATCAATCACATTTTCCAATATTTTATAGTATTGTAACAATGTCATATATCGGTGGCACTCCGCGATCAGACACTTATTTGAATCAACCAATAAATTTTTTTGTTTCATTTTTTTTTCAGTGTGGTGGTTCCGAATTTCACGGAGCCGCCGTGAGAATTTTTCGTCTGTCAAACCGCACCCTTCTACCTGACATTTGCCAACCGCAATTTGTACAATTCTAGCAAAGCAGTGGATCCAAAGGGCGCCCTAATAGTGAGTGTCGACGAACGGCTAAAATGGCTACAATCGGACGTAACGATGCAGCAGGTGAATCACCTCCGAGAGTCGTCCAAGTGCCGGCGATTGCGATGACACGGGTGGCCATTTCGTGTGATTGTAAAGTGCCGAGAAAAGTAATTCGCGGTTATTGTTTCGAGGAACGCGAGTTTGAAATGTGTCGTCAATGGTCTCGGTGACGGAAGAACAAAGTGGGTCGTCGTTCGAGGGAGTAATGCGAAGACGTCGAGGTATCGGGAGTGCCATTGTTGGCCTAACCACGGGCCTTTTGCTCGGTTTTTTCATGCTCAATTATCGTACGATCGGTTGGAGAAGGTTGGAGCTGCGGAACAGCGTGATAACGGTGAGCAGCGAGGACGACGAGATGGCGGGCGTTGGCGCGCGCGAGGAAATGGCCGCAGCGGCGACGGTGGCGCCAGCGGAGGTGATGAGCGACAACTCGCCAGCGAAACGCGGCGATGCCTCGCGGAGTCTCCTCTACGTTGGTGTGATGACGGCCGAGCGTTATCTCGGCACAAGAGCGAAATCCGTTTACGAGACTTGGGGCAAAGACGTGGCGGGGAAAATTGAATTTTTCTCGTCCGAAATTTCCTCGCTTCCGGAAAATTGTTCGGAATTGCCGTTGGTGGCGCTGCCTCGCGTCACCGATGTTTATCCACCGCAGAAAAAATCCTTTCTCATGCTTCAATACATGTGGAAGAATTACGGAGATCGGTTCGAGTGGTTTTTACGGGCCGACGACGACGTTTACGTTAGAACTGACAAGCTGGAAAAGTTCTTGCGCTCCGTGGACTCGAGGAAAGCATTGTACATCGGCCAAGCTGGTCGTGGCAGTAACAACGAACGCGGTCACCTCTCCCTCGAGTACAACGAGAATTTTTGTATGGGAGGACCCGGTGTTGTTTTGTCGAGGGAAACCCTCGGCAGAATGGTACCGCATATTAAGCACTGCTTGAAAAATCTCTACACTACTCACGAGGACGTCGAGATTGGACGATGCGTCCAAAAGTACGCCGGAATTTCTTGCACTTGGAGCTACGAGGTATGTTATTGTTATTATCATTATTGGCAACTTTAACGTGAACATTACGCAGCTGGTAGGCAGCTGTGAGTAGGGCCCTTTTCGGGCTGCCTACAATTTAACTGTCAGCTGATGATCTCTGTCGTCAGCGTCCACCGCCATTGTCGTTATCGTTGCAACACTTCACTAGAAAGTCCAAAAAAGCGTTTTTCGGGAATTTTTTTAGAAGGGAAAAAGCAAGTGAGCTCACTAAACATTGAGGTATCTGTTCATGTATATTTAAAATGAATAAAAAAACATTTTTCAACATGAAAAAATAAATGACTGCAGATTTATCAGCCTATTCCATGTGCGTCTTACCACTGCAGTCCCTAATCGGCGAGAAAGATGCAGCTCGTAATTCTTGACTGAACCAAATAAACCAATAAAATGTTTAATTGTCATACATTTTTCTTCTGAGTGAATTAAGAAAAAGCTGAAAAAAAATCGTGAAATTATAACGTTTCTCAGGTTTGAAAAAAAATGAGTTAAAAAAATCCTTTAACGTGCTATGAAAATTATTGTGAAAAACTTTTTCAACGACTTTTTTAATTCACTTAGAAGAGATTTCCATACTGAAGAAAATAAACTTTGGTTTGATCAATAGGTCGTTTGGTTTTTTTTGCTATCACGCCCGCCAATTTGGAAAAATCGTGAAAATTAAAACTGGGGAAAACGCGCTCCAAAGTTTTCAATAGGAGGAAATATCAATGTTAAAAATTAATCGCTTCTCTGCTTTTGGCCTTGCATCTTTGGACATATTTACAATTGGCCTCTGTAACTTTGTAAATATATTTTTGGATAGTTTATCTATCGATTAAGCAAATTAAAAAAAAAAAACGATTTTTCGGACCTCCTTATTCAGGCTCCCGCCTTATGGAACTGGGAATAGGGAAGTGACAGCTTTATGATGAAGGTGGAAGGAATGGGGTCGTTTCGCGTACGAAAGCACATTAAGGGGGGCGATACCTTTAGGCAAGGAAAAATGGCTGTTTTTCATCATTTTTTTCAAAAGGAAAGCTTTCCTCACCATTGTTGAGGCTTAGGGTATGCTTTTTGACTACTTTTGGTTGTTACATGGTATTTTTAAAAAATCTTTAATAACGTCGGTGATATGGCACGGTCTTCTAAACCGGTTGCGGCGGATGTCGTCAGTCGGCGTCACACGTAGGTAGGCGGGATAAAAATTTTAATTTGTTTTCGACATTAAAGGGTATGGTTTTATGTAGGTTTTACAATTTTTGTATTGAAAAACATTCTAGTGCTTGGACGAAGGATTTGATAAAATATTGATTAAAAAAAATGGCCGCACTCCAAAGTAAAAATATCGATTTTTGCTTAAAAAAACCCTCTATTTTCGATAATGATAAAAACTATGCATCGAAAACAACATTCCATCGTTCAAGCACGGTTTTTTGATATGTAAAAGAAGCTTGTGAAGTTTGAAGTTGATGGGTGCGGTGATTTTTGAGATGTCATTGTCGCCCATTTTGAAAAAGTATTTTTGAGAAAATCGCGTTTGAAGTTCGCCAGTCGACGGAACCTACGTATAAACGCCCATAACTCCTACAATTTTGAACGGATCGATTTGAATTTTTTTTGAGAATATTTTTGAAATGTCATATTTTAAGAATCCGTCGAAAGCAAAAAATCGATGTTTTCAACCATTAGAACCCTTGATACTTTGATTTCTATTATAACTATCTTCATGATTATTTTTAATTATCGTACATATAAGATATTTATAGACCTTCACTAATTACCTGATTCAACTTACCTTTCACGCATCCTCGGCCATAATGGAACTCTGAACCGTCCTTCAAACTGATGCTTTTAAATCATTTCAACGCAACTACTTACCATCCTTATGTAACTTGAATGGAGACGCCGTTTCACCCGAGCCTAAGGAAAATCAAAATCCATCACGTGCGCATCGGACCATGCGTAAATGTAGGATCCCGTAGCATGTTAGGTGCGCACATAATTTTAATATTCAATGAAATCGTAAAGACTTTTCGATTCAATCTATTTTCTATTTAACAATAGCACTTTACAAACGGCAATAATTATCGATATTTGTCAGGTGCAATTTTCCGAAAACGTCACAAATACGACAGATATAGAAGGTGGTCTAATTAAAAATAAATTTTCAAAAATATCGTATTCTTTATTACTACTTTTAGCTGTTACATGGCGTTTTTTATTAATCGTTTGAACTAGCCGAGGTATGGCACGGTCTTCTAAACGGGTTTCAGCGGATATTGTCAAACGGCGTGACATGTAGCGTCAGCGGGATAAATCGGAAAAAACCAATGAGCATTTTTCTTTCATTAACACTTATACGCAGAATATAGACCAAGACAAAGTGAGAAATTTTGAAAATCGATGAAATGGTACACTTTGAAACAAAAAAGATTGAATTTTCCGGAAAAATGGCTACATTTAGCAATCCTTTTTTAATTTTACATTTAGGTACATTTAGGAACATTTTGGTTCACATTCTAGACAAGAAGGTTGGGAAGATTTATAATAAATTTCATTAGAATTGGTCGATTATTTTTTTAGCTATACGTCACGCCAGTATTGAAAATGCAGTTTAGAAGACCGTGCAATAGCCCCGCCGTTCTTACAGATTAATAAAATTTAAAAATACCATATAACAGCCAAAAGTAGTAATAAAACATACACTAAGTCTAAAAAATGGTGAAGAAATCTTTCCTTTTTAAAAGAAATCACAAAAATCAGCAAATTTTTTTGCTGACTTTCGTGATTTCTTTACTTTCGGGCATCTCCCCCTTAGAAATCCTGACTTCAAGGACATTCATCATTTATGTTCAATAAGCATTTATATATAAATAATAGCAATAAAATATATCAATATCGATAATTGTAGGAAAGTATATCAGTGTTAATAATTGCAATAACGGATACGGATGTGTGTAATAGAACAAAGACAGTTTTAAGGCAACAATTGCTCACTAACGTCACTTTATTGACACGAATGAAGAAAAAAAAACTTTTTTTATCGAGCACTTTTTTTGCGGTGAAAAAAGTTTCAGAGTACTTGGTCTTATATATACGAACACGCACGCATGGCTAGTTACGTTCAAGCAAACTTTTTCAAGCACGTCATGTCATGAGAATTAAATCAACCTGGCCGTTGACCCGTTTCCAATGCTTCAATAATTGTGCCGAGGGACACATGAGTTTCCATCACTGGTATACGAGCGCCTGCCCCGTACACATTGCTATATTTTGATAACCCACGTTATTGGAGGTCCACGCGTTAGCACAGGATATGTATCGGATTTTCATACTTCGTATCATGTTATCAGCATATATTCATCATACGTATATCAAGCATGTTTCGTTTGTATTTGGAAAGCCAACTTTTACGGGGTCTCAAAAAATCGACTTTTCCCGAGTCGAAATTTTCAGCCTATTTTGCACCTCTATATCCTCACAGTGGTAGGAGATAAAGGCAGTAAAGTACCCGAGTCGAAATTTTCAGCCCATTTTAAAGGCCTTTGATAATATGTCAGCCTCACTTGAATCTGTTTCAAAATTTCAACTCGGGATATATACATCCCGAGTTGAAATTTTGTCCCAAATATATATATCCCGAGTTGAAATTTTGAAAAAAACTCAAGTGAGGCTGGCATAGGATCAAAGGCCTTTAAAATAAGCTGAAAATTTCGATAGGGTATATTTTATTACTACTTTTGGATGTTACGTGGTATTTAAAAAAAATTATTAATATTTAAACATGGCGGCGGTATGGCACGTTCTTCTAAACGGATTGTGGCGGATATTGACCGACGACGTGACAGGTGGCGTCGACGGGATTAATTTGAAAAAAACGAACGAAATTTTTTCGTTGCCCAACACTCGTACGCAGGATATGAACCAAGAAAAAGTGAGAAATGTTGAGAATCGATGAAATGGCACGCTCTGATAAAAAAAGACCTAACTTTCCGAAAAAATACCTATTTTTGCAATAAAAATACTTTCTTTTCTAATGTTAAAAAAATGTAGTTTCATGTCTTACACAATAAGGTTTGAAAGATTTATACCAAAATTCATCAGAATTGGTCGATTAGTTTTCTAGCTATACGTCACGCCAGTTTTGAAAATGCAGTTTAGAAGACCGTGCCATACCTCCGCCATTTAAAAAGATTACCAAATTAAAAAAAATCCTATAACAGCCAAGAATACTAATAAAACATACCCTAAGTCGCAAAAATTGTGAACAAATTTTTCCTTTCGAAAAAAGTCACGATAATCGGCAAATTTATCCTCGACTAAAGGGATTTTCTTGCTTAATCAATGTGGTGTTAAAGCTCGCATCTTTGGAACGTAACGAAAGCTCTCTTTCTCATTTGATTTATATTCCAAATCGCTAAATGAATATCTTTAAAAATTGTCAAGGGATTTTTGTTGGCGAAATCTGCCAAAAATAATTGAAGCAATTCAACAATATAAATTTTCATTGCATTCGAACGATGCAATTTTCAACCTCATTAATCAATATTAATCGAACCTAGTTTGCAACTTCTTTTTGAGATTTGTAAAAACTTATTTATAAAACAACTGGGTATTTTTTTCGCTTTTTGGAGTATGAACGCGATTGAAAGTTTCAGCCTACGTAAATCTTTGCGCAACCTGCTCTCACTAAATTGTTTGTAACTTGGTCAATTTTACATATTTTAGCTTGAATTTTTTTTCCACATATTCTTGAATATGTATACTTTCAGAAAACGCAACCAAAAAAATCGATTTTTTCGACTTGTTACAGTGGCGGCCCGCGTTAATCTCGACACACTAAACTCAAAGACGAAATCGTGAAAAACGAGTCTTTTTTGCTTCGAATGATCGTTGGGTCGCTGGGATAAATCATGCCAGCGGTCCATGCAACGTGCGCATACGTGCATACGTAATTATATATATATATACATGTATCTATGTGTGGGTTGAAGTCTGGCTTGAAGCTTTTTTACGCGTTTTTTTTCCTCGTTACATTCACATATCCTTTTATAATTACCAATCCTGGTGTTAGGCGTGACGCAAGGAAAAATCGGCAAGTCGTGAGCGCACACGTGTGAGAGAAGGAAAAAAAATTTTCAGCGAACGCGTCAGTTTTTCTTTGCCTTCGTGCTTATCATTTACACGCAATTATTTATCTCGTTGACGATGACATGGCAATTGAAACGATAAATTATCCATTAATCGAAAAGCGACACTACATTCGATCGGGAAAAGAACAAATTTCGTAAAAAATCCAATTTCACTTGTTGTCCAATAAAACGATTTGTGAAATGTCCTTTTTCAAATAAATCAGTAATTGACATTAATTATCAAAAAATTATAATTAACTTCTCGGATCTTCGAAATTTGTTCGTCGTTGGAATAAAAAAGTTCGATACGTTCCAATCGTCTCGCCTCTCTGCGCGTTTTTTTTAAGGCTCTTCGGTCTTTCCTTTTTTTTTTCTTATCTCCTGAATTCGAGATGATAAAGCGGATTGGAAGAAAAAGAGTGAGACAAAAAAGAACCGAGCCGACAACCCCATTGACTTTGTGTATCACGATGGAACAGTCGCGTTATTCAGATTCGATAATTCGCTGATAAGGCAGAATATATTAGACTGATAATGCATTATTTCAGCACTTGCCTAAGTCTACTTATCTAATTCGTTATTTTTTTTTTTTGAGCTGGACCCCTGTTTCGTAATCTTTTAGGGAAAAAGAGGGGGAAAAAAATACGGCGGTAAGTCGCGTCTTTGAAACTCGTGGAACACTGGTGTGGCTGCATGTTTGACCAGACACTCGCGCATTTAATACGTAATTTACACAATGTGAACGTACACATGGAGAGACGAAGAAAAAGAAAGGGGGGAGGGGAGAGAGAGAGAGAGAGAGAGAGAGAGAGAGAGAGAGAGAGAGAGAGAGAGAGAGAGAGAGAGAGAGAGAGAGAGACTACCAAATGCTCTTCTCGCAGTACAAATCCTCACACGGTTGCTCAATGGCAATATTGTTTGCGCACACATCGCAAAACAGCGCGAACAAATTTGATTTTCGATTTAGCGCTTAATGGAACACTCCGTTCGTAATTTCGGAGAGACGAAATACGGCAGCTTCGATTCAAAAAGTAATATCAATATTTTAATCGTCAGCGGGTTGGCTGGTAATTCAATCTTCGGCTTTTGAAGATTGACTTGAGGCGTTAAATCTACGTGGCTCACTGAAAAAAGAGGCTTTTTGGGAATTTTTTTGCGCATTCGAAAAAAAAAAATCACAATGACGTTCGCAAGATTTTTTCAATATGCGTTGACGTACACAAAAAAGTTTTTGCATGGAACAAAATACAATATGGTGACTCAGTCATAGCTACACTAACGCGAAAAATCACTCAAGTGCCAACTTCGATTTTGTTGAAACTCATATATGTGATGAAGCATTGAAAACTATTAGACACGTAGGTCTTCTTATCTGCGGAAAAACGGCTGTAAGGGGGGAAACCACCGGTCAAAGAAAGGCATGTTCTTTTGATGTTTCACCCAAAATGTCCTATCTACATCATTCTTATGATGTCTATACATAATTTAAGCCGATAAAAAAACCATCAAAAAGTTCTTTCTACTCGGATGTTACGCCTAAAAAATAAATATTATTTTCCGAAAAAAAAAAGCTTTTTGCGACGAACAGTTTCAATAAAAAAAGTTTGTTTTAATTTTTCGCCTCGAATTCCCTTTCTATATCATTCTTATGATATCTATACATAATTTAAGCCAATCAAAAAACGACCAACCCTTCTTTCTGCTCGGATAAATTGATGATAATAAATAAATGTGATTTACTAAAAAAAAAGCTTTTTGCGACAAAAAAATCTCAAGATGTGTGTCGTGAGCGGAAACAAGTGTTCTTCAAAGTGGATTTATTTCACGATGTACCTGTGCGTTTTATCGTCAATTGAAATATTGGCACGAGAGGGTTCTGTTTGTAAAGTAAAATGCATGGAGAATAAAAACGATTGCTAGAAACAGCAGGAGCAGAGAGAGAGAGAGAGAGAGAGAGAGAGAGAGAGAGAGAGAGATGATAAGAATTGACGGTTCTTCACTTTTGCGAGGTCGAGCAAAAGGTCTCGTAACCTTCTCGATCAATTTGACACCGGTAATACACATTTAAGCTTATACGTTTATACAGAGCATTTCTGCACATGCCACCGCACACACACACACACACATGTATGTATGTATGTCGTATATATGCAATAGTACGAGCGATTGCATCCGGCATTTACTTTACGAACACCCGTGGACAACCAGACCTTGTTAATTCCACCTCCCATCTATATTCATAAATGTACATATATTTATATGAAATTGGACGATTCAAGACTTTCCCTCGGTACAAAGACAATTTTCACGAGCTCGCCATAGACATCGTCCTATTCGGGCGAACGATATACAGTCGAACCTCGATATAACGATTTGTCCATTCCCTTCCGATAGACACCCGAAACGTTGATACAACAACATAATAATATACATTGTGGTCTAATTGCTAATTGCTTGTAAAAATGCTCTAAATTAAACTCTTTTAAACTCAAAAAAATATGCTCTTATTGAAAATTTTAACTTTCTTTCTTTAAAAAATCCCTATATTTCTAGTACTGATATATTTTCTAAAGAGCATGATCTTGGTATAAAGAAACCTCGATATAGCGAAAACTCGATATAACGAAATTCCCTAGTAATTCCTTATATTGAGGTTCGACTGTATAATAATTTCAATCGAGAATTCATCCCACAAATGGTGCTCGGGTATAATAATATTATCTGAATTACATCTGAGTTATTTTCGTGCCGTGGCCACAATTGTCTCGTGTCGCCAATTTGAAACGTCAACGATTCACAAAGCATCCGGAAATAAATATAACACGTGGTACCTTTGTGAGCTTATTTTTTAAATTATTTATCTCTTTATCCGCTTCGTTGAACTAATAAAGTTAAATATGTTGGACTTAGTGTACACAAAACAGTTATTCGATAATACACTTTTATTGCGTAGTTATTATTAATTCTTACTAAAAATAGACACTAGGGTAATAATAATACCGGCAATGATTATTTTTTAACGTTGTGTCCATTTTCAATGTAAATAAAGTAAAATATAAATATTATTATTAAATGTTATTAAACATGATTAAATTAAATTACTATTAAATGTCTTTTTTTTATTATTATTATGAATTTAGTTTTGAATTTAAATTAAATTAAAAAAACAATTTTTTTCTCAATATTATTTTTGTTAAGGTTCATTTGCGGCTGTTGCGCAGCTTCATGCGAGAATTCATTGACAAAATAATTGTAAGGAAAAGCACGACCAGATGCTCCGTGGATAGTATCGTAGGATGTTTCAGCGGGAATGGAAGGGAGTTTCGTTTATCTTACGAATTATTTTCGTCCCCGGGGGGGGGGGAGACGAACAATCGTAATTTTAGTTCCATGTTAAAAAAAAAACAAGCTGGTGACTGAGTCACCGTTCATTTTTATGGCGACCGTGTTGTGCTCTTGTGATTCGATCCAAAATCGAGCGAAAATGATGGCTAATGCATTCGACGACGGACCTGACCATCGTTTCATGAAATAGTGGAAAAAAAATGGCGGAGCAGCTAAATGATGATTGGTCTGCTTATTGTTATTATTTCAATTCATACAAATCAATGAAAAATTGACTTCATAATCCGGAATATCGTACTTTTTGAGCCACAAATAGAAATAGGAAAATCGTTGGATGTTAACAGATTAATAATTATAGTAGTAGTAGTAATTTATCAATTACACACACACACACACACACAATTATATATATACACTAGACAAAATAATTAAAGGATATTGAAAAAGTCTGCCAATTTCAGGGTCATTTTCAAATAGCTGTAACTCCTCGAGAAATACTCGTACAACAAAATAAAAAAAGCCAATTACAGATGTGAATCTCTAGTTTTGAGATCTTGAGCTCAATAATTTTTCGCATCATCCAATTTTTAGTAGCCATCAAAAAACCAAAGTGAAAAAAAATTCAAAATTTCTGTTTATCTTTCACAGTCTGCACGGACTTTAATAAATTTTTTTGAATGATCGGATTGAAAGGATCGTCTAGCTGGATTCTTCCCCTTTACTTTGAGCGGTGGGAGAGCTCGGTACGAGTTTTTCTCGCTGAGTTATCGATGTTCGTAGCAAAAATGACACTTTTGACTTTGATGACTGATTACTCGGAGACTAATGGTCGCACAAAAAAACCAGAGGGTTTGGGAAACTTTGAAGTATTCTCTATAAGATGTTTTTATCATTTTTTTTTATCAAGATTTTTTTTATGCGGGAAAAATGATTTAAAAAAACGTGAAAAATAGCACATTTACGAAAATTCTTTTAACTAAGGATTATTTTGCCAATGTCGAATAGATAAAAAAAAAATTCGGTTTTTTTATGATCTCAAAGTACCCTAAAAAAGCCCTCAAAAGTTTAAACCCTGCAATTTTTTTTCATTGTGTTCCGAATGATCGAAATTGTGGTACTTGCCAAAAATCGATTAAAGGGTAAATCTACCCCCTTCTATTCGTCTTTTGAGAATCACAATTTTTTTGGTACTGATCCGAATTTCCGGTGCTAAAAAATGTTGATTGTTGAACAACGGGAACAAATTTGTGTTTAATGAAAAAAAAATTAATTAGAGAAAACATTTTTTTGACCAAAAAAAATTAATTAAAAAAAATCGAAAAAAATAATTAGATTTTTTTTATAGCCCTGAACGTTTTTCATGAGACGACGAGCGATTGGAGTTGTTGGAATTCACAGTTCTTTGAATGTGTGCGTGTGTACAATTTACATCCCTACGATACGATACGACACCCTACGCACACGTCCCACGATCATTAGATCGAGATTTTTTTTATAAACATTTTATTCACCACCGGCATTAGCGTAACCTAAAGCGTACCACGTAGAGGTTGCTCGGTTGGATTTACGCTTCTTTGTGTGTGTGTTCCACACGCACACATTCAAAGAACTGTGAATTCCAACAACTCCAATCAGTCGTCGTATCATGAAAAACGTTCAGCTCTATAAAAGAAAATATAACAATTTTTTTAGATTTTTTTTGTCAAAAAGAAAGTTTTTTTAATTATTTTTTTTTTCATTAAACAAAAATTTGTTCCCGTTCTTCAACAATCAACATTTTTTAGCACCGGAAATTTGGATCAGTGCCAAAAAAAATTGTGATTCTCCAAAGACGAATATAAGGTGGTAGATTTAGCCTTTAATCGATTTTTGGCAAAAACCACAATTTCGATCATTCGGAACACAATGAAAAAAAAGTCGCAGGGGTTTAAACTTTTGAGGGCTTTTTAAGGGAACTATGAGGTCATAAAAAAACCGATTTTTTTTATCTATTCGATATTGGTAAAATAATCCTTAGTTAAAAGAATATTCGTAAATATGCCATTTTTCACGTTTTTTTAAATCGATTTTCCCGCATAAAAAAAATTCTTGATAAAAAAATGATAAAAGCATCTTATAGAGAATACTTCAAAGTTTCCAAAACCCTCAGGTTTTTTTCCGTGCGACCATTAGTCTCCGAGTAATCAGTCATCAAAGTCAAAAGTGTCATTTTTGCTTTGAACATCGATAACTCAGCGAGAAAAAATCGTACAGAGCTCTCCCACCGCTCAAATTAAAGGGGAAGAATCCAGCTAGACGATTTTTTTAATCAGATCATTCAAAAAAATTTATTAACGTCTGTAAAAGATGAGTCAAAGACAAAGTCCGCAGACTGTGAGAGATGAGAAAACATTTTGAAATTTTTTTTTACTTTGTTTTTTGATGGCAACTAAAAATTGGCTGATGCGAAAAATGTTTGAGCTCAAGATCTCAAAACTAGAGATTCACACCTTCAATTTGCTTTTTTTTTTATTTTGCTGTACGACCATTTTTCGAGGAGTTACAGCTATTTGAAAATGACCCTAAAATTGGCGGACTTTTTCAATATCCTTTAATTCTTTTGCCTAGTGTATATAATTAGTAATTTATAATTAGTAAAGTCCTACTACTACTACTACTACTACTACTATTATTATATACATCGGGTGTCTTATTTTCAATCTTACACCTGATTTATCTCGATAAGTTCTGCTCCGATCAATTATTGAGTACAATCAAACTTTTAGGGTTCAAAGGGGAACGTTCACAAAAAAAAATATTTTTCGCCAAAAAACGTGTCCTCCCAAAACTAACAACTTTTGTGCGAAAAGTTTTTTGATAACGTTCATCAATTTTAGGTTAGAATACCATTTTTCAACATCTCCGGTGTAAGTGTGCGCGTGTATGTGGGTGTGAGATTGTTTGGGTTTGTTTATCGACCCAAACAAACCCAGCAGGCATTAGGTCTTTGCGGTTCGTCATTTCCGGTACCAACAAACCCAACAAACTCACACTTGGGTTTCTTGGACATCAGAGTTGCGAGCGAAAGTAGTAAAAGAAAATCTCAGAGGAAATTTTTTAAATAATTCCAGGCAATCCTGTATAATGTTACGCAACTTTTTATATCTTCGACATTTTCTCTTAAACCCTATAGTTCTTGAGTTACGTTGCATTTTCCAAACTTGTCTTTTTTAGATAAAAATGAAATAACTTTGCGAAAAAAATCGTACGAAACTTTTTAAAAAATGAAAATGGAGCTCCTGCTACCCTGTTCAAGTTTATCATGGGTGAACATGAGAAAAATTTGTTTCCATAAGTCCAATTCCAATTTTTTCCATAAGTCTCATTCTCGATGGTCGAAAAAAGCCGAAAAACCGTCACGTACAAAAGTGCGTACCAGGTCGAAAAAAAATCATAAAAAATATTTCAAAAAAGCCAGACAAAGCTGAATTTGTTTCCTTTAAAACGCCGTTCGGTAAATTGGGTTATCTTTTTTTTTTGACGAAGCTATGTAATTTTTAGTGCGGCAAGAAATATCGACTGGTGTATCCAAACTTTTGAGCGGCAGTGTATATATAAAAATGTATATTGATATGGAGATATGTTTCTCTTGATCCCTCTCCCTCACTCTATTCTAGTCATCTGAGAAAGTCAGATGCGCAACGATGAGGATGTTGGTCATCAAATCCAAGCGAATGGTAACCACGCCAACCCGCCAATTATCTCGAACAAGCCTCTATGTAAATTCCATTCATTTTCTTCTCTATTCATGCGTATATCGATCCCTCGAGCCCAGAGTGCCGTAAATCTCGCTCGTGCGATCGGGATACGCCTTTTTCAATGTAAGGCGATCGTTTATGAAGTATTTTCGACGGTCGCCATATTTATCTCAATTTTACCTCCGTTACAGGAAGGAACAATAAATACCAATTGAATACACCGTGTCATTGATTGCACATTTTTTAATTCTTTTTTCTAAAAAGCGAAGATTCCGAAGGAATCAATTATAAAGAAACAATAATAAAAAATTTAATTATAAAAAAATAAGGATATATGTTTTTTCAAGGAATTCAATTATAAAAAAATAAGGTTGTATGTTTTTTCAAGGAGTTCAATTGTAAAAAAACAAGGTATATTCTTTTATTTAAAAAACAAATTTGTTTTTTTTTCAATTTTACACTTTTCCAGATGGCGAAGATATTTCATCATAATGGCAGTGGCAAGGGGGCCTACACCGGTAATCTCAAGAGGGAGGAAGTTCATCGAGCCATTACCTTGCATCCCGTCAAGAATCCTATGCACATGTACAGAATTCATAATTACATGAGAGTGAGTGAAATACTTTTATCGGATTTTATCGTTTTTCGCGATTCTTATGAATTCAGCAATAAGGCCGGAAAAAGGCCGCGATCTTTTTTTTTTGTTCGCTTACGATTTACAATATCACAGGGACTGAAGATTCAAGACCTCCAACAAGAGAAAATACGATTGCTGAGGGACGTCCGTACAGTAACGAGAGAATTGGAAACGAGCTTTACGGACTTCGAGAAACGTCATCTCGCCAAAAACGTCACATTTTTTCCTAAGCTTTCCGATTTTCGAGAATTTTCCGAAAACTATCCCGGCGATACGGAAATCTTGGGTAAGATATTTAATTATTGTATAAAATAGAGCAGGATACGAATTAATTTTCTTCCCAGACCTGCATGTGAGAGAGTCTGATTAGAATGAACCAATACTACACATATTTTCTATTTTTTCCCCAAAAAAAAGCATCTCCAAAGTCATCAAACTTGACAAAACCAAAAATTTTCAGCATTCCCCGAATTGCATTGAAAAAGCTACAGTTACTAAATATCGAGCAGACATAAATGTTAACAACCCTTCGGTCGGTTTTTATTTTGGGGATATTACGATATTTGTGGCCCCTAATTCTGACCACGGAGCCTTCATATTTGACCCAAAATAAGACTTTTTTCAAGAGTGGTAAAAATCGAAATTCAACCCTTAAGGGCGTGAAACAGGGGTCTTAAAGTTTGTACGAGACAACATATTTTTTGTCAGATCTGCTCGAAACTTTGCGTAAATACTCTACAATACAAATAATTGAACACGTATTTCAGCATTTTCTAAAATTCTACCCTTAAGAGGGTTCAACGGGGGGATTAAAGTTTGGATAAGACAACATATTTTTTTGACTGGTTTACTTGAAACTTGGCGCAAACATTCTACAATACAAATAATTGAATACGTATTTCAGCATTTTCTAAAATTCGACCCTTAATAGGGTTAAACGGGGGTGTTAATGTTCGTATGAGACAACATATTTTTTGGCAGGTTTGCTTGAAACTTGGCATAAATACCCTAAAATACAAATAATTAAACATGTCTTTTAGCAATTTTAAAAATTTAACCTTTAAAGGGGTTAAACGGGAGTGTTAACGTTCGCAAGAGAAAACATATTTTTTGAGCCGATTTACTTGAAACTTACCAAATTTATGTTATATATAACACTATATGTTTTCTTCGCTGTTCGGTGCGTGTAGGCAGTCAAGTAGTATTTTTAACCCCTTTACTGTGTTTGATTGGGTTGGCATAAATTCACCAAACAAACCCAAACAAATACATATTCAATTATTCGTCTTGGAGTGTATTTATACCAAGTTTCAAGCAAATCTGACCAAAAAATATACTGTCTCACATAAACTTTAAAAACCCCGTTTCAGCCTCTTAAGGGTCGAATTTTGATTTTTACCACTCTTGAGAAAAGTCTTATTTTGGGTAAAATATGAGGAAAAGGTGATACTGTCGAATAAAAATACTTTGGAAAATGCATTTTTTACCCACCTAGGTAGATGTAGAACGTTGCCAAACATTTTTTAAAGTCAGGAATACAGTTTTAAGGCTCCTGTGACGACTCGAAAATCAGGATTATTTGAAAAAACTAGTTTTGAAGGAATAAGTGAGATGATTGAAAAATCGGTCAGACATTCATTTGAATGTACATTAACAAAATTGTGTTTCAAATTTTACTGTAAAGAATTAATAATCAAGGAAGTTATAATCAATCTCTCGAAGGACCTTGAACGTGCGGAGCTCAACGGTGTAATTTATTTTGGCCACGCGGTTGATCTGAAACAAAAAGAACAAGTTTTTTTTCTCAAAAGAGATAATATTGGCTAAAACTTGAACGAGCTTTCTTATCGTCGTCTTGAAATTATTCAAAAAAAAATTGAACTTTTGTTTCGATTTTTCGTAAAAAAATGACCTCATTATTATTAATAACTAATGAAATAAAGATGTTACTGCCGATTTTTTGAAATTTTCACTATAGCCTTACCCCTTAACACTTCTTAATATGTCTGCATAAATAAAATTCCAAAAGATAAGATTGAATTGCTGTAAAAAAATTATTGAAATTTTTCCATTTTGGAAAAGTGATCATTTAATTTAAAATTAGTCTGGGTCACAATGACCCAGTGTCTCAAGGGAAGGTTAAAAGTTGATGGTAACCAATTCTCACGTTTCCGGGCCTCCATATACTCTTGTAATTTGCGAACGGCACACTTTCGTTCGCTATTTACGTCGTGACTCGTGATAACATCGCACAGTCTCGTACAAATTGACGAATCATTCGCCTTTCGATCAGCACGCGGGGAAAATCGCGAAATCCAAACGACAGACGCGCACATACGACAACGATATCAGAAGGGTCTACTAGTGTGTGTGTGTGTATATATATATATATATATATATATATATATATATATATATATATATATATATATATATATATATATATATATATATATATATATACATATCGGGTGTCCCATTTTAATCTTACACCTGATTTATCTCGAAAAATACTGCTCCGATCAAGTATTGAGTATAGTGAAACTTTTAGGGTTCAAAGGGGGATGTTCTAAAGAATTTTTATTTGGTCCGAAATTCAAAATGGCGACGATAAGATGGCCGAGGTGGTTAAAAAAAATGGTAACACGACTTTTTTTCACTAAAAAATGTTCCAGGCCAGAACTAGCAACTTTTGTAGAAAATTTGTTCTATAATGTCCAGAATTTTTAGGTTAGAATACCATATTTAATATTTCAGCGCTATCCAGAATGGACGACAAGGAGGTAAAGTGTTCAACATCCCTAGTGTAAGTGTGCGTGTGTATGTAGGTGTGAGTTTGTTTGGGTTTGTTCGATAACCCAAAATGAAGTCCAGAAATTTTAGGTTAGAACGCTATTTTTGACTAGTCCAGCGCTATACAGGACGTACCACGAGGAGTGTAAGTGTGTGGGTGTGAGTTTGTTTGGGTTCGTTTAATAACGGTAGTGACGAGCCGCAGAGCCGCAGAAACCTAACCCTTGTTTAGGTTTCTGTGGGTTTGTTTGATAACCCAAACAAACCAAAATGGACCCAAACAGATCCAAACAAACTCACACGCACACTCACTTACACTTGAGATGTTAAAGACCCCTCGGTTCATATTCGATAGCGATAAAATAATCGAAAATGGTGTTCTAACCTAAAAATGATGAACTTTATAAAAAAAAATCCTACCAAAGTTGTTAGTTTTGGCCTGACAAGTTTTTTGGTGAAAAAAGTCATGTTTCCATTTTTTTTAAACATGTCGTCCATCTTAACGTCGCCATTTCGAATTTTGGACCAATTTTTTTTAGAGTCTACCCTTGAACCCTAAAGGTTTCACTACACTCAATATTTGATCGCAGCAGTAATTTTCGAGATAAATCAGGTGTAAGATTAAAACGGGACACCGTGTATATATATATATATATATATATATATATATATATATATATATATATATATATATATATATATATATATATATATATATATGGATCACTCCGGTGTTACGATTGACTTGAGCAAATTGAGTACCAGCCGAGGGTTCGACGAATCACACAGTTGAAAGGAGACACGCTCCGTTTCAGCCCATCAGACCGTCGAACATTCTTTGTATAATTTTCATTATGCACCATAACATACGTAATTGATATTACCTCGTGTCATCATGCCACAATATCGAGATTCGTGAAGCGAAAAATGTATCGTTCAACATAGATCGCTGTACAATGTCACAGAGACTTCACGATAAACTTCCCCTTCAGGATGATATTGAAGTTTGCATTGTTGGAATGCAACGAAAATTCCTCTTGACTTTTTCATATCTTTAGTTTAATTATAATTTTTAATATTTTTTACCGTTTTTGCTTACAAATTTTCAAAAAGATTCTCAAAAATGTTTTCGTGACTTCCGGAGCCTGAATGTGCTATACAAAAATACGGGAAAACGAAAAAAATATATTTTTGTTGCATTCCAACGATGCAAACTTGAATATCATCCTTCAGGAAAGTATTTTTCGAGAGCAATTTTTACTTAGTGGAGTGAACAAATCAGTATCGCCTGTGGCTTTGGTCATTTTCTTATCGCCATTTCAATGTGTATGGGAATCAAAAGAATTTTGTACAGCATGTATACATGTATAATGCGTATGGTAACAGTGTGAAAACAAATAAATACATATGTAGAATCAAATAAAAAATTACGTGACCAAACGTTGGTCAATAGCTTGATTCAACTGTGTAGGTATTCGTTGCAATAAAGTTAGAACATTAATTCAATCAGATAGAAAAATGTTCGACTCTACTAAAATTTTTTTTAACGCTTATTTTAAAAAACATCCATTTAGTAGTTCGACTAAATTGTTTTTTAAACAGATGAAACTGAATCACAGATTCATTAGTATTAAATAAAATATTTAGGTATTAGACCATATTAAATAGATCTTAACTCGAATAAATACATATATGTATAACATTTTCCTGTCAGTGTAGGAAAAAGTTTGTAAGAAAAAAAAAGGTATACGTTGGAAATCGGTATTTGACATCCATTTGTCTTCTTCAGGAGTTCCAGCTAGTCTAACGAGTTTCAAGCCCCGCAACAGCAGAGAAGTTATACCGTGGGATTTTTATACAAAATTGGAGTACAGTCTGGTGGATTTGCATCCGCGAAAAAGAATTCCGAGCAACGTGAAGGAGAGCCTGAGTGACATAACTCGCCAGGTTATGGCAGTGATCAATTCGAGTTCGCGACAACGAGGCAGAATTGTCGAGGAACGCTCGACTCTTTACGGCTATAGACGCGTAAACGTTCACGGGGCAGACACGATACTCGATCTTCTACTCGTCTACCGGAAGTACAGAGGCCGTAAAGTCACTCTGCCGGTCAGAAGACACGTCTATCTGCATCAACATTTTACCGGTGAGAGACGCGCGCACTCGGCCTAATTATACTTATCGTCGCGTATGCTCGCTTCCTCGCCTCCCGACAGATCAGGGATTAAACAATCAATTGGCATTCAAAGTGGCAGCAATTGAAGAGCGTTTGCTCGTAGACCAACGATTCATGAATCGGGAAGTCTTTTTTTTTTGCTCCGGCACTTTTCTTTTCCTCCAACACGATTTGTGTGGCATTTGAGGGGGGAGATATCTTGAGGCGAGGAAAAAGATGCTGATTTTCATGATTTTCTTTCAAATGAAAAATTTCTATACCACTTTTTAGAATTATCGTTTGTTTGATTATTACTTCATCATTCGGCTGTTACGTGGTATTTCTAAACGGGTTGCGGCGGATGTTGTCCGACGACGTGATACGTAGCGCCGGTGGGATTTATCCGAAAAAAAACCAACGCAGATTTTTCCTTCATTAACACTTACGCAGAATATGAACCAATAAAAAGTGAGAAATGTTGAGAATCGATTAAATGGTACTTTTTGAAACAAAGAAAAATGAATTTTGCTACACTTTGCAGAAAAATACTTTTTTTTCAAACACCATTTAGGTTCATCCTTTTAGACAATAACGATAGAACTATTTATACCAAATTTCATCAGAATTGGTCGATAAGTTGTTTAGCTACACGTCACACCAGTTTTGGAAATGCAGTTAAGAAGACCTCGCCTACCTCCACCATTTTTAAAGATTAATCAAATAAAAAATATCATGTAGCAGCCAAAAGTAGTAGTAAAATGTACCCCAAGTCTCAAAAAATGTAACGAAATCTTTCCTTCTAACAAAAAATCCTGAAAATCATAAAATTTTTCCCCTCCTAAAAGTATCTCTCCCTTTGAAAAAAATACCCAACGAAATGGTAATGAAAAAGACGCCACATTTGCAAATTTTCCATATTCAATTTTTAAGAATGGCGGACATATAGCACGATCTTCTGTGGATGTTGTCTGTCGGCGTGACACATAGCGTCGGCGGGATTAATCCGAAAAATAACCTACGAAGATTTTTCTTTCATTAACACTCATACGCAGAATATGAACCAAGAATAAGTGAGAAATATTGAAATACGATGAAATGGTACACTTTGAAACAAGACGAGTGAATTTTCCGAAACAACGGCTACACTTTGCAAAAAAAATATGTATTTTTCTTAATATTCAAAAACATTTAGGTTCATGTTTTTCAACAGTAATGCTAGAAAGATTTATACTGAATTTCTTCAGAATCGGTCGATTAGTTTTTCAGCTATACGTCACGCCAGTTTTGAAAATGCAGTTTAGACGACCGTGCCTACCACCACCATTTTTAAAGATTAATAAAATAAAAAAATATTATGTCGCAGCTATAAGTAGTAATAAAACATACCCTGAGTCTCAACAATTGTGACGAAATCTTTCTTTAAAAAAAAAATCATGAAAATCAGCAAATTTTTTTCTCGCCTAATCTTTCTCCTTGAAAAAGATACTCAACGAAACAGGAATTAAAAAGACGTCACGTTTGCCCTCTTCGCGCAGGTTTGGAAATTCGGGAGGTCGTCAATTGTGAGGAGGTCGATCAGCACGAGCGACGTACAAACTCCAGGGACTCTCGTCTCAGTATATTTCCATCTGGATTTTTGAGTTTCAACCAGGAGCATTCGGGCGACCAGGTGACCACCAAAAGCATCAAATTCATCCTACCGCTTTCCGGGAGGCACTCGATCTTCGAGAGATTTTTGAAGAATTACGAGGAAATATGTTTGCTGAAGAAAGAACAACGTACCAAACTCATGATCGTTCATTACCGTGGGAAGAACGACGAGTCGTACAACCGTACCCTCGATCTCGTCTATAAAATGAGATACAAGTACGGATACGAGGAGATCGACGTTTTAGTTGGTGATGGTGATTTTTCACGTGCAAAAGCGCTGGAAATGGGTGTCGCGAAGTCGAACGATCAGGATCTTTTGTTCTTTATCGATGTTGACATCGTTTTTACCGCTTCGGCCCTCAATAGAATACGTTTCAATACCGTTCTCAACAGACGAATTTATTTTCCGGTCGTGTTCAGTCAATTCAATCCGCGAGTCGTTTACGGCGAAAAAGTAAACGCTGTCAATTTTGCAATCGACGATAGGAGTGGCCTGTGGCGAGAATTCGGCTACGGAATAGTTTCGATTTACAAGGAGGACTATCGGAAAATTGGCGGCTTCGATCTTTCGATCAGCGGCTGGGGAAAAGAGGACGTTGGCCTTTATGAAAAAGCTTTGAATTCGAAATTCGATATTTTTCGCTCACCCGACGTTAACCTCATTCACGTCTATCACGAGGTAGATTGCGACGAGAAATTGACGAGCCCACAATTGACAATGTGCCGGGGTACTCGCGCCAATACTTACGCCAGTACAGAAGTACTGGCGAGAATGATCTATGAAAATCCGGAGTATCTTAGATTCGCGAAATCGCGTGTATCGACCGCCACGAATCCTACTGCGTGAAAATATAGATTTTTCGAACACTTTCTTCGTTTGCTCCTTAAGGCCTTATATACGCGATTTCGCCAATTTTCGAAGGTACTTTTCTAAATGCGGTTAAAAAAAATAACGCATATATTGACAACATTTTTTTACAGATCATTCATGCACATGGTTAAGTATATGTAAAAAAAATCTGAAATATCAACAAATGGCGGAGATATAACATAATAAAGCAATGTATCTTTTTTGGCGCGCGCGCGTTGATGGTGAATGTTCTCTGCATCGATGTGGGTGTCTGAAAAAGATGAATATATTCATAATTGCA
Source organism: Ophion slaviceki (assembly GCA_944452715.1). Taxonomy (NCBI): domain Eukaryota; kingdom Metazoa; phylum Arthropoda; class Insecta; order Hymenoptera; family Ichneumonidae; genus Ophion; species Ophion slaviceki. Next base: position 3,266,509 of record OX101790.1, read on the forward strand.
TAATGAATGTGTCTTCAATGTGAACCAACAATATTATTTTTTTTAAATTATTATAATAAAAATTCGAAACACAAAATTTTGTACTCAATTTTCTGTCGGTATTTTTTTTTTTATTTTTTTTTTGGCGCCATTTAAATTTTTATTTCTGTGGTTCACACGATAGGTGATGTACTAAGAATATGTTGTAAAAATTCCAAAGCCATCTAAACCTTCGTTCAAGATTTAGAACTGTCACAAGGTTCAAAAAAGTGAATCGTGGAAATATGTTGTATCTTCGCCATTTGTTTATTTTTTTCTTTTTTTTTCATATACTTAACCATGTGCATAAATGATCTGTAAGAAAAATGTTGTCACTATTTGCGTCATTTTTTTGAACCGCGTCTAGGAAAGTACCTTCGAAAATCGGCGAAATCGCGCATATAAGGCCTTAAAGGGGAGATAATTTTAGACGAGGAAGAAATTGTGGATGTTCGTGATTTTTTCTTAAGGGAAGATTTCTTCGCCATTTTTGAGACTCAGGGTAGGTTTTATGACTACTTTTGGCTGTTACATGGTATTTTTTAAATTTATTAATCTTAAAAAAAGGCGGACGGCTGGCGCACGGTCTTCTAAACGGGTTGCGGCCGATGTTGTCAGACGGCGTGACGTTAATCCCCGTGACGCTACGCGTCGGCGGGATTAATCAGAAAAAAAACCAGCGAAGATTTTTCTCTCATTAACACTCGTACGCAGAATATGAAGCAAAAAAATGAGACATGTTGAAAATCGATGAAGTTGTACGCTTTGAAACAAAAAGATTGAATGTACCGAAAAAAATTACTACATTATGCAAAAAAATACGTTTCTTTTTTATTTTCAAAAACATTTGGGTTCATGTTTTAGACAATAAGGTTAGAAAGATTTTCACCAAATTTTATCTGAATTGGTCGAATAGATCTTTAGCAATACGTCACGCCAGTTTTGAAAATGCAGCTTAAAAGATCGTGCCATAACGACGCGATTTAAAAAGATTGATAAAATTAAAAAAATACCGTGTAATAACCAAACGTAGTAATAAAACATACCCTAAATCTCAAAAGGGTAAAGAAATCTTTTCTTTTGCAAAAAATCATGAAAATTAGCAATTTTTTTCCTCGTCCAAAGGCATCTCCCCCCTCAACACTCTGGAATATTAATTTCAAATGGCCAGCATACGCTTTGAAGAAAAGATGCCTCCGCGTCTACTAAATATTTTGGTATAAGTAAATAAAAACATATTTGCTTGGAACAAAAACACGTAAAATGTCGCGTATGTAGTTGATTCGAATATATCATTTCTCTCGAAATGTCACGGCAGGATTACTAAAAATGTGATACGACGATACATTATTTGAACGAAGCAATAATCGAGGACGGACATGTTTATGCTGTGAAAGTGAATTTTTATATACTTGTAAATTTTGTGTACATATATTTTTAATTGCTATGGTACAATATGAAAATTTGGTATAGGTGGGAAAAAAGGCTGGGGGCCGATGAAAGAACCGAAAACATATACCAAGCTACGGAAGATCGGGGATAAATTATAGTTGTTGATATTATTTATGGAAATATTAATCGATACTGGAACAAACAATGTCGAAAATCAAGCGTTCGAATGTTTTGCTATATTCAATATTCGCAGAATTTTAATGAGAGCAGATCCTCTGAAAAATCTTATATTGTTGCTCAACAGCTGCAATAAGTCGTAAAAATAATCTGAGACGACTCTTTGGCCACAGTTTATTGAAAAGTTAGTAAGAAAAATAAATACTCGATAAGGTTAATTCTCGAAATTCTTTGAGAGAATATTTGTAAAAGACGATCGTTGCGATACTTTAACGGGAGAGATACCTTTAGGCGAGGAAAAAATGCTGATTTTCATGACTTTTTTTAAGAAGGATTTTTTTACCATTTTTTATACTTAGCGTATGTTTTATTACTACTTTTGGCCGTTACATGGTATTTTTTTATTAATCTTTAAAAAATGGCGGGGCTATAGCGCACGGTCTTCTAAACGAGTCGGGCCGGATGTTGTCAGATGGCGTGACACGTAGCGTCGGCGGGATTAATCTGAAACAAAACCAATAAAGATTTTTCTTTCACTAACACTCATACGCACAATATGGACTAAGAAAAAGTAGGAAATGTTGAAAATCGAATAAGTGGTTATGAATTTGAAAAAAAAGATTGATTTCTCCGAAAAAACTACATGTTGCAATAAAAATAATTTTATAGTTATTTTCAAAAACATTTAGGTTTATGTTTTAGACAATAAGGTTAGAAAGGCTTATACCAAATTTCATTAGAATCGGTCGATTAGTTTTTTAGCTATACGTCACGCCAGGTTTGAAAATGCAGTTCAGAAGACCGTGTCATACCTTCCCCATTTTCAAAGATTAATAAAAATAAAAAATACCATGTAACAGCCAAAAGTAGTAGTAAAACATACCCTAAGTCTCAATATTGTTGAAGAAATCTTCCCTAGTAAAGAAAAATCATGAAAATCCGCAATTTTTTCCTTGCCTAAAGGACTCGCCTAAAATCGCCACCTTTAAGACTTCAGAAATTTCCATACGGTAATGTATAAGAAAGTCTCAATTTCCTTCAGATCCTTTTTTCCCGTTAGTACTATTATATCTTTTAAATGATAAATATAGAAGACACCACACTCGAGTGGAATGTACAGTAATGCCAAAAAGATATTAACTTAATAATACATTTTCATATACCAAACAGCGTTCTCAAAAATTGTCCTTAGAAAAAAAATTCCTTCTTTGTGAATGGCGAATAATGTTTATTTTTTATTTCATACCGATTTTATCGAGCCCGTCTCTCAAAGCATATAAAACGAGTGGAATTTTCTCATTTACCAGTGATTTAAATTTATCGATAAGACTGTTTCTACCGACGATGATAAATAATTTGGTGTTGTATATGTATATATGTGTTCTACGAAATGGTGACAACGCGAAGATGATAAAAATTCAGATGAGTTGGCATACTTCGACCGCCTCGGAATCTCGAAATAGTTATACGAGTGCACAGAGAACTCGGTCTCAATTTGACTTTGCAGAATTTCATCAATGTGGAATTCCCGTTGATGTTTGTATTCCTCAACAAACAAAAAATGTTATCGTGAGCCATGTACGGCGTTAAATTGGTGCAGTGTATACGACGTCTTTTTTCATCATTGTAAAAATAATAGCAGACGTATTTTCGAAAAAAGTTTGCCTTTTGCGAGGATCGAGAAACTTTGATAGTTGTGCAGTTGTTGGGAAAATAAATAGGCAACGCGATGTCTGGTGGCCGTAGAACGAGTTAAACGAATTGTCACTTTTTATATTCTTACGAAAAAGTAGCTCAGTACATTAAATAGACGGACTAATGAAAAATCCTTCTGGCTCTATTTTTAAATATCGAGAATTTCACTAACAAGAAACATCACTTAAGTGTCCGCCTTCGATTTTGTTGAAACTCATATATGTGGTAAACCATTGCAAACTTTTGGACACGCATTTTTTTTCGGCGGGAAAAGGATTTTAACGTAGGAAACCACCCCTCAAAGAAAGGCGTGTCACCCCTTAATTATTTTTTGTGTTCCATATTTCTATAGTGGATTTTTCATCACTTTCCATTAGAAAAATTTAGATTTTTGGTTTTATCCGGATCGGTGAACTGCTTGTGGCGGACTCTTAAGGGGGGGGGGATATCTTTAAGCAAAGAAGAAATTGCTGATTTTCATGATTTTTTTTAACGGAAAGATTTTTTTAATCATTTTTGAGAATTAGAGTATGTTTTATTATTAGTTGTGGCTATTACATGGTGTTTTTATTTATTTATTAATCTTTAAAAAGGGCGGAGGTACGGCACGGTCTTCTAAACGGGTTGCGGTGGATGTTGTCAGACGTCGTGACCCGTAGCGTCGGCGGAATTAATCTGAAAAAAAAACAATTAAGATTTTTCTTTCGTTAACACTCGTACGCAGAATATGAACCAACAAAAAGCGAGAAATGTTGAAAATCAATGAAATGGTACGCTTTGAAACAAAAAAGGATGGAATTTTTCGAAAAAAATTACTACATGTTGCGATTAAAAAATCGTTTTTTTTAATTTTCAAAAAATTTGAGGCTCATGTTTTAGACAATAAGGTTAGAATGATTTATACTAAATTTCATTAGAATCGGTCGATTAGTTTTTCAGCTATACGTCACGCCAGTTTTGAAGATGCAGTTTAGAAGACCGTGCCATAACTCCACCATTTTTTAATATTAATAAAAAAAAATACTATGTAACAAACAAAAGTAGTAGTCAAACATACCCTACGTCTCAAAAGTGGTGAAAAATTCTTTCTCTAAAAAAAATCATGAAAATCAGCAAAACATTTTCCCCCTTAAATAAAAATCATTTAATTAAATTATCGATTCAGTTTTTCGATGTTTAAATCGATTGATAAACAAACCATTACAATTGCCATTACCATTAATATCATCCACTCATATTTTAAAAAATATTGAAACAACAATAGCTCGTCATCATATGCGTTCTCCAATACAAATGTTGAATCTCTTGTGCAAATCGCTACTTCATCAAGGCGTTGAATCTCTGTTTTCTCAATAGATTTTTTTCAGTAAGATAAGATTAAGGACTATCGGAGTAATGTAACATCTCTGTCTAGTCAATACGGCCATCTTGGACGAAAGTCTAACGAGAGACATTATGTACGACATTACCAATATAAGAGAGAATGAGAGAGACAAATAAATCTCTGTATAAGAATCTTATGTAATTCATTCCTACGCCTACATATGTATGTATGTTCAATAAAACCTGCTGATCTTTGTGTGCACGCGAAAGTTACTATAAGAGAGTATTCTACGTGCATTTCGAATAAACATTTTCAAGAACTTAAAAATTGAGTGAAGAAATGCTTACGATATTTTTGAACCTTTTTAGGTTGATACGAAAATCAAGAATGATGGAAAGTAAAAATAAGCTTACGGAAACCGACATAAAAAAACTTGATATTTGTCGGTAACGTTTTCAAACATGTTCTATTTTTACGAGAAAAACATGTAATAAATAATCTTTCGATGATACGAACACTAAGATGTTTGGGTTTGTTTGGGTTCCACTGTTCCTCTATTTTGGGTATGTCCAATGCTTATCGTTTAATCCCTTAACTCGAACCTACTGAATGATTCCATAAATTCTATGGAATCATTCAGTAGGATGGAATACTATGGAATCATTCAAATTCCGCTTCTCCAAATGACATTAAGAAAAAACCCGCGACGAGTAAACGTAAAAATTGGCAATTTTTCACGATTACATTTGATACTCTTAAAATGGTATATATCTCAATGACTGCTCAACGCGTATTTCGTAGGCGATCATCACGTTTTTTCACGGCTATATCAAAACATCGCGATATCGCGTGGGAGTAATACATTTTTTTTAACGTTCGCTTATCTTCCGTACGGAGAGGCTTTTTTGCTCGTACTCCCACTCAGCGTAAACAGCAGCGCGGTATATTGAAGATAATAGCTTATCGGCGAAGCTCAAGGCTTTATAATACGATGCATATTAATGGACGCATCAAGGAGTAAAATATACTCAGTCGGTGGCGAGTGTCTATAGCCTCGAGTTCGTTAATTCGCCGGTTGTTCTTTCTGTCGTTCTTCGACGCACTTATCGCGCATCAAGAATTCTTCTCGCGCCAAACCGAGCAAGGAAAAATGAGGAAGAGAAGAGAGTCGCAATCGAAGATTCCGTCGATTTCGTTGATTTTTCTGTTGATGCTTGCAATGGCGAGGCAGAGCGAGCCAAAAACTCTTCAACCGTGCGAGGCAGTAAGAGAGCTTCAACGTGCCGGTGTGTCGAGAACGATGATCAGCAACTGGGTTTGCTTGATGCAAAGTGAGAGCGGGATGGACACGAGACTCATCACTGGACCGAAAACCGCCGCCAGCTACAGCTTTGGAGTATTTCAAATAAATAGCCTCAAGTGGTGCACTCGGGGAAGAAAAGGTGGCACCTGCATGCAACGGTGCGAAGATTTCGCCGATGACAATATACAGGATGACATCGCTTGTGCAATGAAGATTTACAAGGCCAATGGATTCAAGGGATGGGACGGCTGGTTGAAGAAATGCAAAGGGAAACCTCTGCCCAATATCGGACAATGCAAGAGGCGATAATTCCTGCTATCAGACAATTTTCGGCTTGTTCTCCGCAGTCGAATTAAAAATTCAGACAAATCCAATTTTTGCCAAACGCGTCGTGAGATTATTTTCGTCAGCTGGATTACGCAGTGGCGTTTTTTGTTTTGTTTGTTTTGTCGTTGACGAAGAATCAATGGAGTCGAGAATATTATTGGGACTCGCGATAATAAATTATTCGTCATCATTTTTTCAAATCTTTTTTTCCCATCCACCAAAGCCTTGAGTTATTCTACAGACATTGATGTGTCTGCTGCCATCGATGGCTCAGTTGGGCATTACGCGTGCGGCGATAGTCTCAATACCACTCGACCTTGTAAACAAAAGTTTTTTTATTTTGATGTGAGGGCGTTTGATAATGTGAATGAGTTTTTTGCAAGGAAATATTTCTTCGCCATTTTTGAGACTTAGGGTATGTTTTATTACTACTTTTGGCTGCTACGTAGTATTTTTTTATTTTATTAATCTTTAAAAATGGCGGCGGTAAGGCACGTCAGTCTAAACGGATTGCGGCGGATGTTGTCAGACGGAGTGACACGTAGCATCGGCGGGATTAATCTGAAAAAAAAAAAAACGTACGAAAATTTTTCTTTCGTTAACACTCATACGCAGGATGTGAGCTAAAAAAATGTGAGAAATGTTGAGAATCGATTAAATTGAAACAAAAAGAGTGCACTTTCCGAAAAAAATGACTATTTTTTGCAATAAAAAATACTTTTTTTTCTAACTTTCAAAAAATGTAGGTTCAGCTTTTAGACAATAAGGTTTTGAAGATTTATACCAACATTCATCAGAATTGGTCGATTAGTTTTTTAGCAATACGTCACGCCAGTTTAAAAAATGCAGTTTAGAAGACCGTGCCATAGCTGCGCCATTTTTAAGGATTAATAAAATTGAAAAGTATCACGTAACAGCCAAAAGTAGTAATCAAATATATCCTAAGTCTCAAAAATGGTAAAGGAATCGTTTTTTTTTAATGGTCAAAATCAGCAAATTTTTTCCTCGCCTAAAGGTATCATCCCCCTTAATGTCGTTTATTAAATCTAATCCGTCGGAGAATGTTCTAAGCGCATTTCCCAAAAAGCTCCAAACGGCTTTCCTCACAGCTGACAGATTCTCAATTAAGATTCAGCATGTAATTATTTTGATGTCGATTTTTTTTCAATCAGACTCCAAACCATTTTTTTCGCTTTAATACCAAGCTCATATAAATACGAGAATGTTTCGAACGTTCAACTATGTTGAAAATTTGATTATCATTGATCCGATCCTACAATTACTTAATTCCGTCATCGCTTAATTGACACATTTTTTTCTCTCAGTGGTCTTTAATCTTTGAAGATTGTGAATATTTTGAATGATACATATAAAAAGCAGTGCGGTGATTTTGTATCTCCTCGATCGAATGTTCGTCTCGAAGGGGTGAATTTTGAGAAATTTGAGAATTAGAAAAATTCACCGGATGTCGAATAAACGCTTTGACGGATTAGGCTACTGTGACGTCCGGAAGAACAGAGTTATTTTAAAAAGTTTATTTTGAAGGAATAAGTAAGATGATTGAAAAATTGTTCGAACGTTCGTTTGTATGTACATTAATAGAGTTATGTACCAAATTTAATATTATATGACCAATCAAAGAAGTTATAAACAATCTCCTGAAGGACCTTCAAACGTGAGGGACTCAACGGTGTACTCGATTGTAGCCTTCCGGTTATTCTGAAGCAAAAGAAACGAGTTTTTTTCTCGAAACAGATAATATTGGCTGAGACTTAACCGAGCTTTTTGTGTTGTCGTGTTTGAAACATGAATCTAAATTTTTTAATTTTTATTCGATTTTTCAAGGAAAAATCACATAATTATTGTTAATAATTGATGAAAAAAATGTTAAGAAAATAAACGTCGGTCAGGAGCTTGGTTTGGTGATTTTGGCATTTTTTTATTGCTAGCGTTTGAGGGAAATGGTATTGAAAGAAAAAGGGAAACAATATAGCGGGGTTTTATTTATTTATTTAGATTCGGATGAACTATATATATATAATATTGGTTCGTTTCCAGCCGTACAGGTTCTTCCCCTTTTTACGAGCCCCAATCCGCCTCAACTTCGTTATTACCTCCCATTTCACATCTATACCCCCTCTACCAACTATTCCACAACTCTCCCCTACCTCCCATTCCACACCCCCCACCTTGCGGCCGCGGCCGACTTCCCCTTCTGTATCGTATTCACCATGGCATATCTGCCATGGGCATAGAGAAACTGCGCAAAACCTATACCGATACAGCCGGTCACAAGTTCGCTTCCCAGTCACGGAAGTAGTCGTCTTTCGCCGAGAAATGTCGAAGAAAAACATTTCCCGACGAAAGTACGCGACTGGGTTTCGAACCCGCGACCTCCCGATTCGAACCACTAGACCAACGCACCGGGTTATATATATATAGTTGATGTTAATCGGAATAATGATGATCCCGCTATATAAACTATATATTGCAGTATACATATGTATACACACACACATCGTACATTATTGTTTCTTTCCAATTTTCTTTTCATTTTGTCACCTGAATCCACCTCGACATTGTTAATCATGATTTTAAAAAAATGTTATTTAAATATATTATTGATTATTTAAGGGACAACACCACTGTGACGGCTTCAAAAAATCGATTTTTTTAAAACCATCTAAAAAAATCTAAAATACATTTAAGATTAAGATGCCGTTGGACCCAGGTTGAAAAAATAATTATTTTCGGAGATATTGAATGTTTTGTGGAACGGTGCAGCGCTCCGTGACGCTCGGGGTCCCGCGCAGCTGCGCGCCTCAGGGTCGGCAGGTATACCGGGGTATATAAATTTGAGCAGAGACGATTTGCTGCAGCGTTGTTTGGGCGGCTTCACGCAAAACAACAACGAAAGCTACAACAAATCAGTTTGGGCAATTGCCCCCAAGTCTCAGTCCGGGAGCAAAAAAATCGTCGATATTGCAGCTGATATCGCGGTATTATTATTCAATGATGGCCTGAGAAGCCTCATGAAAGTTTTGGAGACGTTGGGGATAACTATCGGCCCAAATTGTTTCAATTTTTGCGTTGAAACCGACGCAGCGCGGATCGAGCTGGCGGAGCGCTCGCTCACAGATGCTGCAAAAGAGGCAAGAAGAGCCTCTACAAGTTCGAGAAAAGATGCTAGGGACAATGATTTGCTTCTTGAAGGCCAGCTATATGGTGCCGGCATCCCTGATTAAAGGTAAAAAAATTTTTTTCCAATTTATCGCATAAATTAACAAACCTAAAACTTTGAACGCGTTTTTCTCAAAACCACTTTTTTGAGTGCGGCACGCAGCAGAATTCGAGCAATTTTTATCCGATCGACTTCAAATTTGGACTGCATCAATAAAACTAGATTATCTAAAGAAGTACATAGGATTTTTTCGATATCTCAATAATAAAAAAAGTTATAGCCTATTTTCGACGAGAAATTTTGCTCGAAAATCGCTCTTTAATTTCAAAAGCGTGCCTATTTTTTTTAAATCAATATTTTTTCAAATCCCTATGTACTTCTCTTCAAAATATCATATTATTAACGAAAAGACTCGGTATTTTTTTTCAGATCGACTTTGAAGAGAGTTCTGCTGCGTGCCGCGAACCACTGCAGAGGCAACAGTACCTGACGCGGGAGCTTGCCCAGCGTCACCATGGGGCGTGAATAATTTGAAATTTTTTTTTTATGTATCTTCCATAAACAACGAACAAAACAAAAAAAAATCGAATATCTCTGTTTTTTCCCACAAAAAAAAATTCTTGAAAAATGGCAAAAAAACAGGGGGTCACAGTGGTGTTGTGCCTTAATGTTATCTAAAAAATAATATTAAAAAAATTATTTTAAAAGAAGCAGTTCTTCAAAGGACTGAAAAGAAAATATTATTTTGAAAGGAAATTGCGTATTTACATTATAAAATTGCATCGCACTTCAAGAACGCTCGTTCTCGATACTCTACTCTCCCCCTAAGGCAGACAGATATGAATCAAATTTACCGCAGTTGGACAAGAGCCAGACGTTACGCAAAGTGTCATTGTCACTCGATCCGCAACAACGTTCTTTTCCCACCTTCAATTCGTCTCTGCAAACGCAATGGAACACCTTGCACATCATCCACACACACACACACACACACACACACACGCACACACACACACACATATATATATATATATATATATATATATATATATATATCGTAGCGTTTAGGAGGAGAAACACGGTTTAGAAATTCCTATACGATTAGCATTTCAAAAGACTAAGCGTGACACGAATGCACTCAAGCTTTTTTGCATCCTGTTCTCTTTCCCACAATCTTTATATTCGACAACTGTCACAAATTGTAGCAGACAAAACACAATTTTTGAAAACATGCAACATTTGCGCCTTTATTAAATTTAAATAAACACCATTTTTGGCCTCATTAAAATAAAGAACAGCAACCACAGGAGTTGTAACATTTTCTTTTTTTTTACTCATTGCAATATCCTCGTCTTCGTTCTCCAACAGAATTTAAGCGGGGAGATACCCTTAGGCGACGAAAAAATCGCTGATTTTCCAGATTTTCTCACAATTTTGGAGACTTAGGAAATGTTTTTTTTTACTGCTGTTGGCTGTTACATGGTATTTTTTATTAATCTTTAAAAATGGCGAAGGTATCGCACGGTCGTCTAAATGGGTTGCGGCGGATGTTGTCCGACGGCGTGACTCGTAGCGTCGACGGGATTAACCCGAAAAAAAACCAACGAAAATTGTTCTTTCATTAACACTTATACGCAGAATATGAACCAAGAACAGGTGAGGAATGTTGAAAATCGATAAAATGGTACACTTTGAAACAAAAAGATAGAATTTTCTGAAAAAAATTGTTACACTTTGCAAAAAAATATGTTCTTTTTTTAATTTTCCAAAAAATTTAGGTTCATGTTTTCGACAATAAGGTTAGAAAGATTTACGCCAAATTTCATCAGAATCGGTCATTTAATTTTTTAGCTATACGTCATGCCAGTTTTGAATATGCAGTTTAGAAGACCGTGCCACTCCTCTGCCATTTTTAAGGATTGATACATTTTAAAAATGCCATCCAATAGCCAAGCGTAGTATATAAAATATACCCTGAGTCTAAAAATGGTGAAGAAATCTTTCGTCAAAAAAAAACCATGAAAATCAGCAAATTTTTATCTTGCGTAAAGGTATCTCCTCCTTTAAATAATAAAAGACGACTCCTGTTGTACTTTTCGTACTTTTTTTGGTCGTCGAATTTTTCGTTCGTTCGTTACCAATATAATTGGTCGAACAGGTCGGTGTTGGCTGGATGTGTCGAAAAGGGAGCCCCACGTGGTGTTCGAATTTCTTTTTTTGTTTCATCGCTACGAGAACGCGGCTCGAGATAGATATTTGCACCGCGTACATACTGTACAGTGAGATAAGGATTTTTTTTAAATTTCTTTCGAAATACGTCTATACAATGATTTTAATCTTGTTTCTGGGTTAGTGAAATATTCGAATATGAACATAGTCTACCATTCCACTGTAGAGGTCGCGAAAATAATGTGAACACATTTGCATACATTATTTCGAGACATCGTTCCACCTGATTGAGAAATTCGATTGGTTGTTGAGCAAACACGAAAGACAAATAGATTGTCACACCAATATATATATATGCATTCGGCAGCCACACTCATTGCTGTGAAACTTTAATTATCCTACTAAACCTGTAAGTACCGCCATGGAAATTTATATACGCAAAAATATACTGCAAATTTATTTTATTAATAATTGTAATATATGTGAAATGTATGCCATATATTGAAAATATATGTTGCATATGTGTGCCAAATTCGAATTTTCGTAACGTTTTTATATATGAGATGTATATGCATGGTATTACTGTATATCAATATATCATATATCAATGATATATGTAGCATTTACCCTGCATATATACCACATATATTTAGCATAGATGTTGCATACACACTGCATACATACCACATATATACTGCATAAATGGTACATATATGCCACATATATACAGATATGCGTAGCATATCTGTATATAGTGTTTATATGTAATAGTGTTTATACACAGCATATATTTCTTGTCAGGAATACGTATCAAAAATGTATGCGTCATATATGACGCATACATTTTTGATATATTTTTCTGACAAAAAAATAGATTGAAAATATATCGAAAATATATGCGTCGTATATGCCTCATATATGCATCATATATAGTGTTTATACGTAGCATACATTTTTTTCTTCAGAAAAATATATCGAAAATATATGGGTCATATATGCGTCATATATTTGGTGCATATATACTGAATATATACGTATTATTCTATTTTTCGTCACTGTACATGCGACCGATATATATATATATATAGCATACATTTTCTGCATATATTTTACATACATACGTTTCCGTGGGGGTATACTTCCTTATCGCGAAACTTGATATCAGAATATTTTTTTTAATATTGCCTCCTAATGATCCCTCGTCCCGATAATCGAAATCAATTGAACTGAATCGGCAATCAATCAATTCCGCGAAAATACGAAACGACTTGTTCTCGCAAAAATGTCTGGACACCAAAAAAAATGATGCTCGACTTTTGGAATAAATCCTTTCAGCGAATCTGATGGAACAATTTTCGTATCATAAAACAGCTACACGGAACGGTTGTTTTAACGGGTTAAGCCCAGTTGTAGCAGTCGAAAACTGTTCATTTTTGGAAAATTTGTTTTTAGAAAATTGTGATGATAAATATCTACAAAAATGAGGTATTTATTGGGTGTACAACTTAATTCGGTCCGTTTTTTCGCTTAAAATACGTACTTATTTGAATGATAAAATGAATTAATACATTAATCAAAATATTGTCCATCGCTAGTCACTACTTTTCCCCATCTTTCTGGTGATTTATGAATTCCGTCGCGGAAGAAGCGTTCATCTTTTGAAGCCAAGAATGAATCGATCCAATTTTTGATACCCTGTTGTGACGTGAAGCGTATTCCAGTCAAAGCGTTCTGCATCGATCGAAACAAATGGTAGTCGGAAGGGTCAAGGTCTGGGCTATAAGGCGGGTGAGCCAGAATTTCGCACCCGCTATTTTCCAAATAGTTTTTAAAGACAACAGCAACGTGAGGACGAGCGTTGTCATGTTGAAAGACTATGGGCTCGTGTCTGGTCGCATATTCTGGACGTTTTTCGGCTATAGCTCGCTTTAAACGGATCAATTGTTGCCTGCAGAAATCTCCCGTGATGGTCCCACAAGCATTCGGTGGGCTTCAGCTGCACTTTTCTTCCAATTGAAACAGAAAATCAACACTTCCCGCAAATGGTGCTTATTTGGGACGAAATTCGACATTTTCACCGCAGTAAAAATTAGACTTGATGCGCAAAACTCAAAGGTCTGTAAACGATATTTTTTTAAGAGATGTTGATACTTCACGATACAGACAAAACCAGCTGTTGCCGTCAACCATTTATAGCACCTAGAGCCTTTTTGAGAAAACTTTCTTTTGAAAACGGACCGAACTAAGTTGTACACCTAATAAAAAAGTATCTTCCGAAGAACACTAATTTTTCAGTGTAAACGTTTTTTATTACAATACATTTGTAGCCGATGTCCGGGAAGTACCTCACGAAGAATTCTTTTGCAGTGAGCAATGCCCTTTTGAAGTAGGTTATCGAATATCAAAAAATCAAACAGATTTCATTCGTATATTAGTTTACCCTATGATTAAACGAAGCTATTTCCGAAACATCAAATTGAAAAAAAATGGCGCGTGTTTGAAGCGAGGGTCTTGATTTCTGCGAAAAAAATTGGCAGTTTTTCGTTCATCAAATCGAACCAATATCGAAAAAAAATCCTTCGATCAAATACTATATTTTTACATCTAAAAAAGGTCCAAAATTTCACAAAGATCGACGCAGTAGTTTTTGAGATATTTCGCTCACCGGATTTGAAAACGTACATTCGAGAAAAACGGATTCAAAGTTGTTAAGCATTGTCAAAGACGGGTGTCAACACAACGGCCTATAAATCTGTCAATTTTGATCCAATCACCTCGAAATTTTCAGGGCACATTTATGAGACGATATACTGTCAAAATATATTGGTTTTGAAGAAAAGTGATTCTTTGACTCATACAACTAGGTATAACCCCTTAAGAATTGGTGTGGAATACTGTTTGAGGCTGTGTACCCTGTTTTTTTTTCGATGCAGTAAAACTTGGTCGATATTTATAATACGGGGTTCTTGGCGCGAGGATTGATGCGTTGCGTGATGAGGAACGAGTACGCGCAAACAGTTTGCAGCTGGTGTACCATGCAACGCAAACCGAGAGGTATATGTCGAGAACGATCATACTGTTATGTAAGAAATCGAGTTGTACCGGTCGCTTCGAGACAGCGCCCGAGTAGCCAACATTCATGTACGATCATTTTTCTCCCGTATTTTCCATCGAGGCATTACGCTCGATCTCACACGCTCGCGGACTCCCGACAAGATATACCGATCGAGAAAACGATGAGATCCCTCGACCGATCGAGCGAGTAGGAATTCATCGCCGTATGCGACGCAGGTATCACGAATTTCACAAGGGGGGAGATACCATTAGGCGAGGAAAGAATTGCTGATTTTCAGGATTTTTTTTTAACGGGGTATCCATCTCTGGAAGCCCAATTTGAAGGGTCTAAATGATGCATTTTTTAGTAACACATTGGTTGGAATAAATTAATTTTTTTCCCAGCATGGTATATCAGCTGGTATATCAGGTGTTGTAGAGTTAACAAGAATATTGCCCAGTTGAACGTTGAGTACTCAAAGTTCTTGTGGAGTTGATACATTGTAGAATCAATGCATATTGCAAATCCCCCATTGTGTAGTTGACACAAATCCGAATAAATACGTTGTAGGGATAATCATAAGGCTAGATCGTTGTAGAGGTTCAACATTGCAAACTTGAGACTCTTGTATAGTTGGTGGATTTCCGGTTCGTACAGATGAAAGATAAGTCATTGTAAAGTTGAAAAACGGACTTGCAGCGTTCTAGAGATAAACATTATGGAAACGAGACGCTCCCGAGATAATCGCGTTCAAAGTTTTGGTACATATCTTGGTACCAAAACGGTACACGATCTTGTCAAATATTGTCGTCTTACCGCTAGACAGCGATTCCGGTACCATTTAAGTGTCCTTCCTCATCATCGAGATCGTGTTGCACACCTAATCTATGCATTCTACGGGCAGTTCGGGTCTCTTTTGAGTATCCTTGCGCTTTGGTGTCCGCTTTCGTCACACGCGAATCACCCTAAACCCGACGCACACTGTTCCACTAAAATTAATTGGTAACTTAGTCAGTTTTTAGAATTTCGGCGTCTGGTTGATCTTAAAATAGGTTTGAAAGTTTAAAAAAACTCGATTTTTTTATGCTTCCAGAGAGGGATACCTTAAAGGAAAGATTTATTCACCATTTTCGAAACTTAGGGTATGTTTTATTACTACTTTTGGCTGTTACATAGTATTTTTAATTTTTATTAATCTTTCAATGTGGCGGAGGTATGGCACGGTATTCTAAACGGGTGGCGGCGGATGTGGCCAGACGGCGTGACACGTGGCGTCGGTGGGATTTATCTGAAAAAATACTAACGAATTTTTTTCTTTTATTAACACTCATACGCAGAAAATGAACTAAGAAAAAGTGGGAAATGTTGAAAATCGATGAAATGGTACGCCTTGAAACAAAAAGCCTGAATTTTCCGGAAAAAATGGCTACATTTTGAGATAAAAATACTTTTTTCTCAAATTTTCGAAAACATTTATGTTCATGTTTTGAACAATAAGGTTAGAAAGATTTTTGTTGAATGTCATCAGAATTGGTCGATTAGTTTTTTAGCTATACATCACGCCAGTTTTGAAAATGCAATTTAGAAGGCCGTGCCATACCTTCGCTATTTTTAAAGATGAATAAATAAAAAAAATACTACTAAACGAAACTAAGCGAAAAGTAGTAATAAAACATGAGTCTACTAAGTCTCAAATATGGTCAAAAAATACTTCCTTAAAAAAAATGAAAATCAGCAAATTTTTTCCTTGCCTAAAGGCATCTCCCCCCTTAAGCGAGGTGAAGGTTGCTTTGTACCCATCGCCAATTCAAAAATCGTCAGTGTTTTTTGGCCTCAATGGCGATTTAAATATTACTCAAATTCTTCGATTCGATCTACAGCTGCGGTTTCATCTGATATTCCAAATTATTATTATCGTTGCAAAATTGGAAAGGCTGCGCCTCGCGTCTGCTTTCAATCGATGCAAGTATATTTTGCCTTTCTACAAAAAAAAAACAATCCGAAATTTACGACTTTTTCGTAATTTCCATTGGCCGATACCTTATATGCTAAACGCCCCCGAATATTTCGCAAAAAGTTACGCGAGTTGGTCGTTGAAAAAATGCAGAGAATGTTTGGGATTTTGAGATTCGCTTTTTTTCGCAATTTTTGCATGTCACTATAAAGAGAATGTCGAGGTGGGTTCGAGTGACTAAATGGAAAGGAAATTCGAGACACCATAATGTATGACATGTGTGTGTAAACATATATGTATTGTATATAGCGGGATCTTTATTATTTTGATTAGCATCAGCTATATATATATATATATATACATATATAATACCATTTCTCTCAAACACTAACCATAAAAAATCCAAAAAGCACCAATCAAATTTCGACTTCAAAATTTTTCGTCCAAATAAATTTGACGAAGCATATCCGACTTCTCCAACGGAACAACGAAAAGAGGAAAATGTTTAATGGGGTCGTCTAGTGTGAAGGCCGTTTTTTTAATGCTTTTTTGGGGATGTTTTTTTACAAACCATTAAAATAAAATAATTTATAAATTTTATATCATTTTTATTAACATTTAAACAAACTTTGGGATTTTTTTGAAGTCATTATATAGAGTATAGTCGGAGATACACCGCCCAAAAGGAACACATATATAAAAAGAGGTGCTCCACTGGTGCCATGATTCCGGCCGTTCTGCTTATCTGAAATCGAAAAACCAAACGCAATTTTAATTGTGAGACTTGAGGCTCTACATGGAACTAAATTAAGTCACAATTCCAAAAAAAATAATTTTTTTTACGCTTTGGAAGAAAAGATTCAATTGTTCGTATGCTTTTTTGTACTACTTGTACTAAAGATATATGTACTAAAGATACTGTATTTTTTTGAGCAGAATCAATCAAATAGTTTTTGACATATCATGGCAGCAGTTTAAAAAAATCGTGTTTTGAGAAAAACGCGTTTGAAAGTTGTTGTATATAATTCATAATAAAAACCATAGAGCACACCTTCCTCTTCTTTGAAGAAGTCATACAAGGCCGATTTCTCTTCTTTTGATCTGACACACTCTAGACGACCCCCTTAAAAAATCATGAAAATCAGGAAATTTTTTTCCCCGCCTAAAGGTATCTCTCCCCTTCAAAAATAATAAGACGACTCCTATTACACTTTTCGTACTTTTTTGGTC
This sequence comes from Ophion slaviceki, assembly GCA_944452715.1. NCBI lineage: Eukaryota > Metazoa > Arthropoda > Insecta > Hymenoptera > Ichneumonidae > Ophion > Ophion slaviceki. The sequence continues at coordinate 3,284,334 of OX101790.1, forward strand.
GCCGAATTTTTCGTTCGTTCGTTGCCAATATAATTGGTCAAACAGGTGAGTCGGTGTTGACTGGATGTGTCGAAAAGTGTGCCGAAGTGGTGTTCGAAGGTCTTTTTTTTGTTTTAAATAACATGAAGCCCAGAAAAAGTGAAAAACCCATGAAATGGTGAGTTTTAAAAGAAAAAGATTGAATTTTCCGAAAAAAATGGGTACATCCCAAATAGGGTTTTACAATCGGCACAGTAATGGCCCACGACTGGTTGCCAGAGAAAACACGATGGCGCGATAATGACTACGTAAACGGGCCAGATCCGCACCATGCATGGTTGTTAATGGTAAACAATGAATGGCTGCTAAGACTTGGCCAAAAATCATACGCCCATATTGGCCTAGCAACGGCTGCCGGATTTTCTGCCGGAAATGAAAAACAAAAAATGTACAAATTATGAATATAAAAATTCTAGTAGTATCTTTTTTCTTTTCTTATGCTTTACCTATGTCCATGTACATAAAATAATTTCATTAAAAACGCTTTCTGCATTGTTCAAGTTTTTACCTATCATCGGGATCGAACCTACGTCTTTCGTTCTAGTGTCGAGCGCCCTCCCCACTTAGCTATCCTAACACTTGAGAATCCATCGTTTGGTCGTTCCTTACTTTTATGCCGATAATTTTATTCGTGATATTAAAGTTTGCCGACAATTTTTTTGGTCCATTTAGGCTGTGAAAATAACTCGCTCGTTTTGGGTGAATTTCCGAAAAGCATACTCCTCTGATCGAGCTGAAATTTTGCACCGAACTTCCTCTCATTATCCTAAGAGAAACCCCTAACGGATTTTTGACGACTAGCAATAGTTTTCGACATATCGCATTGTAAAGTTTATTATTTCACGCCATACGAGTATATCTACATATCCGATAGATACCCCCACTCCTCCGGCTTCGCTGCTTCCTGGCAAACAGTGCTTGCCCGTACGTGCATACCACTTGCCATGTGGGATGGGTTTGTTTGGGTTTATTTAATATAGTAGAAGCGCATTACAATAAATACCCGAGTAGAAATCTTGCTCCAGCTACAATAAGCACCTGATCAGGCATCCTGACTTCTTTTTCCAGCCTTGATCAGAATTTTTTATCAAGCCCTGATCATTTTTGAAACACAATCCCTGACTTCCGTCTGATCAGGGTAAAAAATCAAGGCCTGATCAGGGTAAACTATCAAGGCCTGATCAGGGTAAAAAATCAAGGCTTGGTCAGTGTAAAAGATCAAGGCCTGATCAGCGTAAAAAATTAAGGCCTGATAAGGGCTTAATTTTTCACGGCTTGATCAAAATGAAAAATCATATGATTTTTCACGGCTCAGGATGACCGATTTTTTCCTGAAATAAAAAATACAACGCATACACAAAAGAGAAAAAGGTACCACTTTATAAATAACGCTGATCGTTTATTTTTTAATCTTAATATAAAATTTATCACATATATTTTTCACATATATCTATATGGAAAACAAACATCATTTTTCTTGTATTTGTAATAGAACAAAAACTCGAAATAAACTAAGATATATCACTGTATTATATTCCACTTATTATCCCGAAATAAACTAATATATTTTTCAAACAAAAACTTAAGAAACTTCGTGAATAAAGTAAACCGAGCTCAACGTTTTTGTGACCAGACGTTTCTAGGAAACGTTATATTGGGCGTTCTGTTCGTTTTTTTACGCGACGCTCGAAACTTGTCCCAGTCTTTTGCTGAATTAATCAGACCTTGATACCGCTCCAACAGCTTGTCCAATTTGCTTCGAAAGAACTTCTATTCCGTGTTCCCTATATTTCGAAATGACAGCCACTGAAAAATATGAAAATGTTCATCCCACTTAGAATTCAATGTCTACATATATATCTATATAAGGTATGCACATTATTTTATTAGGGTGGCACAAAATTGAGCTCTATTTTTTTTTCCTTTTTCTCACCATCCAATTATCTACTTTAAAGAAGAAAAAAAATTGTTGCAAAAGCTGCGAGCGGTCATTTTTTAACGAAAATTAGAATCGAAGCAGGAGAGCCCGTACAGCGAAGACCAACCAAATAATGGTGAGTTGACAGCGTAGTGCAGTTCAGTGAATGTAATGTCCATCCTAAGTGCATTTCTTAAGGGCTAACTTTCACCGATGGAAATACTTTCTCTTAACTGAACTATGCAGTCAACTTATCATTATTCGGTTAGCCTACACTGTCCGGGCCCGTAGCGAAGACTAACCAAATAATGGTAAGTTGACAGCGTAGTGCAGTTCAGTGAATCTAATGTCCATCCGAAGTGCATTTCTAATGGGCTAACTTGCACTGATGGACTTATTTTCACTTAACTGAACTACGCAGTCAACTTGTCAGTGTTCGGTTAGCCTACGCTGTCCGGGGCCGTACAGCGAAGGCCAACCAAATAATGGTAAGTTGACAGCGTAGTCAGTTCAGTGAATGTAATGTCCATCCGAAGTGCATTTCTTATGGGCTAACTTGCACCGATGGAATTACTTTCACTTGACTGAACTGCGCAGTTAACTGATTATTATTCGGTTAGCCTGCGCTGTCCGGGCTAATCAGCACCGATGGCAAAACATTTACCAGATTGAACTACGCTGTCAGCTTACCATTATTTGGTTGGCCTACGCTGTCTCTTCTCCTCTGACAAAGGAGACGGACCAAGTAAAGAAACATAAAAGCGATACACAAAACAAATATAAATCTACTTACATAGTGGTAGCGCCAACACATGCCAATCCTCAGGAATTTCGAGTTGTTCCTCGCTGAGAGGATTTGTTCCGGATCTGTCAAATGTATCATAATAAATATTTCAACCAACGCATATATAATTTGGCGTATGGTTAAGTTACAGTCAGATTTAATACAATTTATATTTATAGATTTAAGAATTGTAAGTCTTTGAAAAAATTGTTATACTAACCTGCTGCTGTATTGTTTCTTCGTTTTTTTCCCTTATTTAGAGCCCACTATTCACGCAGACACAGTCGTTGCGCAATCTTCTTCCGATTGTGTTTGTCCATCTTATTCACAACGTACACGTTATATGTAAAAATGTATAAAGTGATTAATAATATGTCTCGTGCTTCTCTCGTGTCTGTGTATCATTTGACAAGATGAGGTTAGGCACGTTTTTAGCGCCAAACTGTAGAAGTCCAGTTACATGATGATTGCTTGAAATTAGCTGGATCAGGCGAATTGAAGTAAGCCGTAAGTCCAGTTGCTTGACATCGCCTGAAGCTAGCCGGGTCAGGCGAATTGAAGTAAGCCGTAAGTCCGGTTGCTCGACCACCGCCTGACCCCAGCTTGATCAGGCAAATTAAGGCAAACTTAAGTAAGGCCTTCGTACTACAAGCTGATCAGGCGCAGATCAAATATCAGGCCAGCCTGACAATATTTCTACTCGGGTAACTTTCAATATGCGATATATCGAAAACTATTGCTGGTCGCCAATATCCATTTAAAGGTTCTCTTAAATATTGAAAAGAAGGTCTGTGCAAAATATCAGCTTCATCAGTGGGATATGCTTTTCGAAACCTTATCTCTTGTTTTTAGGTATTACAGATTAACGACCTGCATTTGCAAAGCGCCCAAAAACAAACCATCAATGGCTGGAATAGATCTGGCAAGCCGTTCATCCGCCTACGATACCCCAATACTGATCGTCATATTATCGGTGCGATGGTATTGGCCCACCAATGGCTGGTATAGATCTGGCAAGCCGTTCATCCGCCTACGATACCCCAATGCTGATCACCATATTAACGTGCGATGGTATTGGCCCACCAATGGCTGGCATAAATCTGGCAAGCCGTTCATCCGCCTACAGTACCCCAATGCTGGTCGACGAATTTTTGGCCGATTATCAGCAAACCAGTTTAATGGCTGAATGCTGGCATTTTTGTTACGACAGGCGACCCTATATGGGATGTTGCAATAAAAGAAACACTTTTTTAATTTTCAAATAAATTTATGGTCATGTTTTGGACAATAAGGTTAGAAAGATTTGAAACAAGTTTCATCAGCATCGGTGGATTAGTTTTTCAGGTATACGTCACGCCAGTTTTGAATATGCAGTCTAGGAGACCGCGCCACACCTCCGCCATTTGTAACGATTAATAAATAAATAAAAGTACCATGTAACACCCAAAAGTATTAATAAAACATACCCTAAGTCTTAAAAAAGTTGAATAAATATTTCCTTAAAAAAATCATGAAAAGGGGGCGTCCATTAATTACGCGAGGCGTTTAGGGGGGGGGGGGGGTCGAGCGAAATCTCACCCAATCTCACGTGGGGGAGAGGGGGGCTTCGGCAAATATCACGTAATTTTAGTAATTTTGGTAATCACGTAATTTTTATCACATAGGGAGAGTCTCCCGACTACTTTACATGGTGGAGTTAATGGTACTATGAGGGTGGGGTGAAAAGTTTCCGGCCTGACCAAGAAAAACGATATTTAAAAATTTTTTTTTGCTTTATTTTTCAACATAATCTCCATCAACACTGATACATTTCTCATAACTCTCGCATCCCAAAAAACAGTAGCCATAACCTTGTTTGCCGATAAAATTATTTTTGCCTTCTTTGGGGTTGGTTCCCCCTTTCCAACCCACTGTTTTGACTGTTCTTTACTTTCAGGAGTGTAGTGGTGGACTCATGTCTCATCAACAGTTATGAATCGACGCAAAAATTCGTTTGGATTACGTCTATACAGCGCCAAATTGTCGGTAGCGTCGAGCGTTAGCAAACGCGGCACCCACCTTGCACACAGCTTTTCCATGTTCAAATGGTTGTGCAAAATATTTCGCACACGTTCAGCTGACATCCTACAGGTCTCAGCTATCTCATGCACTTTCAACCTGCGGTCTTCCAACACTATTTTATGGATTTTTTCAATCATCTCTGAAGTTGTGACTTCAACGGGCCGTCCTGAGCGAAGCTCGTCAGAGGTGCTCACACGACCAATTTTAAATTCAGAAACCCACTGATTAATAGTTCAATATGATGGGGAGGAGTCTCCTAGTGCTGAATCCATCTCTTCTTTTATTTGTTTTGGTGTAAAACCTTTCAAATGGAAGTATTTGATGACAGCACGTTTTTCCAATTTTTCCATTTTTACGAAAACAACGGAAGCGTCTCGCGCAATGTGCTCTCAAACGCAAACTAACGTAGCGATTGGGCTGAAACTGTACATACAAGCTCGGTAGGAATGGTACTGTAGGACGCCGCTCCAAAACTAGACCTAGTAGCACCATCTTTTGGTCAGGCCGGAAACTTTTCACCCCACCCTCGTACAACCGCAGTTACTTCTACTACAATTTATTTTCCGTGAACGTATGCATTTTGAAAAATCTCACGTGAGATTAGGGGAGGGGGGAGGGGGTCGAGGAAAATCTCACGACATCTCACCGGGGGAGAGGGGGGATCGAAAAATCGCCAAAATCACTTCACGTAATTAATGGATGCCCCCAAATAAGCAAATTTTTTCACTCTTTGTATTTTATTGGTCGCCGAAATTTTCGTTCGTTCGTTGCCAATATAATTGATCAAACGGGTGAGCTGGTGTTAGCTAGATGTGTCGAAAAGTATGCCTAAGTTGTTTGCGCATTTCTTTTTTTGTTTGATTTTTTCAAATAACATAAAGCCCTAAATCTCGAAAACCGTGGGACTTTAATTAAATTAAAATTCCAGCATATAGTAGCACATGATCTGACCTATCGACAGTTGCAGTATTATCCATGCGTTACAGGACACCCTGTATATATATACACTTTCTTACAGGTCACGCGGTGCATTTGAAATCGTGTGACTTTGCTTCTCTTGATCTTCCGGGCGAGCGCGCAGCCCACGTCGTGTCCCTCGCTCAGTCTTATATACCATTATTTTCTCTATCAACCGCAATATATACTGAGTATCTAATAATGCGACATCGAATTATTGAGGAGAAAAAAAGAAATACGCGTCGACCACCGACCTCGTATAATCGCCGATCGAATCGCGTTTTTTTTTATCACCGCCTCATCAATCACCCGATAAAAATATCATAAATTGTGCAAATATGATTTATGGTTGGATTATCGTTTTGTGAATTCTCGCGTATATTTGCGTGCCAAACTTTTCTTCAACGACAATCATTTCTACGAAAAGAGGTAAAACGATGCGCGATGGACTTTGATCGCTCCGCTCCCCTACTCTGTTTTCATTTTTTGGAATTTTATTTCCAGCTCCGAGATGCCGATAATGGTGATTATGATTATGACCCGGTGGGTTCACTCTCACGCGCCACATCGCACTCACACACGCTCGTCTTCCTCTCACCGCTTGTTCTTTTTTACCACTTCATTTCAGCCAGTGAAAAGATCGCATCGTTTTCATAAATGTATGTATCCGAACATATGTGTGCGTAGATATACATGGGTGATTCTCCCGAAATGATCATTTTGCAGGACGACGAAATTTATAAACAAAAATATTTAATTTTTTCATTGAAAAATTGCAATTGACTTCAGGTATAATCGACATAATGCAATTATCTATGGATCACGCTGATTCTTTAGTTTTATGAGATTTATGATGACCGAAAAAAATAGTAGGGTCAGAGGGCATGATGCAAACCATTTGCTATCAAGTTTTTATTGGTTTACTATGTTAAACGCGCTTGAAATGTCCGAAAATCGTTTTTTATTGCTTAAGTCGATAAATAAACTATCCAAGAATATATGTACAATGTTACATAAGCCAATTGTAAATATTGTCGAAGATACAAGGCAAAAAAGCAAAGAAGCGATTGATATTCGATATTGATATTTGCTCCTATTGAAAACTTTGAAGCGCGTTTTCTCCAGTTTTCATTTACACGATTTTCCCAAATTGGCGGGCGTGATAGCAAAAAAAGTGAACGAACTATCGAATCAAACCACAGTTTATTTTGTTCAGTATGAAAATCTCTTCTAAGTGCAATAAACAAGTCGTTGAAAAAGTCTTTTTAAATCACTTTTATAGCACGTTTAAGAGTTTTTTTAACACATTTTTCTTTCAAACCTGAGAAAAGTTATTATCTCACGATTTTTTCAGCTTTTTCTTAATTCACCCAGCAGAAAATTATGTGACAATCAAAAATTTTATTGGTTCAGTCAAGAATTACGAACTGCCTTTTTCCCGCCCATTGGGGACTGCAGTGGCCTGACGCACATGGAATAGGCTGATAAATCTGCAGTCATTTACTGTTTCATGCCAAAACATTGTTTTTTTGTACGTTTTAAGGGGTTACCCCCACTTGTGATTTTGAAAAAATCGATTTTTTTTATTGCATTTTTTTGAAGTATAAGTATCCGGCCCCATACTTCTGTATGGGCACGGAATAGATGACTCTGTGTAAGTTTACAAAAAAAAAATATTTTCTTCGTGTAAACTGAAATTGAAACTTTAAACGCGTTTTTCTCAAAATGGCATTTCTGAAGTCGGTGACCAAGATTACTCGAACACTAATGAACCGATCTTCTTGAAATTTTGCAGGCTTATTTAATACATAAAAATGTAGTCTTTAATCGTTCGATTTTTTTTCGTTAAAATCGAACCATTAACTTTGACTGTCCGCCATTTTGTGAAAAATGAATATTTTTTAAAATCCTTCGATTAAAGACTAGTTTATACTTATATTTGACTAAATCCATCCGCATTTTTTTTTTCAGATGATCCACTTCGCCGCAATGTTAGTCACCGCAAACCGTGTATATAAAAACATTATTTCATTGACGACCATTTGCCACTAAACAATGTAATATTTTTCAATAAAAAAATTACTGAAAGTTCTTCAAGATGTGTTCTTTGAGATGGGATATTGATCGATTAAAAAAGTTTTATAGTTTTCTTTTAAAAAATTCATGAAAAAGGCCTTTTTTGCGCTATAAGTGGGGGTAACGCCTTAAATATCGTGAAAAGATACCTCAATGTTTACTAGGTTCACTTGTTTTTCTTCGTTCTAAAAAAAATTAGCGAAAAAACGCTTTTTTACCTTCTAGGTCAGGCTTCCGCCTTAAGGAGCACGTAGAATTGTGTTGAAGAGCAGTGATACTAAGTTTCAAGGAAATCTGACAAGATATTTATTTTACGATATAAAAATTTGCTAACCTCTTTTCCCTGGGAAAAAGGATTGAATTTCCAAAAACGCTGAAATTTCATTATTTATGTCTCGAAGCAGTTATACAAAGTTTCAAGTAGATTTGCCCCTTTTTTTTATTTATTTTGCTTACAAACTTTGCAGCACTCTTTCGTTTAGCGGTTGAATTTCGAAAAACGCTAGAATACGTCTTTTATTAATTGTGTCAAAGAGCATTAATATCAAATTTCAAGTAAATTTGTCCATAAAGATACTATTTGCCGCACAAATTTTGCCAGCCCCTTTCACCCCCTCAGGGGCTGAATTTCGGAAAACGCTAAAATACGTTTTTTTATTAACTGTATCAAAGAGCATTAATACCAAATTTAAATAAAATTTTACCATAAAGATTTAATTTCCCGTACACATTTTGCCTCCCTCTGAGGAGCTGAATTTCGCAAAATCGCTTGTTAAATGATGCCTCCAATATAAAATCAACACCCTCTCCAAATTTCACGGCTCTACCTTTAGCAGTTTAAGCTGGGCGATGACGAGTCAGTCAGTTAGGACTTTGCTTTTTATATATATTGATTGATTAATATATTTTTCTCCTTTTTCTTTGAATATTCATCTCGCTCTTTTTCTTTCAACTTCTCTCTTCCTACAGGATCCTGTTTAAGCCTTTCTCATCTCCGTTTTTCAGCTTCTCTTTTTCTACTGAGCCTTTCTTCTTTCGATAGCGGCGTGGCAATAATCTAAGAGAATCATTTTGATGGCAATAATCTAACAGAATAATAATGTTCAAAATAAAAAGTTCAAAGTGCTATAATTTTATTGATTATTGTTAAAAATAAATACTTTTATCATAAACCTGCACATGATCTTTGCAATTAAAATTAAAAAAAAATCATCTAATAACCTAATTCATCCTTATGTGCCGGCAAATTAATCAGAATGACACTCTTTTTCTGTCCAAATGTTGTAATCCACTCGAGCAACAGATAAAGTTCGTGTGTGCCTGTGTATTTGGTGGCGAAAGGATTAACCGCGCATAGTCATCGCGACGAGCCTGCACGTAAGGCAGTAATCCCTCCCTTTCCTCCGCCCTCCCGCGCCCGGCACGCCACGACATTAAACTCTTCCTCACTCTCGCGGGAACTTCGCTTTCTTCGCAAAGTCTCGGATCGTGTATCTGTATGGCGGTCGGACGATCGACCTTTCGAGAGGTCGATCGCGCGTCAGGTTTTAAAACCATTATCCATACTCGAATTTCACCGTGTCTTATACGGTTTTCGTTGTCTACACTTTTGAATTTGAGGGGGAATTTTAGGCGAGGAAAAAAATTTGCTGGCTTTCATGATTTTTTTTTGAGGAAAGATTTCTCCACTATTTTTGAGACTTCTGGTATGTTTTATTACTACTTTTGGCTGTTACATGGTATTTTTTATTTCTAAAACTCATTGTCTAAAACATGAACCAAAGTGTTTTTGAAAATTAAAAGATAAAGTATTTTTTTTGCAGAATGTATCAATTTTTCAGAAAATTCTATATTTTTGTTTTGAAGCGTACCATGTCATCGATTTTCAACTTTACTCACTTTTTCTTGGTTCATATTCTGAGTATGGGTGTTAATGAAAGAAAAATCTTCGTTGGTCAAAACTGGCGTGATGTATCGCTAAAAAACTAATCGACCGATTCTAATGAAATTGAGTATAAATCTTTCTAACCTTATTATCTAAAACATGAACCTAATTTTTAAAATAAAAAAAAATATTTTTTAGTGCAAAATGTATCCATTTTTTTCGGAAAATTTAATCTTTTCGTTTCAAAGCATACCATTTCATTAGTTTTCAACTTTTCTCACTTTTTCTTGGTTCATGTTCTGCATATGAATGGTAATGAAAGAAAAGTCTTCGTAGTATTTTTTTTCAAGATTAATCCCGCCGTCGCTACGGTCACGCCGTCTGACAACATCCCCCGCGACCCATTTAGAAGACCGTGCCATACCTTCGCCATTTTTAAAGATTATTTTAAAAAGAAAATACCATATAACAGCCGAAAGTAGTAATAAAACATACCATAAGTCCCAAATAGGGAGAAGTAATCTCTCCCTTTAAAAAAAAATGATGAAAATCGGCAACTTCTCCCTCGCCTAAAGGTATCTCCCGGTCTTAATGTTTCACCCTTAAGCGCAGTTCGACCTCGATATTTCGAGGCAAAAATCATGGTCGTTACCAATGATCGATACGACGGATACGTATTATTTATTCATCTCCTTGCCGACATTCGAAACTTCGAATGTAATTATGTTCGTTTGTTTGGGTTTGTTTGGAATGTAACTTTCTATGAGACTCGGAACATTTGGACAACTAAATACGAAAGTCATTTCCCACCTGATCCTCCTCTCAACCTTTCGTTGCCGCGCTTATTGTTGCTCCCTTTTCAACGTTCGAGCTCGTAGGAGTACAAAAAACGTGACGGCCAAAAATTACTTTCACTCGAGGAAATTGAATAATAGAATGAAAGAAATTAATAGGAAACACGAAACACTTGGCACACGTATAAGAGCGCTTGAAACTCGTAATCGTTTTGACGAGTGAAAAAAAAACATTACGCGCCATCGACAGCGGTACATCCTCGCTGATCCGTTCCAGAAAAAGAAAAAATACGTCTGTCGTATAAATGATGGAGCACTTTATAATTGTTTTGTGGATGTGCACAGCGACACGCGCGTATTCGTGTCAATGTGAAATTCATTCGATCGGTCAACACGATTTTTTTTCTATCGTCATACATGTGTTCAACGTGAAGCTGTGTTGTGAATGTTTTTTTTTGTTCGTTTGCCTCGACGTCATCTCCGTTTGTACAATTGAGGGGGAACATACCTTTAGGCGAGGAAAAAATTCGCTGATTTTTATGATTTTTTAAGGAAAAGATTTCTTCACTTTTTTCGACTGAGAGTATGTTTTATCACTACTTTTGACTGTTTCGTGATATTCTTTCTCTTAATTAATCTTTGAAATTAGCGGAGGTATAGCACGGTATTTTAAACGGGTTGCGGCGGATGTTGTCGGACGGTGTGACAGGTGGCGACGGCGGGATTGATCTGAAAAAAAAAACCAATGAAGACTTTTCTTCCATGAACACTCATACGCTGAATATGAACCAAGAAAAAGTGAGAAATGTTGAAAATCAATGAAATGGTACGCTTTAAAACAAAAAGATTAAACTTTCCGCAAAAATAGCTACAATTTGCAATAAAAAATACTTTTTCTTTTAATTCTCAAATACATTTAGGTTCATGTTTTAGACAATAAGGTTAGAAAGATTCATACCAAATTTCATCAGAATTGGTTGATTAGTTTTTAAGCTATACGTCACGCCAGTATTGGAAATTCAGTTTAGAACGTGTCATGTCTCCGCGATTCTTAGAGTTTAATAAAAATTAAAAAATACCATGTAACAGCCACAAGTAGTATTGAAACATACCCTAAGTGTAAAAAATGAAGCAGAATTTTTTTTCCTTTTAAAAAAATTTCGAAAATAAGCAAATTTTTTCGGCGCCTAAAAAGTTGCTCCTTCTTAAAAAGAATATGGGCCTTGAAGGATGTGCATAATAAAGTAATTATTTATGTTTCACGACGGATCGCTCTCGCTGGAAAAAATGTACGCTCGCGGTAATGTACACGAAATGTGTTTTACTATTCTCCGTGTGTAAACGATGAATCTACTTTGTTTCGCACTGTACGTTATAGTGTCTCAACCGGAAGCGTTTCTCCAATTTCACATATCGTCGTGATAATTATACGCGGCTCTACATGGGAAGATCGCTTCGCTGCCTAGTGTGCTCGTCTTTCCATACCGTACACACGTCTACAAAATTGTTGCGATAATCCATCGTGCGCCTCTGCGAAGCACGTGCATTCTTCTATTACGCGGGAATATATACTCCAAACGTAAAACATATAACGAGCAATTAGACAACATAACTCCACGATAAAACTTATCTCACGATCTTTGGGAAAATGCTCAATGAAAAATTAACATTAAAATTAAACAAATGATGAATCCCATGAGGAGGATTCCATTTTTCGTGGGTATCCCCTGGCAGTTTGCCTAACCGTTCATTCATACCGGTTTAATAACTGAAAAACTAACCGTTGTATTTGGACAAAATTCGGCCGACTTTCTAACCGTGTTATTTACCACTACCCGTGATTTGCTCAAGTTCGAAAGATGGTTAGAAATATGGTTGGAAATTTTAAATACAACCCTGCCCAAAAGCAACCACTCGTGACCAAATTTGTAACCGTATTTATAACCACTATTCGCTTTCTAACTCAAGCGAATCACGAATAGTGGTTATGAATACAGTTATAATTTCGGTTACGAGTGGTTGCTTTTCGGCAGGGTTAAGTTTCAAATTTCCAACCATATTTCTAACCATCTTTCTCACTTAAGCAAATCACGAGTAGTGGTCAGAAACACGGTTAGAAAGTCGGCAGAATTTTGTCCAATTCCAACCATCCGAAAAATCTAACCGTTATCCAATGGTTATGTTATCTGCCAGGGTCGTACACGCATATATCTATTTTATCGACCGAACTAATTTCTCTCAAATCCGCCATTTTTAAAAACTAATAAAAAAATACCATGTAACAGCGAAAAGTAGTAATAAAAAACATACCCTAAGTGTCAAAAATGGTGAAGAAATCTTTCCTTTAAAAAAAATAATGTAATTCAGCAATTTTTTCTCAGTTAAAGGTACCTTCCCCCTTAAGGTAAATGGGACATCCTGTACAAGGGGTTAAAAAAAATATAAATATATGTTGGCATTGCTCGTCGTATGAACCGCACGCACGTTCATCTTAGGAATGGTCACTCGTCGACAAAAAAGAAGTGGCAAAAGAAGAAACGTCTTCTCTCGTTTCGCAAGGGTTCAAGCGCGTCTTCGCTCCATTTCCCGACAGCAATTTGCGTAATCGTAGCGAACACTACGCACTCACTTTCAGTTCGTGCATGTTCACCTTCATTCATCATACCCACACTCGTAGGACGGAAAGTATACGGTATACATATTAGCAAATTTAAATTGCAAAAAAAGCAGTTTATGACAGTGTCGAATCTTTTCCGTAAAAGGCAATTCGATAGAGAGCTCGAGTCTACTCGAACCCGGTGCTAAGTTATTCCAGTCGGTTCTACAGATTATTAGGCGCTAATTGATCACCATGATAAAATTTATGGACCTGCCGGGAAGATTAAAAAATATAGTATTGGCTCACACAGGATCTAAAAGTGGTGGAAAGTCGGAATAAATCATTAAGGAAGTCTAGTTGTAAAAATCGAAAATCACTTTTCTTCAAAGCTAATTTATTTTAACAGTATATCATCTTATAAGTGTTCCCCGAAAATTTCAAGGTGATCGGATCAAAATTGACAGATTTATAGGCTGTTATGTTGACGCTCATCGAAACGCCCGGAGCGCCGTTCGAAATTTTAAACGCTTTTTCTATATGTAAAAATAAAGCATTTGATCAGAGGATTTTTTCCCTATAGTTTCGTTTTGATGAACGAAAAATTCCCATTTTTTTCCGCAAAAATCAAGACTCTCACTTTGAACACGCGCCATTTTTTTTTTAAATTTGATATTTCGGAAATAATTTCGATTAATCGTGAGGTAAACTAATAGACTAACGAAATCTCTTTGATTTCTTTATATTGGATAACCTGATTCATATTGGCCGTAAATCGATTATAATTAAATATTTTTCCATAAAAAAATTACAGATTGTTCATCAGATGAACTTTTTCAAATACTTAATTTTTTTTTAAATGTATGATCGCGACTTTATTTTTAAAAATACCAAAAATTAGCTCTTTTCGACTGTTACATCTAGGCATAACCCGTTGAGGGAAAACTTCTAGAGCCCGGAAAAAGGTGAATTTCATGGAATTGAAGTTTGCATCGTTGGAATGCACCGAAAATGTATTTCGTTTTTTTTTAGCACATTTAGAGTACGTAAGTGACGGAAACATTTTCGGGAACCGTTATTGAAAATTTATCACCAAAAAATGCAAAAAAAGCTTTTCGATTATAATAAAACGAAAGAAATGAAAAAAATCAAGAGGAATTCCAAAAATCAAAAGGAATCTAGCAAACTTCAACACCATTGAATTTCGGGACTTTTCTATTGATACCCAATTGATAAAATGAAAATTCCGTTTAGTGGCCTGTATTCTACATATCTGCAAGTATTTCTATAAATGGTTGCAAAAGTTTTTGGCACTACATTTTTCTGGAACCTTACAACAAATACTTTTACATCAAATTACGTAGGGGATTTTTGACGTCGAAGACTTTTTCCAAAAAAAAATTATCTTCGGCGATTTTTTACTGAAAATAATCGTTCTTTCAAACGTGCGCCATTTAATTAAAAATCAACGTATTTCGATTTTCCTACGTACTTTGAAGGCAATTCCTATCTGCAGCTCCAATTGATTTGAATTTTCGTTGCAGGCGGAAAAATGGAAGAGAACTCTTGCCGGTCGCAGGACACCATCGGACAAAGGTGACTCGCTTTATCAACCTTCAGCGCTGCAATTTTGTTACAAAATCGTGGGGAAAAAATGTGTGAATATACTTGGAAATATGTACAGTAAAGGCCACTAAACGCAATTTTCATGCTATCAACTGGGTATCCATGAACATTTTTCGAAGTTCACCTTTTTCTCCGGGCTCTAGAACTGGTAGTCTTCCTTAATTCGGAATTTATCAGGCCCCAGGGCTGACCTACTTGAATGCACGGTACAGTTATCCCGACATAATGAAAAAAATGCATAGACTATAACTAACGAGTATCCATAACGTTTCGTTCAAATTGCGGAGCAAGAGAATCCTCTCGCTTTTTTCCTGTCCCGTTGAATCGCTAGAGATGAACTGGCCATACCTGTCACTTTTCCAAGCCGGCGTATTCCCTTGGTACAGTTGCTTGCTTTACGTCATCAGGCTTCATGATGCTCATGCAATATCTGCAGTTTTACTCAGTTCCACCAACTGGAAGGCGTTGGAGCTTTTCGTTAAACAAATCTTTCGAGCTCAAAATTCACATCTATTTTAAGTATTATTAAGGGCAGAGATAGCTTTATGCGAGGAGAAAATTTGCTAATTTCTATGATTTTTTTTAAAGGAAAGATTTCTTCACCATTTTTGAAACTTAGGGTATGTTTATGTATTTATTTTCTTCCATGATATAGCGTTACAGCTTTTTACATGTCCATCCTTAATTATAATACTTATCTCTATTATCTTTCTTGTAATCTCGCATATATTACATTGCCATATATCCCGTTTTACATTTTTCTCTTCCAATTTCCGCTTTCAAGTGTTTATATATTTCGCAAAAACTCAACTTATCGATTTTTGTCCAATCCTTTTGTATATCCTGGTCTCTCTTTTTTCAATTGGTTCCTCCATTATCTTTTTAATGTTCCTTATTCGTTCTCCGCTCCTTATCATTCCCAAGATCCTGCCTTCGCCTACCTCACTCATAGCCCCTTTAAGATCTTTGCCATTTATAATATTTCTTATTTCTTCCTTTAAACATATTTGGGCCAACGGCCTTCCTCCATTTCCGCTGTCTTGAGTGTATAAATCCCCGCTCTCCTTCGCGCCTCCACCTCTATACTTCTTACGCCGGCCTCCATTATTTTGCTTGCAGTCTTTCAACCTTGCTTGCAGTCTTTCAACCACCTCCCTCCTCTGCCATCCCCAAATTTCTATTCCGTCCAGAGGTCCCGCTTTAACTAATGATTCCATCGGTTGCAGCCTTTGTTTCAAATGATCCACCCTTGCTCTTTTCATCACTCCCCAGACTGAGGTTGGCCGCCTTCGATGCCTTCGCCACTATTTTTTGCACGTGTTTCACTGCCGAGTTTCTTGTTGTGAACCAGTGTCCTATATATTTGAATTCTGTCACTACCTCAATCTTTTCGCCCTTATATTCCTACTGTTCCTTCCTCCTTCTTCCCCCGCGTCTAAACTTAGGGTGTGTTTTATAACCGCTTTTGGATGTTACGTGATATTTTTTATTATTATTAACCTTTAAAAATAGCGGAGGTATGGCACGGTCTTCTAACCCGCACTTTTAAAACTGGCGTGGCGTATAGCTGAAAAACTAATCGACCAATTCCGATGAAATTTGTTATAAATCTTTTTCGCCTTATTTTCTAAAATATGAACCTAAATGTTTATGAAATAAAAATAAAACTATATTTTTTAATGCAAAGTGGTCATTCTTTATCGAAAAATTCAATCTTTTTGTTTCAAAGCGTAGCATTTTATGGATATTGAACATTTCCCACTTTTTCTTGGTTCATATTCTGAGTATGAGTGTTAATAAAAAAAATCCTAATTGATTTTTTTTTCAGATCAATCCCGCCGACGCTACGTGCCACGCCGTCCGACGACATCCGCCGCAACCCGTTTAGAAAACCGCGCCATAACTCCGCTATTTCTAAAGATTAATAAATCAATAAAAATATCATGCAACAGCCAAAAGTACTAATAAAACATACCCTAAGTCTCAAAAAATGGTGAAGAAATCTTTCTTAAAAAAAAAATCATGAAAATCAGCAAAAAATGTCCTCGCCCAAAGGTATCTCTCTCTCCATAAATTGAGAGCGATCATACAAGCCCGAAACGACATACGAAGGAAAATTGGAAATAAATTTTGAAGAAGTTATCGTTCACAATAATCCACTCGCATTAGCAACGACAACAGGTAAACAACGAGTCCATTTTTTTCGTCAATAATCCGGCGGATAACCGAGTATATCAGAATGCTCGCACATGAAGTATTTTTACCAACAAATTTATACGTTTTCGCAACATACTGTCGCAGTGAGATATTGATCGGACTCTTCTCCCAAACGCGGCAAGACAAACAAACAATGTTATCCTATGAACCATTAACTCATAAAAGTTGTTCCATTACTCAATTGTCGCGTAAATAAGATCCTACGTTCCAACACTGAAGGCTGAAAAACTTGAAAAAAAACCCGACATGACGTCACGTTTGAAATAACAAACAGCCACGACAAAAAAAGGCCAAATTTTTATCATCCGTGGCGAAGGTTCTTCGCTAGTTCGAAGTATTCATTTACGTGTACGAAACCCTGCTTTAGAAATGGAGGCGCGTAAAAAGGCCTCGCGGATAATTGCCACGACTTTGGGACCACGCATTATTATTACTTTCCTTTCGAGAATTTAAGCGTACATTTTTTTTAGCAAGTCACTCCGCGAAAGAAGTCCAGCCTCGAGTCCAGTGCCGCGTGGGATCCTCCAGTGAAATATGCGTTGTATTACCGAGGCTAACTAAATCATTTGCCCGTGACATTATCCGGAATATGTTTTATTTTTTACTGGCTGCGTATCATTCAAGAATAGTGCATAAATTGACCGGCCTTGGTCAGGTCCGACGGCCTTTTTGGGTGCCTTTTGCAAAACTTGTATTATCTAGGAATTCGACTGAGCCAGGCTGTTTAAACGCGAGACGATCTGATAAGACCTGGAATACCTGCAGCGGGTGTTCGATACATTGGGGAAAAAACTCATTGGGAGATCCAAAAAGAGTTTATTTCACCTGTAGAGTTGAAGCTAATGAGCAAGTCCTTTTGCAATGGTGAGTTCTTCGTAGAAGAAACTTCGCGAACCAAGAAGGGTATTCAGCGGAAGAGTTAAGGAAAAACATTTGCTGATGTTCATGATTTTTTCAAAGGGGTCTTCTCACTTTAGACGCTGAAAAGGCTATTTTCATGAATTTTTTTTATTGGTTTACATTATAGATATTGATATAAAAGTTGTTACACTCAATAGATACACTTTCGAAATACGTCAAACATTTTTTTTCATGTATTTATGTAACCCAATCAAACTTTAATCGCGTTTTTCTCGAAACAACGTTTTTCGACGGCTTGTTGATAAAATCTTCGAAACTACTGAATCGATCCTTATGAAATTTTAACCACATATTCTTTACAGCTATAGCTATATCGCATATCAAGGATTTTTTTAAATTTTGATATTTACTATTCTTTTTGCCAAAAACGGTGAAAAAGCACGTTTTCTTTTGCTTTTTCGAAAAATATCCGCCATTTTGTTACTTTGCATTTATCAAAAATCGTATGAAATGCGCTATAGCCATTAACATAATGAATCTAAAACCGTTTGATTTTCTCATTTCGGATGATCTATCTCCGAGATTTCATCAACAACGCAGACGTACAATTTTTTAGGACATTTTTTTAACTACCATTTTCGTCCATATATAGTGACTTAAATAAATAAATAAAATTTTTAAATGTATTTCGAAAGTGTATTCATTAAGTGTAACAACTTTTGTATCAATATCTATCATATAAACCTATCAAACAAATTCATGAAAATACCCTTTTTAGCATCTAAACTGAGAAGACCCCTTAAGGAAAGATTTCTTCACCATTTTTAAGACTTAGGGTATGTTTTATTACTACTTTTGGCTGTTACGTGGATTAAAAAAAATTATCAATCTTTAGAAATGGCGGTGGTACGGCGCGGTTATCTGAACTGCATTTTCAAAACTGGCATGACGTATGCCAAAACCTAATCGACAGATTCTGATGAAATTTGGTATAAATCTTTCTAACCTTATTGTCGAAAACATGACCCTAATTTTTTTTGAAAATTAACCTTCAAGAAGTATTTTTTATTGCAATATGTAACCATTTTTTCGGAAAATGCAATTTTTTTGTGTCGAAGCGTACCATTTTATCGATTTTCAACATTCCTCACTTTTTCTTGGTGTCACGCCGTCTAACAACCTCCGCCGAAACTCGTTTAGAAGACCGTGCCATTCCTCCGCCATTTTAAAAGATTAATAAAAAATACCATGTAATAGCTAAAAGTAGTAATAAAAAATACCCTACGCCTCAAAAATTGTGAAGAAATTGTTACTTTTGAAAAAAATCATGAAAAACTGTAATTTTTTCCTCGTCTAAAGGTGCCTCGCCCCTTAAGGGGGGTACTCCATATAGAGACTTCAAAAACATGCCTTTCTTTATTGCCTGAATTTATAGTTTAAAACCTTTAGAATACGATGCAGTTGGTGATTTTGATCGATTCTCAAAATTGACGTCCTGAAAGCCTTTGAGCGTCACTCACCTCTGCTCCGTTTGGAGCCCTACGCGCAGGTATAGGCACCATGTGGAGAGGTGAGTCATCTATTCAATAATAGCTGTTAGAAGCGCTTCTATACCCATAGAAATATAGTATTACGAGAAAGCTGAAGGACTATTATATGGTGTTGGAATAGCTGACTAGTCGGTAAGTCACAGAATTATACGTTTTCCCTTGCCGAAACTTTAAGGGGCTATACAGTGTGACACTTAAAAAAAATCGATTTTTTGCCTCTTTCGACCGTTTACACTTTCAAGAATATCATTATCACTTATATCAATATCATTTTATCTTGCAAAAATCTATAGTTAAATCTTTAAACACGTTTTTCTCGAAATGAGATTTTTCAAATTTGCTGACATTGTAACTCAAAGAGCAATTATCCGATTGACTTGAAATTTGAAATGAGTACTCTCGAATATATTTACTCTACAATGACGTAGGATATATTTGATTGGATGAAAATTGACGATTTGGCATTGAAAAAAACGATCATTTTATAGACAAGAAAACAAACTTTTTTTCATAACTACGCCATTTTGTTAGATTTTGATATTTTTCGAAAATCCTACGTCATTGTACAGGAAATACCTTCCGGTTTAACGACATTTTTTCCTCTTTCGGTTTCAGCTACTCAATCGGCGGGAATCATGTCAGCAGTGGAGGAACTTTTTTTGCGCCTTTTTTTTCCGAAACATTTAATTGAGTACTTTTCTTCCAAAAAAATCCCGAAATTCACCCAAATTTTCAGCGTTCACGCTGGTATAGCCCCTTAAACACGATTATCTCGAAACTTTATTTTCAATGAGTTGAAATTCGGTGTACCCGATTACTCAAAAACGATTTGACCGATCAAGCTCATATTTTGCACACGTTTTTATGATACTTATGTGCCATTGATAAACCGAAGCCTGACTAAAAAATAACAAAATAAACATGTTTTTGGCTGGGTCGAAGTTTGAAATTATTTCCGAAAAATGAACTTTTTGTTCTAAGGCCTCCTCTTTGGCCACTTGTCATTGTTTTTCCAATATTAATGGTTCATAAAGTGACCACATGTATATGCTAATTGATTTTTTTGCGCAGACCATTTTAGATAATCCTACGAGGTGCTGGAGCGTACACCGCATTCGGTCTCCCTTTCGGACAGCTTCACGGCGACTGGTTATATCTCCGCCATTCTTAACTTTTCTCAAGCAACAAAAATCATTTTGAAAACTAGAATTATGTAATAAAAAGTACCCATGACCCGAAAAGATATATACATTCCTCACCCTCCGAAAAAAATCATAAAAATCGACTAAAATTTGGCGTTCTATGTGGAGTGCCCCCCTCAATAATCTAATTTGTATTTTAAAAAATTGAATTTTCATAAAATCTGAACCGTTTCATCGATTCTTGCCTCACATTATCGTTACAATTAAAATTTAAAGAAATTCGTTTAAGGGAAGGTTCTGCCTTGTTGGGCCAAAAAATGTTCGATTTTTCACCAATTTTTTATGCGAAAAGTATTCAATATACAATGGTGATATTTGGTATGTTGACTAAGCGGTCTTTATCGGTCTTTATAGAAAAAAATTGAAAAATAAAAAAAATAGTGAGCGATCGGAAGTTTGTTTTTTTCCTAAAAATTTTCGCAGTTTTTTGCTCAAAATTTTTTTATTTTTCAATTTTTTTCTCTTGATTCTAGGACAACTTATCCACAATATTGTACAAAGTAAAAATATGTTTGACTTTTTTGCTTCAGATCATCTGTCCGGACTTAGGACTTCCGCAAGCGAAGAATGTCATCGCCCGCGCACCGACATAGTGGTTCCTCCCACTCCCACCACCATGTTTTGGCAAACTTTGTAAAAGATTTTGATGTTCAATAAAGGCCGCTTAGTCAACATACCAAATATCAACATTCTATATTTAACACCTTTCGCATAAAAAATTGGTGAAAAATCGAACATTTTTTGGCCCAAGGCAGAACCTTCCTTTAATAAGTTAATCTGTGAAAAAAAAACAATTAATTGTTCATAAAATCTGAAGTGTTACATCGATTCTTGCCAAATTCGGTGAGTGTTTCGATAGTGCTGGTCGCGTGTAGAAAATTTCATCCTCACATCCCCAGACACGTTGGAGCGGGATAGAGCGGGAACGAAAATGTTCCTATGTACACGAGTGCTTCAAGGCGTTCTTAAAAAAAGAAAATCTCTTTCGACGTGCATTATAACACTCAGATCACATTTCCATTCTAATATCGAAAACTGTTCCCATCAAGACGAAGCTTGCCTCTGTGAGGAAGCAAAAGAAGAGTAAAAAATTATGTTATCAAAGTTTGCATCGTTGGGATGTAACAAAAATGTTTTTTTTTCCAGTTGCCAAATTTCTATTCAGCACGTTTAAGTAACAAAAATCACTGAAACATTTTCGAAGATCCTCATTAGGGTTCCATAATGTAAACCTAAAGGAGAAAAAAGTATAGATCATAATAAAAATAAAGAAATTAAAAAATGAAGAATTGTCGTTGCATTCCAACGATGCAAATTTCAACACCATAAAAAAACCTGTCAGTGAAGAATGGTCTATAAAATCCGGAACCAAGAGTCTATCATCTTCCTTCATCGAAGGATCATTGGATTGCAATTTCTTCGAGTCTCTGGTTCAAAGATGCTTTTCATCTGGAGGACGCGACGCGGTCAACATAATTTCACCGGATAGCCAATTCAGGCACAGGTTCTCTCGTTACGCCGGGGTTGAGAAGGGTACCAAGGAAATGGCAGCCGCAGGTGAAGAAGACGAAGAGGATGCGGCGGTTCTCGATCGACACGCTCAAACGTCTCTCGAGCGAAAGTCGAGCCCGAGGCTTCGTTCTTTCGGAGAGAGGGAGAGAGAGAGAGAGAGAGAGAGAGAGAGAGAGAGAGAGAGCGCACAATCTTCTGCATATACAAGAAACACATTAAATACGTTTAAGGGGTCTTCTCACTTTAAACGCTAAAAAAGGCTATTTTCATTAATTTTCTAAATAAGTTTATATTATAGATATTGATATAAAAGTTGTTACACTTAATAAATACATTTTCGAAAATATTTGAAACATTGTTTTTATGTATTTATGTAACCCAAACAAACATTGGAGCCGGGTTGATATTCCGAACTTTGAATGATTAGAACGCTCGCAACTCCAAACGCATACTGCCCCGAAATATCAAAACTCCGAAAGAATTTTAGACGAAAGACCAAAACTCCGAAAATCTGAACACCGTCAAAATAATTCGGCTATGGAAGTTTTAAAAGTTTCAAAATTTTCAATAAATCGACGAATTATTTTAAGATTTTTTTATTATTAAGAAGTGATTTTACGTCAGTTTTGAAATTTGTCTAGACAATGTTATACGTTCTACATCATTTACAGTCAACCGTGTAGCCTTTCGCTGGCATAATCTTGACGAACTTTGTAATTTCGGAACATTAAGGGGTAAGACCACTGGAGCAGAGAAAAAAATAAGTATATTTTGGGAATTCTTTTAGCGGGACAATGGAATAAATCAAAATTCTAAAAAAGGTCCTTTATTGTACATATAAACTGTACAAAGTATTTTTTCAAAGTAATATGAAACAAAATGGCGGCTGCGCAGCTTTTCTTCGACGAACCCTTTTTTTCATAGGCGCGCGGCCGGACCAACGGCACCGGCAATTTTTAATTTACAGTGAATGAATTTTTTTTTCCGATTATACATGTGAATAGCTACAGAAGTACGTAGCATTTTTTTGATATATCGATTTTTACAAAAACAGCGCGTTTTTCAAATAAAAGTTCGATTCTCGAACAATTCTCATAAAAACATCGTCCGAAAATTGTTCATAAAAAACTATGTAATATATCGAGAAAATTCTACGTACTTCTATGTAGAATGTAATTGTGAATATACAGTTAAAATTTCAAGTCAATCGGTCAAGATTTGTTCGAGTTATGAGTCCGGCCGACTAGAAAAATGTAGTTTTGAGAAAAACGCGTTAAAAGTTTTCGGTACGGATTGCATCGGACTGAGAGGGGCTGCGCCAAAATTCAAAATAGAAGTATTTAGACATTTTTCCCACCTTAATCCTTTGAGCATATAATTTTTAAGATATTAAGGCATCTTTTAAGAACAGAAAAAAATCGATTTTTTGAAATTTCTACAGTGGCCTTACCCCTTAAAATAAGGAATTTTAAACCGTCGGCGCATTCAAAGTTCGGAATTTCACCCCGGCCCTCATGTCAAGATCATGCCAGCGAAAGTCTACACAGTTGACTGTAAATGATGTAGAACGTATAACATTGTCTAGACAAATTTCAAAATTGACGCAAATTCATTTCGTAATAAAAAAATTCTTTAAATAATTCGTGGATTTATTGAAAACTTTGAAACTGTTAAATCTTCCTTAGCTGAATTACTTTTACGGTGTTAAGATTTTCGGAGTTTTGATCTTTCGGGGTATTATTCTTTCGGAGTTTTGAGCATTCTGACCATTCAAAGTTCGGAACTTCAACCCAGCCCCATCTCGAATTTCGGAACATTAAAATTCAGAATTTTAAACCGTCGGAGCATTCAAAGTTCGGAATTTCAACCCGGCCCCCAAACTTTAAACGTGTTTTTCTCGAAACAGGGTTTTTCGACGGCTTGTTGATTAAATCTTCGAAACCACTGAACCGATCCTTATGAAATGTCAACCACACATTCTTTACAACCATAGCTATTGCGCATATCAAGGATTTTTAAAAATTTTGATATTTACTATTTTTTTGTTGCCAAAAACGGTGAAAAAACATGTTTTTTTGTTTTTTCGAAAAATGTCCGCCATTTTGTTATTTTTGCATATATGAAAAATCGTATGATATGCGCTATAGCCATTAACATACTGAATCTAAAACCGTTTGATTTTTTTGTTTTGGATGATCCATCTCCTAGATTTTATCAGCGCAGACCTACAATTTTTTTAGGACATTTTTTTAACCACCATTTCCGTCTACAAATAGTGACTTGAATACATTTTTTTTAAATGTATTTCGAAAGTATATTTATTAAGTGTAACAACTTTTATATCAATATCTATAATATAAACCTTTCATAAAATATTCATGAAAATAGCCATTTTTTAGCGTCTAAAGTGAGAAGACCCCTTAATCTTCTTCCTGCTCTACTCACTCGCACATCTCACCTTCCTTCCTCGACCCTGTGCACCGCGAGCGCATATATGTGCAATCAACCTCGTCATCACGACATTCGAGCATGCCTCGGATCGTCGTCGAACGAGAAACTCGTTGCGGTATGAATGTCCGCGACGCTCTCTCGTTGACGAGCCGTCGACCAAAGCGTTCTTCCAGAGCTGCCTCAAATACAGCTCTGGACCTTTTGTAGGTCAAATTTGATCCATTCTGTCATAAGCACGGAGGAGAGGCACCATATATCGAATACTTAGGTTTGAAATTGAAAAAAAAAGTAACAGTTGCCAAAACCTTGAAATTTAACGATTTTATTATCTACATGTCATACAACAAGATGCTAATTATTACTTTACACAATACATTTGAATATTTTGAGTTATATTATGTTTCACAAAGAATGACAGAAATCATCAAAAAGATTGCTTATAATCGGATATACGATATAAGGACCCAAACTCCATTTTTCTTATATCTGATATTAAGGGACTGTTTTTATATAAATTGAGACAAAACGTTTATTGTTTTAACTTTGTGATTTTTATCGAACAATCAGTCTTTATGAGTTAATCTTCGATTAGGTAGGAACATTTTGGCACCAGCAGATATCCAATACTAGGCTTGATTAAGTATCCGATATTAAGATTTAACATGGCCGAATATGAACAGTAATAGTTTTGTACATATTGCCATTTTTGCGAACATTATATATATATATATATATATATATATATATTTATATTTCTCAGAGGTATGAGGCCTCCCCCTTTTACCATCCCCTCCTTTATTCCTTCCATTCCTTCCCATATTCACAATCCTTCCAGAGTTCCGTACATTCCTTCCAGCGTCCCCCCCCCCCTCCCCTAGAGTGTCGACCGCAGCCACTCTTTCCTAATGCACTACTGTATCGCATTTGCACGAGGGCCCAGGGAAACTGCGGGAAACCTGGGCCAATACAGGCGGCTATATTTGTCTGAGTTTCAGTTGTATTACCATCAGAAACTCAGACAAACTGCCTCCTACTCAGAGGTTGACGCGCAAACCAGTGCACGGGCAAGCGGTCACCGCTCCAAGTATTGGCAGCCTCCAATGCTGCTTAACTTCAGTGACCGCCGAGCCCGCGCACCGACCGCGCGCCCATCTCTGTCAGTTTTATATATATATATATATATATATATATATATATATATATATATATATATATAATAAAGCAAATACTATAGTTCATCAAAAGTAATAAAAGATAAATCATTTGGATTTGCCTCAATGAAACTTTTTAACACAAAAAATATTTGTTTCACGCCGGCGAAAAGTAACATCAGTTCACTGTCGTGCCATTTTTGTTGCTAGGCAACCAAAAGTTTTTCAGTGGCTACATCTTACGACTAGTTATTAGTGTATAAAATAAAAAATTGATGCCGCTGCAGCCAAACTCGAGATAGTCCACTATTCGATACTCGCGATTTTCTCAAACGTAAACAGTTACTTCGTTCTTGATTTCCTGCGAATTGGCTATTGGATTCACCTCGATGGTAGATTGTAAAGATGCTAGTGCAGTGAATAATTTATTTTTTCCTCCTTGTTTAGCTCTGTCAGCTCTGGATTTGGATTTTTCAAAGTAATGAGAGTCACTCGCAGGTTTCGAGAAGGCCCTCTACGGGCGGACTCCGTTGAATGACCTATCTATCGGCGGGACTTTCCAGACCTGTGTGCAATATCGTGACCAAAGTTGTCAACGCATCTACAAGAAGTGTCCAAAAGAAAAACTAACACAAAAATGATGCGGCAAAGGCAGCAGGCAGGAAAAATAAGTGGAGGATGCAAAACGTTTATCGCAAAATATTTATCGGTGATGGAGAACGACAATCGCGTGCGTGAATGAAAAATTTGACCGCACGAATATTTCTTCCTGACTGCGAATGGTCCCACACCCACTACGGAGTTTTTCTTCTCCATAGTCGATGCACATACTTATCGTATAGCCACATCTGTAGGGTGTCTCAAAATGACCTGCCATTTCAATTCATCAATAAAACGTATTATTTATTCGAAAAGTGCGAATATTTTTATTTTAATATAAGGTACATCGATGGAGGTTATGTGTGGAACACAACGTCCGATAAATGGCCGCCTCGCCCCTGTTTGCAAACGTTCATTCTTCCGACGAAATTGTCAATAACATTTTGGCATAATAGCGGACTAATTTCATTAACGGGGTTAATGAAACGGCGGGATCTCTACCAGGCTCAAATGTAATTTGAAACGAAAACAAAAAATGTTTTCTTCAAATATATCCAACTAGCTAGATTCACGATCCACTTTTCGAAATTTCAAAAAAATACGAAAAATTACAGCTTCTCCAAAGGAAACCTCATTTTTCTCTTGAAAAACAGCATGCTAAAATCATGGTTATTAACAAATGGTTCATCCAATTAAAAAATGCGATCGTGAACCGAAAATGACTACTGTTTGAACGCTAACTGTGCAAATTCAAGTCAACAGTGTACAAGTTACTCAAGATATCAATCTCACCGTGTCAAGATATGTAGTTCCGAGATAATCGCGTTCAAAGTTTTGGTACATATTTTACACGATCTTGTGAAATATTGTCGTCTTACCGCTAGTCAGCGATTCCGGCACCATATAAATGTCCTTCCCCATAATCGAGATCGTGTTGCACACCTAATCTATGCAATCTGAGGGCACTTCGGGCTTCTTTCGAGTGTTCTTGTGCTTTGATGTCCGCTTTTGTTACACGCGAATCATCCTTAAGGCCTTAAGCCACAGTAACGGGTATAACATCATGTGCGAATTTAACAATTTTTTTTCGTATGATAAAGTGGTTCACTCATAAAATTAATGACACATCTATTTGGTACGAAATCAAGCTTTTCGTTTTTTTTTCTTTCGATGTACAACATGCCCGCCTACTCGAAACTTCTCAAAACAGCTTTTTTCCAATTTGCGTGACGAATAACTTCAACCATTTTCACTCGATTTACTTCAAATTTAAAAGTTATGTTCCTAATTGCATTTCGCAGAGAAGTACGTACGGAATTTCTGATCAATCGAAAACTTTTCTTTTTATGAGCACTTGATGAGCAGTTACAACGAAATTTTTCACTGAAAATTAATTTCTTAAGTTCAAATACCTACAACTTTTGATTAAAACAATATTTTTTAAATTCCGTACGTATTTCTCTAGGTATTCTAATGTAGATTGACCAGAATTTTTGGTTTTGTTCTAGGTAGAAAATTGTGGATGCTAAATGCCACACCGCGGGCGTATAAAAAAAATATAACAAAAGAAAATATTAGTAGTCGGCCATTTTGTACATCGAAAAAAAATTCTAACAGCTTAATATTCATACTAAATAGATGTGTAATTAAATTTATGAGTGAATCACTTATTCATACGAAAAAAAATTGTTAAATTTGCACATGATTTTATATCTGTTACTGTGGTCTAAGGCCTTAACCCGACGCACCCTATTCCACGTAAATAGGTGTAACTTCGTCAATTCTAAGAATTTCAGGGTCCGGTTCGTCTTAAAATATTTTTGAAAGTTCACACTATAACTACATGCAAAAGAAAACGATTTTTTGAAGTTTCCCGAGATGGATACCCCCTTAATGCCGCGTCCAACTGCTTCCTTCAGCTCCGGAATGGTCTGTGGATCATTGGCATACACTTTTCCTTTCAGAAAACCCCATAGAATGGCGTAAAATACGACCCCATAGAAAACCCCATAGAACGGCGTCAAATACGACCATGAAACTTCGTCTGCAATAACTATGCAGAATTCCATGACTGAACCTCAATACTTCCTGATGCCAGTTGTCAAAGATTAGTACTCTATGTTCGACACAAAAAAAATGGCTCGCAATTTAAATTGTCCGGTAATTTCGAGACACCCTTTGTATGCACTCTTTCAATTGCCAAGGATATGCAGAGACGATTGGAACGTCCCACGTTGTGCGAAAATAATTATTCCTCGGACACACATCGGGTAAATGCCGCGCACGGTCGGCCCATTTCGCTTCCGGGATCTTCCGCTCTCGCGATGTGCGAGTTATAGCCCGAGGGAATTAAAAAGTATAGCTCTCTCACGATGCCGTATCATCGGCTATTTCGGAAGAGATTGTTGCTTCTTCGCAAGCAAGATGGCGAGATACGTATTTATCTCAGCCAGTCGCACTTTCGATTGCACATCCTTTTCCAGTCCTTTCCATATCTCTATCACTCTCGCACGCACTCCCATTTCGTCGCTTTTTGTGCATCTTCCTCATTTTTGCGCGTCCTTGATTCTCCCTGTTACGTTCGAAGCAAAGTGACCCGTTCTCTTTTCCGAGACCAAAAAGTATGGTCGGTGGTTCGGTGATTAAGGGGCTATACCAGTGTGAACGCTGAAAATTTGGGTGATTTTCGGAAATTTTTTGGAAGAAAAGTACTCAATTAAATGTTTCGGAAAATTAAAAATCTATTTAGCTATATTTAACCTATATTACATAATTTTTTCATAGAAAAATATTGAGATCCAAGCGACTTATGCGCTGCCTTCGGAGGCGCCGAAAAAAAAGTTCCTCCACTGCTGACATGATTCCGGCCGATTGAGTTGCTGAAACCGAAAAAGAAAAAAATCTCGTTAAACTGGAAGGTATTTCCTGTACAATGTCGTAGGATTTTCGAAAAATATCAAAATCTAACAAAATAGCGTAGTTATGAAAAAAAGTCGGTTTTCTTGCCTATAAATGGTCGTTTTTTTTCAATGCCAAATCGTCAATTTTCATCCAATCAAAAATATCCTACCTCATTGTGGAGTAAATATATTCAAGACTGCTCAGTTAAAATTTCAACTCAATCGCATAATTGCTCTTTGAGTTATAATGTCAGCAAATTTGAAAAATGTAATTTCGACAAAAACGCGCTTAAAGATTTAACTATCGATTTTTGCAAGATAAAATGATATTAATATAAATGATATAAATGATAATCATATTCTTGAAAGTATAAACTGTCGAAAAAGGCAACAAAAAAATCGATTGTTTAAAAGTGTCACACTGGTATAGCCCCTTAAGGAGTTACGGGAGAAATGAGGATATGTTACCATTTGATTCAAATTTATACAGTAAATTCCTCGTCATATACTGAATGCACCCTCCCAATTTTAAATCGATGACCGCTTTTATAAAATTTACAATTGAAGAAACACTTTTTTAAGGGGGGAGATACCTTTAGGCGAGGAAAAAATTTGGTGGTTTTCACGATTTTTTTCAAGGACAGATTTTTTCAGTATTTTTTTAGACTTGGGGTATGTTTTATTACTACTTTTGGCTCTTGCATCGTATTTTTAAAAAATGATTAATCTTTTAAAACGGCGGAGGTACAGGACGGTTTTCTAAACTGCATTTTGAAAACTGGCGTGACGTGTCGCAAAAAAACTAATCTACCGATTCTGATGAAATTTAGTATAATTCTAACGTTATTGTCGTAAGGGTTAAAATATTTCTCACCCAAACTAGAATATTTCTGCTATCTACCAGTTTTTTCAAAACTGAAAAAGGCGAAAAAAATGATGAAACTTGGAACTTAACTTTTAAGACCATGCCAAAAATTCTATTTTTGATATCTTTGCTTTACTCCAGTTCCGGCAAAACCTCCGGAATCATGGCAACCGTTAACCAACGTTTACACATGAGTGTCTTCCGAACGGTGTAGAGTCGATTCAGCTCGTTATTTTTGTTTGATAAAATTCTGAGGGACTGTGAAGATGTTAATAAATGTGTGGTTAAATTTCAAAGATAGTATGTTTTGATAGTTCATCAGAAAAAAATCGCACAAGAACATAGCTGATACATGGGATGACCCTCTTAATCATGACCCCAAATGCTTTTGAAAATTAAAAAGAAGTATTTTTATTACAAAATGTAGCCATTTTTTTCGGAAATTCCAATCTTTTTGTTTCAAAGCTCACCATTTTATCGATTTTCAACATTTGTCACTTTTTTGGTTCATATTCTGCGTATGAGTATTAATAAAAGAAAAATCTTCGATGCTTTTTTTAGATTAATCCCGCCGACACTACGTACCACGCCGTCTGACAACATCCGCAGCAACCCGTTTCGAAGACAGTGTCATACCTTCGCCATTTTTTTAATTAATAAAAAAAGCAAAATACCAAGTAACAGCCAAAAGTAGGGATAAAACATATCCTAAGTCTAAAGCGTGGTGAAGAAATATTTCCTGTTAAAAAATATTACGATAATTAGCAAAAAAATTCCTCGTCTAAAGTCATCTCCCCCCTCAACACTCTTACATTTTATTTCAAACGGCCAGCATATGCTTTAAAAAAAATATGTCTCCCCGTCTAATAAATATTTTGGTATAAGTAAACAAAAATATAGATGCCCGGAACGAAAACACTTAAAATGTCTCGTATGCAGTTAATAAAAATACCATGTACAGCCAAAAGACTAATAAAACAAACCCCAAGTCTCAAAAATAGTGAAGAAAACGTTGCTTTTAAAAAAAATCATGTAAATCAGCTATTTTTTCCTAAAGGTATCTTCCCCCTTAATGAGAGAATCAATGTAACGAAAAAAATTGCGAGTACAAAGTCACTTGAACGGCTATGAAATGCAGTTCCATCCTCGTCGTAGATTCGACCATCTCGATCTCTAGCGATCGAGACAATGATTTGCGACGATTTTCTCAACAGTGTGGTTGTTCCGTACCTGTTCCTAACTGGTTCCACCACAACCGATCCTCCGACTTGAGGCACTCGCCTTGAATGCGCTGAGATGTGTGTGGGTTGTACATACGACTTTAGGCACTTGTTGACGACGGTTGTAAAGTCGGACTGTATGAAACTCCAAGTGTGTCGGGGGATTGAGGGGGGGGGGGGGGGGGCTACCGGTATAATTCGGCGAGGATGTTGAATGAGCGGACGCTACGAGTATCATTTCCATTGGCCAATGTGTCTTTCGGTATTATTACTTGCCACAACTTGCCATCCATTGAAAAACATGTGTATGTGTACTGAGTGTCTTTATGTACTGAGGCAGCAAGCCACATGACACGGGAGTCCATAAAAGAGACACTAATCCATTTCATGGTCTTATAGACTGGTGCAAAAATCTCTGGTGATGTGGCAAATTCTTTTGCATAAGATGAATTTAATCCGCGTTGCCGTTACGAACAACATTGCTATCGGTTGTCTTTCTCTTAAACATGTATAAAGGTCGCAAATATAGGTCGATGATATCCCTAATTTCCGTATGAAGATTATTGCAACGTTTTTGTATGTACGAGAAAAAAAAACATCAATGAAATTATATTGCCCTTTGATTTCACTCGATCCACTCTTTGGCTTGATTGTTACCGTTACTTATTGTAAATGTTTGTTTTTTACGAAGGAAGACTATTTCAAGCTTATGTCGCCCGACATCTCAGCTTTCCACTTTTCAACTGCATTTGAGCTTTTTGAGACTGCACAAGTTGGTCGATCAAGTTACAAGACATCAAGACCCAAACAAATAATTACGGCAGATCAGGAAATGACGAATTATAATAAGAAATCATTCAGGTAGAACTGTCAGTTGAATATTTTATTTTATTTTGGATTTCTATTCCATACATTTAGTAGACGGCCATTGTTGCTTTGAACCAACGCGCCATGCAGTGTATGGACCATAATCGAACAACACACCATATACGCATATAACAGGTCGTATCTTATAATATGCTACAAATCACTATAAACATCATCGCGAATCACAAGCAACATTTTTCATCAATATAGGTGTATATATATATATATATATATATATATATATATATATATATATATATATATATATATATATATATATATATATATATATATATATATATATATGTATGTATGTATGTATGTATGTATATAAAAGTATATATATACACGTGTGTGTGTGTGTGTTTTTGCTGTTAGGATCTTGGGGAAGTAGATTTTTTATAGCGTCAGAGAATATCCATTTTATGAAAACGTACTGTATTATATAGTCTAGAACAATCAACGTACGCTTGTAAGATTAATGCTCGTGGTTAACATATGTGGATAACTTATCCAACAGCAAAAATATCAATAAGCGGTACAATAATTTTGCCAGTAACTATGACGGTGGAATGTTATTGTTCATGCAGGGAAATATAAAATATAGTTAAAATATGGTTAAACACACCATACCATATATTTCTCTGAGTGTTTATTTTAGTCATTCCATACCAAAAATCACCTCCAAAACAGCGCTCTAGGCAACAAAACTGCCCTAAACAGTTGTAGAGAGTTTTACAGAATGAGACTACACGATAATTAGGCATTCGGTATTAATTAATACAGCGCAATAAACATGTGCGCACGTTTTTGGCACGTACTACCTTGATTAAGGGGGTCATTCCATGTGAGGGCTATGTTTTCCACTTTTCGGGAATTTTTGTTGGTGAACCATTAAAACACATTATGGTTGAATTTTTACCACACATTTATTAACATTTTTACAGTCCCACAACATTTTATCAATAAAAAATAACAAGCTGCGTCGACTTTACACCGTTCGGAAGACACTCACGTGTAAAAAAAAGTTGATTGACGGCTGCCATGATACCGGAGGTTTCGCTCATCTGAAATTAAAAAATCAAACGGCATTTCAATTTGTAGACCTGAGTAAAAATATCGAAAATTGAATTTATGGTACAGTTTTAAAAGTTAAATTCTAAGTTTCGTAATTTTTTTCTCGACTTTTTCACCTTAAAAACACTATGGCAGATATCAAAAATATTCTAGTTCGAGTGACAACTATAGATATGCTGACCATACCATACAAAATTGAGCGAAATCCGTTCAATAGTCTTTGAGATATCATGGAAGCGAAATTGAAAAACATAGTTTTGAGAAAAACCCAAACAAACAAATTTTATGCAATAACATTTATCGATTTTTTGGATCTGTCACATGGGACGACCGCCTTGAGTAGGCTACGCTAATCATTATGATCGACATTTAGATGCAGCAGCAACATGCGTTAACAATGCCGTGAATTGAGATTAAATAGGGGGACCTTTTAAGCTTCTGAGGAGGTCCCCCCATCACCAAAATCGGACTGAGTTTCCCCAGGTGCATGAAAGATCGTGATCCATTTCTTGGTCACCTCGCAACGAATATCTTCTCGTTTCGTCCTGTATGTGGCGAAGAAATTGACACGCAAAGGGAGAACAAGAAAGGGCGATAGAAAGAGTGAAAGATTCAAATGTATTACCTGAGATGATGAAAAAAAAACGACTGCGGATGCTGAATAGTCTTACTCGGAAATAATCGAAAGAGGTCTCTCTATCGGCGGACAGTGCAGTGTGTACGTAGCCGGTTGGTTTGCAACGCGTCGATATCGCTGGACTTAAGTAGGCCGGGAGTTCAACGAAGGATAATCAAATTCCACCGCGACGACGACAACGACGAAGAAAGCGTTTTCCCTCTCGATCGTTTCAAGAAGTAATGGCTCTTTGCGATCGCGCGCGTACACATACGTATTTATTTACCGGACTCCCACGAGTGTTCCAACGCAGTTGACATAGAAAAATCGACGGTAGATTGTGATGGTCTTGTTCCATTTATCAAGTTTCAAGAGCCAAGACCCACCTGGAACGATGGAAAAACGAACTTCAAATAAAAAACCACCATCTTCAATATTATTCATGTTCATAATCAAGAAAAGAGTGCATTTTGTGGGTGTTTGTTACCGGATATACTGTAAAAACAAACAAACAGGTGTTCATCGGGTTTTCATCATGATTCACTACCTGTTCATGATTCACTATCTATTCACTATTTACTGCACGGAAAAGTGCATCAACGGAAATTCCAACATGGTGCTTATCCAGCTGTTGTAGAGCAGCTCCAAAGGCACTAAACCAACGGCGAGCAGGTAGGCGAAGGTCTCTACAACTTCTCAAACTCTCATTCCAAGCTTCGACGTGTGGTCTCCATTTTATTCACAAGCAAAAAGTCCGCACTGCTAAACTGCCCGGCAAAGAAGTTATGGATTCCAAATTGCCGTGCTCGATGTCACAATATTGGCAATAATTGGTCCCATGCTGCAACTGTCCTCGATCTCCCGAAGCGTCGTACAAAACGCTACCGCCGCTCTTCAAATGGCGCTGCTGTACCGCGCATCTATCTTGGCAACAAACGGCGAGCCCCGCAGGCCTTCCTTTTTGCTTGCCTTTTCCCCTGCTTTTTTCTCCTCGCATTGTCCAAGACGAAAAATACGACGGCGAGGAGCGATGATTACGTCGTCGCTGCGAACTCTGTACGGAAGCGCGTTCAAACTTCCAGCCAACAACGTCGAGGATGATACAACGATCGTTCAATAAAGTATGTGTATATGATTCTGTATGTACATATGTAGCGATGTTATATGTGTAATATGCAGAGGTCTCATCATGGCCGTATCTTCATGTATACACACACGCGCACACACTAATGGAGCACTTTTCTTGCTGATGCCTGTAAATGTTTTCCGGCTACGAACTTTATAGGAAGGCAAAAATCTCCTCTCGAGCGTGCACCGCGAAGCGAGCACATGCTGCGCGTTCCAGGGACGAACCGCGAACTCTCGATGATACGATCGTGAACGTCTAGTGGTTTCTATCGGGTGCTCCTTTTTCTTTCATCACTCTGATACATGATGATACAGTGTCCTGGAAGAAACAAGTCATTAAGAGGCTACATCTACCTAAAAGCCCGAAAAATATAACCAAGTTCCGAATTTTTTCTGGGAAACACAAAGGTACTTATATTGGTAGCCTTTAAAAACAATCACCAAGAAAAACAGAAACAACAAAAACATGGCGTTCGGCGGTGGACCCTCTCCAGCTTGAACGGTCCATCCGAAATATAAAAACCAAACAGGTTATTCAAGTTACCAATAAATAGGAGTCGTTGACGATCGTCGATTTTTCAAATCACTTCTTGTAACAATGTGGCGACGAATTGGAATTCGAGGATACAAAATCGATGACAAAAGACGTCAATTTTACGTAACTATTAAAAAATGAAGATTGATTTTGAAAAAGTGAGATCGTCAACCACCTTTAAATGTTTCTCATCGTATCTCCTGTAAATTTGGAAACAATTCGTCTAGTGGTTCTCGAGCTATGATGTCCACGGACTTTCGAGTGGACACCGACGAAACGTGTTTCGAGAAAAACGCGTTTATAGTTTGAAGTATGGTGCCACTACCGCTCGCCCATTAATTTTTTGACTCACCTAGGTAGATGTAGCCCGTTGATACAGAGAAGACAGCAAACTCCAGGCTCTATCAACTAACAGTTTGTCGCTGTTTTTTTTTTCGATACATTTGAGAAAAGGGCTTGAATCAGGCCTTATTTCAACTATATCTGACTATTGCTGCTGCGTCGTGTTTGGACTAGCTGGAGAGTATAATTCAATTCTCAGGGTTGCTCTGAACTCCTGTGGACGCTTTATTTTTGTACAAAGTGGTTTGAACACATAACGCCACACTGGGAGAGACTCTCTTGGTTACGTCTGAAATCCAGTCGCAAGTATTATACGCTATGCAAAGCTGCTGAGATCCTTCGCACAGGAAAACCAACCTATTTTAGGGCACTATTCAATGTAAATAGATCAAATAGGTGCATAACATTGAGAAGAGAGCCGACATTTTTCACTATTCCGGATTTTCGTACAGAACATCAAAGGCACTCTTTTGCCATTTCTGCTGCATACCTTATAAATGCATTTCGACCTGGTAGCTTGAGCCTGAGTAAGATGACATTCAACTAAATGATCTTGCAACTGCTTACACAGGGCATCATGTAGAGTTTCCGGCTATCTGTTTCTGTTTTCCTTTATGTACTCGTGAGTTTTCTTAGTATCGGCCTTTTCCTTTTTTATTTGTGTTCTTCTTTTTATTTTTACTTTATTTGCGCTTTTTGTTATAGTTGCGTTCTTTGATTTCGTATTTCTTTTGCTTATATAGAGTCACTTTTTCTTTGTTTATGTGTCGAGTCTGCTTTACTTCCTTGTATTTTGCTTTGTACTGGATGGAAATCTAGATGTTTCTCTTTATTCTGGTTTGGTGTATATAGGGTCACTTTTGTTTTGTTGTTGTATCGAGTCTTTCATTTTATTCTTTGTATATGTTCTGTGTATGGCAAGAATAGGAAGGATTGAGTGCCAGATGATGTTTCTGTCCTAGTCGCACTGAAAAGCTTAATCTAATCCAATCTGAGGATGCTCTTGAATCATGCTCTCTTGACCCGCTCGAATCCGGAAAGCATCGAGAAGCGTGGAACTGGAGGTTTTTGTTGTATTAGCCGATTGAGCTTGATGTCAAAAGATCCCTCATCGATCGGAAGATCGTTGCTGACCTTTTCTGTGAAGATGAATCTCTTTGGATTTGATTGCTTGTCAGGTTTCCATCAACTTCAACACTTGTTCTTCATACACACATACACACACTCGAGGCTTAAGAACGTATTTCATGTACCTCGAAGTTGAGTAATTTAACGAATTTCTGGTGCACGCTTTGACAGCCCATATCCGGGGAGATCAATCGATACCCTGGTTACGCGAGCAACTTTCGGACCACAAAGAGCGAGCAATAACATTTTAATTGGTCAATTTGAGACTGAATGTATCCTCGGACCAGAACGAGAATTTCGTAACTAAGTTTCTCTCGTTGTTTCAGCTGTCGTCCATAGCAATAAAGTTCCCCGGGCACAGTTTAGGTTGCCTCGCAGTTTGGATTTTAAGCAGTCACTGTATACACAAACCCGTAACCCTTTTCCTTTTCAGCTGATGGCGAAACGAGACAATGGCGATGACGAGTGGATAGGAACGTCATTGAGTTGGCACAGGAGGATCAGTCGGGGCCTCGTGACATTTGGAGGATGCCGTTTCACGGTGATGAACACCTCTTCGAGAAAGAAACGACATTGTGAAATACCCTGAAGGGGGAGATACATTAACAGGGTCAGAATTTTTGATTTTTTCCGCCAAATCTATGGTAAAACTCTTGGCCTGGCATAGCAGATTGACACTCTGAACGCAGTAAGTTCTCAATAACTAGAACTTTTTGGTACCGACAACTTTAACGGGTTGTGCCTATTTTCGACAGTCGAAAACAGCTCATTGTCGGACCGTTTTTTTCCGAATAATCTTGCCGATGAATTTCTTCAAAAATCAGGTATTCGAAAAAGTATCATCTGAAGAACACTTTGTAATTTATTTGTGTCAAAATATTTAATAATAATCTGTTTACAGCTGATGTGCGGGAAGCACCTCTCGAAAAACGTCTTTTGCGGTAAGCAATGGCCTTCTGGGCCAGGTTTTATTAGTTTATTCTATAATTAATCGGAGGAATTTCCGAAATATCGAATCGAAAAAATGGTGTTTGTTCAAAGCGAGAGATTTGATTTTTTCGAGAAAAAAATTTCTTTCTTCTTTCGAGAAAAAAATTCTTCGATCAAATACTATATTGTTATATTCAGAAAAAGCCCTAAAAATTTTAGAAAGATCGATGCAGTCGTTTTTGCGATATTTTTCTCACTGTACGTTCAACTCAACATAAAATGCTATGAATCTGTCAATTTTGATCCAATCACCTTGAATTTTTGAGGGATCGTTCATAAGATGATAATATGTAATATATGATAATAATGACTGTCAAAATATATTGGTTTTCAAAAATGTGATTTTTCTACCTTTACAACTAAGCATAACCCCTTAAACGCGTTTTTCTCAAAAGTAAGTTCGTGAAATTTGTGCACTCGATTAAAAAAGTTCTATCCGATCAATTGATTTATTCCAAGGTTTTTAAATTTAAATAATAGTCAACCATTGTCGATGAACTTATGAAGATGATAAAAAAAGTTTAATTAAACAATCATTTTTGCATAAAGAAATCGATGTTTTTCGTAAAAATCGTTACTCTATTTTCAAACTCGCACGATTTGTTTAGTTTTATACTTTTGTTTAATTTGTATAGTTCATCGACGACATTTATACATAAAAAATGATTTAAAAAATTATTTGGTTCGTTTCAGGTAAAATTTGGAGATGTCAGAATGTTCACAAGCTGATTATACCAACGGTGCAGCCTCATAAACATATTATATGAATATTTAACAAATAAATAAATAATTTCGCAACGAAAAAATTATTTGTGTATTATTAAATAGTCGATTAAACTCCCTCAAAAGTTTTTCAAAGATAGGCTTTGTTTGGGTTGAGAAAAAAATTCTCAAAAATCAGGCTATTTTCGGGATCCTAGATGTGTCTCCCCCTGTTCTTTCTTCGATATCATCGAATGATCGTTCAAACCAAAATTGTTCAGTGTGCGAAAAAACATATTGCTTTGAGTTTTTAAATGAAGGTGGTCGACACAGGGATGTCCATTTTGTGAAATACGAGCCAAGGCCATTAACCGAAGGACCTTCGTGGCGACCCTTTTCACGGAGGATTCAAGGCTCCGTACTGTCGGGCTCCAACTCGACCCATATTATTCACGACCGGTTGCCCGTCTTTTCGCTACAATAGTGTGTGTGTGTGTGTGTGTGTGTGTGTGTGTGTGTGTGTGTGTGTGTGTGGGTGTGTGTGTGTGTGTTTGCACACGTATATGTACTTGTCAACGTAGATTCGCGCTGTATGTACGTACATGAAGGTTGTCTCGAGCCTGCAATATATGGTCCGCTCACTCTTGCGAGTTCCGCCACTTGCTTCGTCTTTCTTCTTCCTTCCACCGGTTTTCAAGGTATTCCTTTCACGAACCCGAATATTTAACAACTAAGGAGGTTGGAGCGGTCCAGTTGAGTCAAATTACGGTTTATGAATTCTTCTCAATGAACCTCAAGAAAATGCATACGAGGTTTTTATTCTGTAAATGCTAATTTTTCATAAAATATATAATTAAAGGGCAAAATTATGGATTTTTCTATTTTTAGTACGTAAATAAGAAACTTTTGTGTATAACCAACCAACTTAAAAAAGTGTAACTTGAGAAATGTTTTTATTCCAGTTTGTCATTGAGTACACTAATTGATGGTGACTTACTTTTATAAAGCCTCACTGTAATTTGCCAATGACTCAGGAGGGCCCTCCTTATGCCTCCGGAAAATACGACCCTCCGCAAAGGATACCTTAAATTGAGGCACGCATCGCCAACGAAACTGCTCACTAGGGTGGCACAATTTTGAGCTGTATTTTTTTTCCTTGTTCTCACTATCCAATTATCTTCTTTAGGGAAAAAAAATGTCGCA
Source organism: Ophion slaviceki (assembly GCA_944452715.1). Lineage (NCBI taxonomy): Eukaryota > Metazoa > Arthropoda > Insecta > Hymenoptera > Ichneumonidae > Ophion > Ophion slaviceki. The sequence goes on from OX101790.1 coordinate 3,324,187, forward strand.
AAAGCTGCGAGCGGTCAAAAAATATTTAGAGGTCGTTCAAGCCTCCCAAAAATTAAAATTTTCATGAAAAAATCAATTTTTTTCGTCCACTTCTCACTCATGAATTTTACGCTTTATAGTTTTTGAATTAACTTCGCGAAAGTTCTAGCCGGCCAATGAATATATAGTAGTTGCTCAAGGTTTTCGAAATTCAGAATTTCCGGCAAAAAATAAATCTCGCATGCACATAATTCCTTGTAGCATAAAACCAAAATAAACAGCGAAGTGTTAAATTTTCTGAATAATTTATTATAATAATTTGTAACAAACACTAATTAGACGATATGTGTTATTATGTATTATCATGTATTATTGTATTATGGCGTCGCTCGTCACAGAGTACAGTTACGATTGGTCCGCAGTTTGACTAACGAGACCAACTGTGAGACGCATTACGATGCGCGGGAAACAGCTGCCGATTCAGTTTTACGCATAAAACGACCTATGATTTTGTTGACGGACAAGAGCTTTAAAGAATTATTTTATGAGAACAAAGATTAACATTCTTGGGTTAAAAGTGTGAGGTCAATTTGAAAAATCTGTTTTTAGAGAAAAAGGATTAATTGTTTTGAACATTTTACACAGCGTCAATTTTGTAACTCAGAAGAGTAAAAAAAATTGGCGAAAATTGGAAATTTCGAAGCTCTTGAGCGACCACTAAATAACCATTGACCGGCTAGAGCTTTCGCGAGGCTAATTTAAAAATTATAAAGTGTAAAATTCATGGGTGAGAAGTGGACGAACAAAAAAATCGATTACTTAATTAAAATTTGAATTTTTGGGTTGCTTGAGCGACCTCAAATATTTTTTGACGGCTCGCAGTTTCTGCGACAATTTTTTTTCTTCAAAGAAGAATGGTGTGAGAAAGGAAAAAAATAGAGCTCAGAATTATGCCACCCTACGGCTCACTCTTCATTTCGCTTTGTATAGTAGTATTGCCTCAATTTTGCATTATATCCATGTTACTTAATTCTGGAAAAAATCGAAGAAACAAGCCTTACGGTATAATTCGGTGCTTGAATTTTACATTTTTTAAATAGCGTTTTATGGGACTTTCTGGCATATCACCGGAATTACACGTATTCAAACTTTGGCCCCTGGATATGTGAGGGAGCTGCAATTGCCGCTTGCGAGCAGAGCTCGTATTTCTCAAGTAACCATGATGCATTTCATCGCGTAATCGCTTTACGGCCGGCGCATAAACAATTGCAGCTCCAAACACGGGGGCCCCCCCTTAAGGCCCGCGAGGCCGGCCGAGGACATTTTGCGACTGGCCTTTTTATTGCTAAACGCTACCGTTTCCGTGCTTGTCGAGGGGCAAAGTATAAACTTTGGGAATTGAGTTGGGACGTGAGGAAACAAATATCGATGTAATTAAAAACCAGTGGACCAGAAGTCGAGAGTGGGCGAATATGAAGTGCCGCCACTTTTTTTTATCCTTATGAGATTTATTTATTCGCAATTTTCGAGAATTATCGTTCGGAGGGGAAATACCTTAAGGAAAGGGAAAAAGTAGCTGATTTTCATGATTTTTTTAGAAGGACGATTATTTTCACCAATTTTTAGACTTATATTTTATTAAGTATATTTTTTTACTACTTTCGGCTGTTACATGCCATTTTTTTGTATCAACCTTAAAAAATCGTGGCACAGTCTTCTAAACTGCATTTTCAAAACTAGCGTAACGTATCGCTAGAAAAATAATCGACCGATTCTGATGAAATTTCGTATGAACCTTTCCAATCTAACTTACTAAAACATGACCCTAAATGTTTTGGAAATTAAAAAAAAGTATTTTCTGTTGCAAGAGGTCGCCATTTTTCGAAAAATTCAATTTTTTGTTTTGAAGCGTACCATTTCATCTATTTTCAAGATTTCTCAAATTTTCTTGGTTCATATTCTGCGTATGAGTGTTAATGAAAGAAACTTCTTCGTTGGTTTTTTTTTCAGATTAATCTCGCCGACGCTCCACTATTTTTAAAGATTAATAAAAATAAGAATAATAATAATAAACACAGAAATAAAAATAAGTGATAATAAAACATACCCTAAGTCTCAAAAACGTTGAAGAAATCTTTCCAAAAAAAAACCGGAAAATCAGCCATTTTTTCCGTGTCTAAAGGTATCTCCCCCCTTAAAAGACGACTGAATACTCATTTGAACGAATTGATTGATTGGGTGAGAATTAGATACATTAATTGAAAATTCACTTATCTAATTCTGTTATCGGAATTCTTTCGGCTTGACAAAGTCTTGCTAGAAATGAATGTAAGGGCACTCGTCGTGAAACTTAACGAAGAATTCTTTGGGGCAGCGAAAAACTTCTGTTTCGCCACGAATTACTAGAACAACGAAATCGGTGCACTGCCATTATGAGTGGCCCGAGGCTTCGGTCGATGAAAGTTTCCTTTGGCCTCTTGTTCTCACTTGTTGATGCTAAATTCCCGAGAGAGACGCGAGAACGAGCGAGGATCGAGGGCTATACGAAAGTTCGACACGACCGTTGTTAAAAGTAATGCCAACTTCATCCTGCATGAAAATCTTTTTATCACGATACTCGATTCATGGCTTCCTTCGCAAACATTGACTTTTATCTTTATACCCAAACGCTTATAGCTTGTATCAGGAAACAATAATTAATAGTGAAATCGATGACATGAGCCATATCGAAGGGAGTCTTAAGAGCGCCTTTGGGCGAAGAACAAATTGCTTTTTTTTTTTTTAAGGAAAGATTTCTTCACCACGTTTTAGATTTAGGGTATGGTTGATTACTATTATTTGCTGTTACATAGTATTTTAAAAAATGATTAATCTTTAAAAATGGCATACATATGGCACGGTCTTCAAAACAGGTTGCGGTGGGTGTTGTCAGCTGGCGTGACACGTGGCGTCGCTGGAATTAATCTGAGAAAAACCCAATAAAGATTTTTCTTTCATTGACACTTATACGCCGAACATGAACCAAGAAAAAGTGAAAAGAGTTGAAAACTGATGAAATGGTACGCTTTGAAACAAAAAGTCTAATTTTTGCGAAGAAAATGGATACATTTTGCACTAAAAAATACTTTGTCTTTTAATTTTCGAAAAAAATTAAGTTCGAGTTTTAGACAATAAGGCTAGAAAGATTTATACTAAATTTCATCAGAATCGGTAAATTAGTTTTATAGCTATACGTGACGCCAGTTTTGACCAACCGACGAAGATTTCTCTTTCATTAATACTCATGCGCAGAATATGAACCAAGAAAAAGTGAGAAATGTTGAAAATCGATGGAATGGTACGTTTGAAACAAAATGATTGAATTTTCCGAAAAAATGGCTACATTTTGCAATAAAAAAAATACTTTTTTTATTTTCAAAAACATGTAAGGTCATGTTTTAGACAATAAGGTTAGAAAGATTTATATCAAATTTCATCAGAATCGGTTGACTAGGTTTTTAGCTATACGCCAGACCAATTTTGAAAATGCAGTTTGTTTTCTAAACTGCATTTTTAAAACTGGCGTGACCATACCTCCGCTATTTTTAAAGATTAATCAATGTCAAAAATCCGATGTAACAGCCAAACGTAGTAATAAAACATACCCTAAGTCTCGAAAATTGTGAAGAAATCTTCTCTTTAAAAAAAATGATGAAAACGGTGACGAATATTTTGCTCGCCCAAAGGCATCTCCTCCCTTAAATATTTGTACACAAAAATGTACAGAGTGCTCTTCAGATGATACTTTTTCACATACCTAGTTTTTGTAGAAGCTTATCGTCACGATTTTCGAAAAAAATGCCAACAATGAGCTGTTTTCGACTGTCACAACTAGGTTAAACCTGTTAAAGTGGAAAAGGGACGAAATCATAACAAATCGTAAAAGCGTACAAAAGTGCATTAGACATAAATATTTCATTTAATGAAATTCCTTGCCATCTTTGCATTCGGATAACAAAGCCTTCGAAAATTTTGATCCTCATCTTCCCGAAGGTCTTCCTCAAGAACAATCGTCGCGACAAATTCCTAGAACGGTGACGTGAATCAGGTGCCATTATTGAAATCAATTTAGCGTTGCATCGTGGCGGAATGTTTGCGAAAGCATATACCTTCGTGGCGTAATGCGAGTCCGATATATATAATAGTGGAGGACGTCTGGGAGATGCAATCCCAAGCGAAAGTAGCCGAATGTGAAATACTCAAATATAATTCCTAGATTCTCAAAGTCACATCAGGCGAAAGTGGCATAATATGTAAACTAAATCGCAACTTTTGAGTTAATAGTACCTTTTAACTCAAAATACCTTTAGGCGAGGAAAAAAGTTGCTGATTTTCATGATTTTTTTTAAAGGAAATATTTCTTCAGCGTTTTTGAATTTGAGGGTATGTTTTATGACTTTTTTTCGCTGATACATAATATTTTTCATTTTTTAAATTAATCTTTAAAAATGACAGAGATATGGCACGGTCTCCTAAACTGCATTTTCAAAACTGGCGTGACGTATAGCTAAGAAACTAATCGACCGATTCTGATGAAATTTGGTATAAATCGCTCCAACCTTATTGGCTCAAACATAAACCTTAATATTTTTTTTTTTTTTTTAATTAATCTTAAAAATGGCAGAGGTAAGGCACGGACTCCGAAATTGCATTTTCAAAACTGGCGTGAAGTATAACTGAGAAACTAACCGACTGATTCTGATGGAATTTGGTATAAATCTCTCTAACCTTATTGTTTCGAACGTGAACCTAAATGTTCTGGAATATTTTTAAAAATATTTTTCTATTGAAAAATGTGGCTATTTTTTCCGAAAATTCAATGTTTTTGTTTCAAAGCGTACAGTTTCATCCATTTTTAATATTTCTCACTTTTTCTTGGTTTATATTCTGCGTATGAATATTAATGGAAGAAAAATCTTCGTTGCTTTAGTTCAGATTAATCCCGCCGACTCTACGTGTTACGCCGTCTGACAACATCCTCCGCAACCCGTTTAAAAGACCGTGCCATACGCCTGCCCGCAAAAAAAATATTTTTAAAAAATACCATGTAAAAGCCAAAAGTAGTAATAAAACATACCCTAAGTGTCAAAAATGGTAAAGATGTAAAATGGTCCTTTTAAAAAAAATTACAAAAATCAGCACTTTTTTCCTGGTCTGCATTTACTAATTTTTTTTTATCAGGGCGGAACTCTTGGGACTGAATGAGGCCGCGCCTCACGACCGTCATAATGTTCGAGCCACCAATAGCGCCGTCATAAGGTTTAATAAGGATGTACATGGGCAATTAAATGAGAAAATAAGTCGGATTCCAGTACGTCACAATTAGTTGCTTTATAATCATGAAGTCAATGGTTGTGAAATTTAAAAAATTTATATCTTTCACACATAAAATACGCACACAAAAAGTTTGCTTTCAATATAATATTTTTAATATTATGAAAGGGTTTCTATATGCTTAAAAATTCAAAAATACAATCCTTTCATTGCATAGTTTCATAGCCTAGGGTCTTAATTTTTATTGGCAACAAAGATTTTGTAAAAATTACAAGTATTGACAGAGTTACGAAAATTTATACGGATTTTTTGGTATGTTTATCCATCTGTCAATAAAGAACGATCAACATGGTTTCTTGGGTCGAAAAACAAACATTTTTTTCTACAGCTTGCCGTTTTCGTAATTTTCAAAATTTCAAAAAAGTCATATGAAAATTTTTATTATCACACTAAAAAAACATTTTCCATTTTTCACTTCAGATCAGCCTAGTTGCCGGAACCACCCACACCGATTCTCCATGAAGCCTTCTCCGATTCAAACAATATATGCATCAATTGTATGTAAAATCTCAAGCTTGTCATTCCAATACTTTCATCAGACAAAAATATTAAAAATCGACCTGCTTGTTGGGCCCTAAGCGTATGCAGACCCGTTAATGCAATTTTCAATTTAATTCCAGTCGAACCTCGATATAACAAAGATTTGCCCATTCCCTTCCGATAGACACCCGAAACCTTTATACAACAACATAATTATATACATTGTGCCCTAATTGCTAATTGCTTGCAAAATGGCTCTAATTTGAACCTTTCTTTCTTTAAAAAATATCTCTATATTTATACCACTAATTTTTATGTTTAAAGAACATTTTATACAACATGATCTCGATGTAACGAAACCTCGATATAACGAAAACTCGATATAACGAACTTCCCTAGAGATTCGTTATATCGAGGTTCGACTGTAATATCATATTTTTTCACTGCGCTTTTTTTCATCATACCCGAGAGCAGCATTTCTATGAGACTAACATACACCCTTATCAACATCGTTCTTCGAGCGTACTGAAGAGAATCGATATAATCGTGAACACAATGAGCCACCTACACGATTCAATCGCATCGACCCTGCAGTTACGCCCGTACGTACGTGCCTCAGCCGTCCTATATACGCATTAAGATCGGGGACCGTGCGACAAAAAGCACGTATACTATCCGCGATATGTGCCACCGCCATATTCCGAAAGTGTTCCCCGGTTGTTCTCTAGGTCTAGGACGGTGACGCATGTTGACTCGTTGCAGCAAATGCGCCCGGTGTCTTAAGGATGTATTGCCCGTACATTCCCAACCAAAAGAGAGTTTCAGTGAGAGTTTTGAGTACTTTGCGATAACATTGAAATCTGAAAAAAAATCAACCATATTAAAGATGCTAAGAACATTGGTTTTGAATAATAAGAATGCCAAAAATATATAAATGAATTGTTTGAATGAAAATTTGCTAAAAAGATCTCCGGTAAACTTGACTTGTGACATTAAATGAATTATGATATAATACATATCATCTTTTAAAGAATTTTATCTCTATTTCGAAAATCCCGTTTTTGGAATTTTTCAGAGGCTGTACCTATAACAATGTTCGTCCAATACCCCGGACACTTCTTGGATTTAATATGGAACATTGCTCCAAAAACAAATTGAACATGTGTAACTCTTCATCCATTTTTTTTTAATTAAATAAATTAAAATTAAAAGAGAAGGAAAATTCTAAAAAAATGCATACCTATTCAGAAAAATCTACGAAGTCATTTTGTAATATAAAAAAAGTAGTTTACCGGACATTAGTTGACCAATTTTTTTTCAACAATTTACTTATAACTTTTTTGCATTATTATTACCGGAAATTAATCTTCTTAGCATCTTCAATATGGTGGATTTAAAAAAATTTAATCTCATCGCAAAGTACTCAAAATTCTCGCCGAAGCTCACTTTTGGTAGGGAATGTACGGGCAATACATCCTTCAGGGGAAAGATACCTTTAGGCGAGGAAAAAATTTGCTGATTTCATGATTTTTTTTCAAGCAAACATTTGTTCACGATTTTTAAGATCTTATTACTACTTTCCGCTGTTACATGGTATTTTTTTTTAATACGGTTTAAAAACGACGGAGGTTTGGCACGGTCTTCTAAACTGCATTTTCAAGACTGGCGTGACGTACAGCTATAAAACTAATTGACCTATTCTGATGAAATTTGGTATAAATTCTTTAACCTTATTGTCTAAAACATAACCCTAAATGTTTTTGAAAATTATTTTGAAAACTATTTCTTATTGCAAAATACAATATTTTTGTTTCAAAGCGTACCATTTAATCGATTTTTAACATTTCTCTCTTTTTCTTGGTTCACATTGTGCGTATGAGTGTTAATGAGATAAAAATCTTCGTTGGTTTTTTTCAGACTAATCCCGCCGACGCTAGGCGTCACGCCGTCTGACAACATGCGCCGCAACCCGATTAGAAGATCGTGCCATACCTCCGCCACTTTTAAAGATTATCAAAAATTGAAAAATAGCATGTAACAGCCAAAGGTAGAAATAAAACATGCTCCAAGTCTAAAAAATGGTGGATAAATCTTTCTTTAAAAAAAATCATGATAATCAGTAATTGTTGCTCGCCTAAAGGAATCTCGGTCCTTAAAAAGTGTTTTTCAATCATACATTTTATGGAAACGATGTAGACGATCGATTTCAAATGTTAAGGGTGCATTCAGTATATGACAAAGAATGTCCTGTACATATTTGAATCAAATGGTAACACATCGTCAGCTCCTTAAGTCCGTCGTCTAGTGTAAAGATAAAGAAACGCAGTCATTCTTTGAAATTTTTTCTCGAAAACCGTCAGACTAGGACATTCCAGGTTTTTGTGGTTTATTAAACAAGAAATGAAGAACACATACGTTTTGACAGATTGAAAAATGTTAATTCTTACCAAAATTAGACGTATTTTAATATGGCTAGAAGAAATGGATGCCGCTATTTTTTGGGCATGATATCTCAGCTTCCAGTTGGCTGAAACAAAAAAAAATAGAAAAGTTTTATAATCTGTAGGCATGTCGCTATTACGCTTACTAGAATAAAAAAGAAAAGAAAATTGAAATAAGGGCGACGGTGCAACCGAACATAATGATTTTTCATGCAATAATTATGAATTATGATGCATGTTAAAAATAGTTAATATATTTTTATCAAGTTGTAGGTAGTATCCGTAATACACACCAGGATACACTACATGTGATTTAAATTAGAAATAAATCGGCCGATTAGTTTGCGAAATATCTTGCCCAAAAACTTGAAAAATATAGTTTTGAAAACAAAACGCATTCAAGTTTGAAGAACGGTACATGCACAAATATGATGAGAGCTTTAAACTTACACTCCCTCTGCGATTCCAGGGCCACTCATCACACCTTCTTGCTCAATGAGCTCATTAATATTTGAGGATTGCGATTTTCGGGGTTTTCCAGGTGCCCCGAATAATAGTAATAAATCTCAAAAGACAACAGGCGGATAGGCCGCTCGAAATGGGTCGTGCGCGCCGTGCAGGTCAGGTGGTCGGTTACTCCGATTGCCGCGCCCCCTGTTAAGGCCCCCAACTCGGGTAATCTTTCGAATTTTGTACTGGCCCAAAATCGAAAAAATTCGGAAAAAATTATACGTTCCAAAAATGCAATGGAAAAAAATTTACTTTTCCGACCCATCACACTAGACGCCGGCTTTAAGGTAGTACGATCGCGACGCGCAATCTTGATTTTTATAGAATTTGTTCAAATTTTAACCAGACAGTGTTCACATCATTATGCATGTTTGAGTGAAATTTCAGAACAGTCGACTATTTAGATTGGGAGATAATGGGTTTTAAAATTTCAACTTGGAACACTGCAGGGTCCGCATTGAAATGTAGACAGAATAATTTTCCGTAAAAAAGATTTGTCCCCTATAATAAAAAGACATACGGCAACACAGTACAACAGTATTGTTCAATATTTCGAGAAAAAATAATTATCGTGTTCCTAAAGTTAAAAATGATGCCATAAAAAAATATTTGCATTATAAATATTAATATTAATATTGTTTATGTTATCTCCATTAACAAGTAAAAGTGTTCGTTCATTCATAAATAATTAAAAATTTTGTTCGATTAAAAATTACTTCCAAATAAAAATTTGTGTTGCAGTCTTATTTCAAATATGCCCCGCAAACTCACGTCATTAGATACGTGGAACATTGCGGTGTTGCGATATGTCTTCTTATTGAAGGGGACATATCTTTTTACGGAAAATTATTCTGTCTAAATTTCAATGCAGACCCTGCAGGGTTTAAAGTTGCAATTTTGAAACCCATTATCTCCCAATCTAAATAGTCGACTGTTCTGAAATTTCACTCGATCATGCATAATGATATGAACAATGTCTGGTTAAAATTTGAACAAAATGTATAGAAATCAAGATTGCGCGCTCGTACTACCTTAAGGCCTCAGGCCACTCTAGAGGCCGAAAAAATAGGCTTTGTGGGAATTTTTTTCTTCAGAAAAACTACAAAATAAATCGCGATTACAAAAAGGGTGTTTATCATAGATATCAGTGACTGTATACAATCATTTTTTTGAAACGCTTAATTTTAAAATGGCGGCTGTGCCGCGTTTATCTCAAAACTAAATTTTTTAAGTTGGCCGGAAACATAACCCAGACAATTTTCAACCGATTTACTTAAAATGTTGAATATATCTTGAACATACATTGTCTATGAAAGTCCGTAGGATTTTTTTTCTATTGCATAGTTCATTTGTTATTAATAATTATCTGACGAATTTTTCACTTTCCAAAAATGTACCTAAAAAATCGTCAGAAAATTGTTAATAACAAATGAACTATGCAATATAAAAAGAAATCCTACGTACTTCCATAGACAATGTGTTTTTCAAGATATATTCAACATTTCAAGTGAATCGGTTGAAAATTGTTTGAGTTATATTTCCGGCCAACTTAAAAAATGCAGTTTTGAGATAAACGGTGCACTGTCGCTATTTTGAAATGAATCGCCCCAAAAAAATGATTGTATACAGTCATTGATATGTATGATAAACACCCGGTTTTGTAATGTCGATTTATTTTGTAATTTTTCTGAAAAAAAATCTCCAAAAAGCCTATTTTTTCGGTCTCTAGAGTGACCCCTTAACCGCGCTTCATTGCCGGATTCATTTGTCCGAGCGCGTACGTGTGTACGTATATAGTTGCACACTCGTCGCTCGCATGTGATTGCACTCTCGCCCGGACTCCTCTCTACGGTCTGTCCCAAGTTTCAACACTCTCGTCATTCGGAGCGGGTAATTTTTGAGCAAAAAAAAACCGAAAAACAAAAAAGAAGACAACACATCGAAGAGCGAGGGAAGACATGAGAGTCGATCGAATCCGGTGTAACGCGAGAGTGACCGGACCCCCCACCCCGCTTCAGATCCACGCCAACTCGCGGTACCGTCCATGTCAGTGATGGAAAAGAGGAAGAAGAGGAGCAGAAGATGTGGATCCTTCGTATTCGTGAGCGAGATAGAAAAAAGAGCGATCGAAAAGAGAGCGAGAGAGAGAGAGAGAGAGAGAGAGAGAGAGAGAGAGAGAGAGAGAGAGAGAGAGAGAGAGAGAGAGAGAGAGAGAATGCTCGTCTCATCGTCTCTGTGAGCGTGCGAGAGCGCAACTTGAATCACTCTCACTCGTCGCCGAGTTCTCTTGTTGCTGGAGGGAGACCCCGTCTCTTCTTCGGCGTCTCGGCCATCCTCTCCCTCTCGTCGAGGCCTGCTCGTCCGGGTATAAAGGACTCCGGTTGTACCTTCATCGGAGTCACAGAGCCAAGCGGCATCGCAGAAGCCGACATGTATCCTCTGATCGCGGTAAGCAACAGAAAGTTAGAACAAAAAAAAAGAACACGAACGACACAGCTCCACAGGCACCACCCCACAATCGATGGGGGTTGGGCTCGGATTTATCCACGGTTTCGCGTTTTTGATCGGAAAAAAAAGTGCTTATCATTTTACACACGATAATAATTGAAAAAAAACTGAAAAAAATTGTTAACGCATAAGAAGGGAAGAAAAGCAGTACAGTTGCACCTAATGTGGCAAAAGTACAGTAAAATACATTGCCCTGCCGCTAAACTGTAGCTGGTTCTGCTACGACGAATTCTGCCTTTGGCGCTTGTTGTAAACGTAATTTTCTCTAATAATAATAATATAGTATGTAGATATAACATTTATATATATATATATATATATATATATGCAAGCAATATTAAAAATAAAAGTGTAGGATCGAAATGAATCGCCAGACGTTACGCGCCTGCTCGTTACAAAAAGCGGGAAAAAACCGGAAACCGGAAGAAACGCAAGGGCCGTGTCGCGAGCGCAAAAGACATTCTCGTTTATATTTCTCACAACCTCACGGATGCGTAATAATCTGAGGACTTTCTAATCTCAATGCAGCGGCAATTATCGCGATGGAAGGCGCGCACTCCGCGGTAAAGAATTGGTGACTCACTTTGGGCACCTGCTATTGCTTCCCGTTTCCACTAACGTCCCGGGCTTTCCGCGATTCGTTCGTAGACTCGTAATCGTTTTATCGTAGCTTCAACGCCAAGAGCACCTCTTTCATTCTCACGTTGAAAAATATTTGGACGGCAAAGAATATACGTTAGTGTGTTGCCGGAAGTAAAAATGACGAGAGAAGATATCGAACGGAAATGACGGTAACGCGGTGAAAAATTGTAATTTTTTCGGTTGACTTCAAAAACGAGTAATCGAGACTTAATTTGACGTTGGGTAAAAACGAAGCTAGTGACTGGCATTTATCTTATTTTTTTGGAATTCCGTCTTCCGGAAGCCGACGAAGTACGAAGCGAAATGACTGTATGGCCCGTTTGGGTTATATGTTCCTTGGGGTGACAAGTGTGTCTCTTTTGTCGTTTCGCAGTGTATGATAGTCGGTATGGCGGGGCTTGCCCTGGCCGAGCCCCCGGTGTCCTCGGGCTATAGCTACAGCAGGCCAAGCGGCGGTGGCGGCGGTGGCGGCGGCGGCGGTTATTCCATCTCGGGCGGAGGCGGAGGCGGGGGCGGCTACACCCAGGTGTCAACAGGATACCAGACGAACGAGGGTGCATCGGTGGACGGTGCGCTTCTCGAGCAGATACGTCAAATTTTGCTGAAGGAGGAATTGCAGTCTCAGCAGAGCGGTGGATTCTCCGGTGGATCGGGCTACGCCCCGTCCTCGAGCTATGGGGCGCCGTCCTCCCAATACGGGGCACCGAGCCCAGTCTACGGCGTGCCATCGTACCAGACCCGCGTAGTCGGCGTGGACCTCGAGGGCATCAGACAGGCCATCCAGGTTGCTCAGTTCAATCAGATAACTCAAGGACCGGGAGGCTATCCGAGCGGACCGAGCGGCTATCCGTCTGGGCCAAGCGGAAGCTACGGGGCACCCAGTAGGCCCCCAAGCGGCAGCTACGGCGCGCCTTTCTAAGTTGATCAACAGCCAAAGTAGTCAAGTCGAAGGGACCGGGAGATTATTAATCCTTTCTTCCTTCCTTCTTTTTATCATTCCTTCTTTCTTTCCTTCTTATCCAATGCTGTCTTCGAAGTCGGGGGGTAACTGGGGATGGGGGGAAACGCCCCCAGGCGGCTTCCACGCAAGCGCCTGGCCTGTCGAAGGTAAATAGCAGTCGTAGCTTCGACAGGTCAGACACAGGCGTGATCCATCCCTTCGGACGATATCTCTCTCTCTCTCTCTCTTTTCCTTTCTTCGCATCCATCGGAAGGCCTCATCGCGACGGGAAGGCCCGAAGAAGAGATCGGCATTCATCGGCATCGAAGCTCATACGGAAGGAAGCGAGAGACTCGGAGGAACATCAAGTTTGAATGTGGACGAATACGAGGAACATCGATGCGACGACATCGAACGCGAGAAGGTGCGAGAACGAGTAGCAAATTCTTTTTTTTTCTTCGTTTTAAAAAAAATGGAATATCAACAAAAAAAACGACGGATGAGGATATACGTGATCCAGCGCTCATGGAGAATGGGCGCATTGTAAATACAATGTTACACGCGATTCTATTTTACACTCGACCTGGAGGCTGAAGAAGAATACGGAAAATCGAATGCTTTGTCTTCGGACGAAACTGAGTGTGAGGAACGAGGAAACGCGAGATGAGCTTCCTGTGAAACGAATGTACAATGACGATGCGACTGTACATCGGGTGCAACATCGCGATTTCACCCATGCTGTTAACAACGTGAGAAAAAGTGAAGGCTCTCTTTGTCCGGCTCCTGCAAAACAACCAGATGACGCAACGAAACCGGAAGTGGCCGTTCGCGGATGAGGAATCCGCCGGGAAGATCGCGGCGGAGGAGCATTCGAACGAGGAAGCAAGGACGATACATTTGCTTCCTGCCATGGCCACGTACGAGGAAGACTTATCTATCATCCACGGGAGGACGAAGCTTTCTTCCTTTCGCTTCCTTCGTCGAAACGGCCTCAAGGCGCAACATCGAAAGCATGCAAAAAAAACAATTTCAAATTCGAAATGAAATGCTAAGTAACAAAGTCAGCGGAGAAGAGCAACAAACGCGAAACTCTCCAAATGAACATTCTTCTTCTTCTTCTTGCTCGCGAAAAAAAACGGAATCGAACAATACACGCAGACAAAAGTACACAACCACACACAAACACGCGTACATTTATTTTTATACTTTTTAATACTTACCCATAACGCCGCATTTTTGTACTTGTATAAAGGCTTCTTTTTGTATGAAAACAAAAAAAATAAAAATAAACGTCGCCACCGTTGAAAAAAAAGTCGCCGTACGTTTTTTCCCTCGTTCCCCGCTGTTTGTTTCTTCATGAGACAACAGCTACGTCTGCATACCTAGTAGGTGCAATGCTCCGGTCTAAATTTTCGATTTTTCCCCCTATCTCCCGTGTTTCTTTAATCGTATCTTTTTCTCTCAATCTCGCGCACATGCTCCTACGACGTGCGCAGTTTTAATTTTTCCGGTAACATTTCGCGAATGATCGTTTTCGATCGAAAAAATCCGGCAGAATGTAAATATGTAATGGTAAGTTTCGATACTCGAGCGCATCGCATCGACGTTTCTTCTTCGTTTGTACTCCTTTTTTCAAATTCTTCCGCGAGAGACCTGGCGATTTTTCAAGAGTCCGCAGTGCGCCTTTCTCCTTTCACTCTTGAGCCGAGCGAACCGTGAGATCTTTTAGTGCACGCGGTTTCCCTCCTCGTATTATAGACACATACGCGTGTAAATGCAAGGCTCGAAGCAGCTATGGGGGCCGCCAACCGCACGGTATATAGCTTAGAACCTGGATGGAAGTTCTTTTGTAGCATTGAGTTTTTATGTACATTACAGTGCGTGTGTGTGTGTGTGTGTGTGTGTGTGTGTGTGCGTGCGTGCGTGCGTGTGTGTGTGTGTGTGTGTGTGTGTGTGTGTGTGTGTGCGTGCGTGCGTGCGTGCGTGCGTGCGTGCGTGCGTGCGTGTGTGTGTGTGTGTGTGTGTGTGTGTGTGTGTGTGTGTGTGTGTGTGTGTGTGTGTGTGTGTGTGTGTGTGTGTGTGTGTGTGTGTGTGTGTGTGTGTGTGTGTGTGTGTGTGTGTGTGTGTGTGTGTGTGTGTGTGTGCTACCAATAGAAATAATAGACACACTTTTCACTAGACACGGTTTTTCAAGCAGAAGCCGTCACATAATCGAAACTCCTCATTTTTTGGCCAACTTCAATTCGATTCGTTTTTTTCCCAATATGTTTCCCACTAAATATTTTACTTTAGAGCCTACAGTACTGGAGTTACAGTGTACTTCTGAAAGGTGCAGGACTTCACAAAAAGCCGAACAACCTTGTGGGAAAAAATCCGAACCATTTTTTGCCCGGGTTTGGTTGGAAGAAAGACAAAAGAAACATTTTTTGTTTGGATTTTTTGTAAATATCAGCAGAAGTATTTTCGGTTTGAAAAAAAATGAGTAGAAACATTTTTTGTCTTGGCATTTGTTTGGAAACAAATCCGAAGGAACATTTTTTGTTTGGGTATGTTTGAAAAACAATCAGAAGACACGATTTTTATTTGGGTTTGTTTGAAATAAAAATCAGAAGAAACGAGTATCTTTTGGAATGGGGCTTTTACACACTACAATAAAAGGTGAGGCATGTGCAATCGTGGAAGCATTAAAATACTCCAAAAACACCCTAAGAACAAATACGTTGATTTGTCCATACTCACTCAGCGTGCTGGGCGCTTTAAAATTCTGCGATATCACTGCTGAAATATATCCCTTAATACTAGAAATTAAATCCCTCTATGGTACAATAACCAATGCGGGTCAACAAATCGTTTTCGTAGTTTCCGGCACATGGTGGTATAATAGACAACAAAGTTGCCGACAAATTGGCTACAAACACCAAGGAAATGGGAGAACTTATAAATTATAAACAAATACCAAAGACAATTGCTAAGTTGAGCCTAATTAGATTAAGAGAAATAAAAATCAAATCAAATCGTCGTCCCAAAAAAAGGCATTACTCATGGCAAGTTTGTTAAAGTCCGACGAGATAGCTAGTTCAATAAACTCAACCTTCGCAAAGACAAAATTACACTCATTAATGGACTTGGCTACATTGGCACAAACAAACACCTATTCAGAATGAGATTAATAGAGAACCCAACCTGCAATTGCGAATTCGCCGTTCAGTCAATGAACTACTTGTTTTTTCAGTGTCTTGAGACGAATGAATTCTATATAGAGCTAATCATGAAATATGTAAACTGAATATTGCTAATTTTGCTTGCAAGATAAAATGAACGTGTGTCTTGTGAGATTATGCTTATGTGAAAATTTCAAAACTCTCGTTCGTCGCTTGAGGCAACCCAGATTGAAGAGGAAGGTCCAACAAGTGGTGCAGGAATCGCAGATTGAAAGTAATCTTATAATTACATGGATAGAGCTGCTTCTAAACTTTCAAACGCGTTTTTCTCAAAACTTTGTTTTTCCTAATACGAAGGCGTATTAGGATCCGCGCTTTATCCGGCTTGCACATTGAGCCCCTGAGCCATGCCTTTCTTTACCACTTGGACTTTGAATGCGAATATCTCGGCCAACTTTTGTCGCACCGCGTTTATAAAAAAAAGGACGTATTGCTAGCAACGACACACCCTGTATGCTCATTAAGCGAACCTTGATAATCGCGAATCACCCTCACACGATTATGGGCGTGCGTACGTCGGCCCACCTCATAAACCCGTTACGACCCGTGTAGAAATTTGAGTCAGGAAAAAGTACTGCCCCTGATCGGCCTTCCCTAGATAATGTCAGGCTCTGATCGGGCCTTCCACCCTGGAATATGTTCGCAATGTAACGGGTCTAAGGCTAGGTCCTAATCCGCCGTTCCCTTTCTGGGAAACTGCTCAGGAACGGGCCGGAGAACAAGCGGTAAATGACCAGGAAAATTGTAGGGAATAGACCGGGAAATAACCAGGAACAAACGAGGAAATAAAAAATGACGTTTCAGCGTCTTTGGAATCCTTGAGAAGGTAAAATCGGGAGCGTATGCAATTTAGTATTTCGACAACATATTTTTTGTTGGTTATCTACTTCGTAAGGTAGTATATGAGTGTATACATACGCTTGCTCGCATTTCTTGATAGGCATAGAGACAGAATAACGTACACAGATCACTATGCGAGCGAAAAAGGCCTAGAGTGCAAAGCGTCATTTCACGAGTATCGTAAAATCATAAGCGTAAGTGCACGCTTTAAGCATAGCACTCCTGTACGTTGTACAACTCACAGGAGGAACTTTTATCCTCGAACGATGGTACCTTGCTTACGCAAAGCGCTTTGCTTGTAGCCACCTGGCGGATTGTTATCAATATATATAATAACAATAAAAATAATATGGCTATTCTTTATGCTCAAATCATTAGTTATCGTAATCCCGGTGTTTATTATAAACATTGTTATCCTCTTCGACTATCACTGATGAAATCAATGCTTTTAATCATGAATAGAATGACAGGCAGATGTATTAGTTTCATCGAAACCAATTGAAAATATCTTTAATCAGGTGAAAAACAAAGTAGCTATTTTTTAGTTTTTAAAGACAGGCTCGACTTTTCAGAACATGCATTGACATGTTCTGAAATTTTTTGGCCGGGTAGACATTACGTGAAGCTGTACTTGCTTGCAATGTATCCCGGCCAAAAGATTGTAATTTCCAAACATAGAGGATTAGCCGTAAAAAAATGCTTTTGCGATCTTCCCGGTTTGTTCCATGGGAGGACCCGGTCAGGTAAATTAGACAAGGCAAGCCTGCTCAGGGCCGGTCACAAAGTAGGGAATGCCCGGTCACATTTCTACACGGCGATGTCCTCTCGATCGCTCAACTTTAAACCCGCTGACGCGCGAAAAAAACCGATTCCCTCCTTCTTCTTTAATCCCCTGCCGCGGTTAGCAAAATTTTTCGAATGGGCTACCGCCAACCTAGATTAACCTCGCAGCAATGAATTATCAACAACACCCTTTATTTTGCGCCATTTTTTCGTTATTCATTATACGACGATGATTCGGTTGATGATAATGATGACGCTGATAGTATCGGGCGGCACGTTCCTTGCCGCGATCGCCGCCAGCCCGGAGGGCACACCGTAATCGGCAACTCGAAAATTGAATACGCGAATTCGGGTTCGCAAGTTGGCTCGAACGTCCTCTGGGAGATAACGAACGTTTGGTAGTCCGAGCATGGTTCCCTGGACCCTAACATGTAACAGCTGCCCTTGTACAACCCCACGTTGTCCTTTTCGCAAGGATTAAGGGGTTACCCCCACTTGCGATTTTGAAAAAATCGTTTTTTTTTATTGCATTTTTTTGAAGTGCATTTTTTTTTGACGCCCGGAATAGATGACTCTATGTAAGTTTACAAAAAAAAATATTTTCTTCGTGTAAACTCAAAATGAAACTTTAAACGCGTTTTTCTCAAAATGGCATTTCTGAAGTCAGTGACCAAGATTACTCGAACACTAATGAACCGATCTTCTTGAAATTTTGCAGGCTTATTTAATACATAAGAATGGAGTTTTTAATCGTTCGATTTTTTTTCGAAAAAAATGGCCGTTTTATAGCCAAAAAACGGCCGTTTTTTTCGTTAAAATCGAACCATTAACTTTGACTGTCCGCCATTTTGTGAAAAATGAATATTTTTTAAAATCCTTCGATTAAAAACTAGTTTATACTTATATTTGACTAAATCCATCCGCATTTTTTTTTCAGATGATCCACTTCGCCGCCATGTTGGTCACCGCAAACCGTGTATATAAAAACATTATTTCATTGATGGCCATTTGCCACTAAACAATGTAATATTTTTCAATAAAAAAATTACTGAAAGTTCTTCAAGATGTGTTCTTTAAGATGGTATATTGATCGATTAAAAAAGTTTTGTAGTTTTCTTTTAAAAAAATCATGAAAAAGGCCTTTTTTGCGCTACAATTGGGGGTAACGCCTTAACGATGAATTCGGCGATCGTCTGATTGGCGCGTCGAACCAGATGTTGACCCTCGTCGCAGGGTCCACGCCTGTATGGCTGGCAACACTTGTCAAGATTCGGATAGTACAAATAGCCCCGGACACACCTGCAGTAGGGGGTTGTCGAGTTGGATTCGTTCAGTGTCATGTTATCACCGTATTGTTCAATCAACACGGGTGTTCGCCTCTCATCGCAGGACGACGGGAACTTCGGAGTTAGCTGAAAGACGTAATGTTCTATGCAACGGGGCACGATTATGGCCAGTGAGGCGAACCAATTTGAGAATAAGTTTTGGGACATTTCTTGCATAAGGTAGAGCCACCAAAAAGTGCGCGCTACCAAAGAGTACGCAGTGCTTTTAATTGTTTTAGTTTTTCTTGTGTTGGCAACACCACCTAACCTGTCAGTGGCATATGCCATGTCAAGGTGTTGGGCAACAACTCGCTTCTGCAAGGTATTTCTTTCCAATTTTATGACTAACTAGCTGTCGTACGCCGGTTTCGTTCGGGTGCAAGTCCGTTTTTCGTCGACTTATCCGAGAACTTCCTTGTATACAATGTTCGCTGTTCTTCCCCTCAACCTGCAGCCTTGTTGGCCGGCAATACGACGTCTCCCGAAGGACTTCTACGTCACCAGTTGTAGAGTAATTTACGTTTGGTTGAGGGAGACCGAAATCATGCAGGGACTTGTCTACTTGCGATCTTACTATTTTACCAAGTTCCGCCAATGCTAAATCGTAGATAGTATCACTAAAATTTATTCCATCGTCTGAGCGTTCTGTACGATCGCGATGCGAAATATCCTCCGACATGCTCTCCCTGTGTGCAATCCACAGCGACAGTGGATCTGATGTGTGACAGAATACCAATATTATTAAGAACAGATACCTAAGAGATCAAGAGTGGAAGCAGAGCAACCCAAGGCGGCTTCGATCAGGGTACCCCTCCAGGGAGAGTCATCTTCCAGTAAGCCCAGCATTTTGCACGCCAGATGGAATGAACGATGCACGACACCATCGACCTCTCGTAAGTGTTCAAACGACGTGGGTCCCTGCACTGCGTGAAGTAGCATTCTCAACTAGTAGCACTCCGCGTTATTAGAGTGGATGGTGTAGACACGTCCGAGTGCACTAAACTTTTTCTCTCCTGGAGACGCCTCAACCGAGACACCCTTTCTTCGTTTAAATGTTTTGTTGTCCCAAGTATAATAAGATGGCACCTCGTTATACAGGGTGTCCCATTTTAATCTTACACCTGAATTTTCTCGAAAAATATTGCTCGGACGAACTATTGTGTGGAACAAAACTTCTAGGGATTGAAGGGGGACGTTTGAAAAAAATTTATTTGAGGAGCCAAAATTCAAAATGGCGGCGTTACAAAGGCTGACATGTTTTTTTCAAACGGAAACATAACTTTTTTTTATTGCCAAAAAATTTGTCAGCTGAAAACTAAAAACTTTTGTTGAAAAAATTTTTTGATAAAGTTCATAGTTTTCAAGTGAGAACATCATTTTCAATTATTTCAGATGTATCCAGGATTTGTGTGTGTGTGTGTGTGTGTGTGTGTGTGTGTGTGTGTGTGTGTGTGTGTGTGTGTGTGTGTGTTTTTCTACCCATCGTGATCAAAGTTCGTCAAGGATTTAAAGAAACACGTTTTTGGGCCTGAAAATGGCACAAACGCTATTAAAGTGGAGAAAAATTATTTTTCATCGATTTTCCTCCCAAATTTTCTCATGAAATATCGTCCAAATTTGAAAACAAAAAAAACAAAAAAAAACCAAAATTTTCAACAGTGTTCCACTCCCACGCACATGCACACACACACACACACACACACGCGCGCGCGCGCGCGCGCGCGCACACACACACACACAGACACACACACACACACACACACACACACAAATCCTGGATACATCTGAAATAATTGAAAATGATGTTCTCACTTGAAAACTATGAACTTTATCAAAAAATTTTTTCAACAAAAGTTTTTAGTTTTCAGCTGACAAATTTTTTGACAATAAAAAAAAGTTATGTTTCCGTTTGAAAAAAACATGTCAGCCTTTGTAACGCCGCCATTTTGAATTTTGTCTCCTCAAATAAATTTTTTTCAAACGTCCCCATTCTATCCCTAGAAGTTTTGTTCCACACAATAGTTCGTCCGAGCAATATTTTTCGAGAAAATTAAGGTGTAAGATTAAAATGGGACACCCTGTATATCAAAGTCTCGACAAATGAATCTGTAGCATGCAGCTTGAAGAGCGCAGTCAAACTTGTCTGTCTCGGATTGTTGACGATATCGGCGGTGTCAGATTCTGTGTAGTAAACTCGTTGATCGTTTTCGAGATGGACGGCTAGCCTAGCCACATTCGGCTCTCTGTCGAGAATGTCGAACGACTGAATGTCGCGATGCACTTTCTTTTCGCACCTGCACTGTTGCGACTAAGTGTGGATTTTTTTCGGCATTATGAAAACGTTATATTGATCTCTGTTTCAAATACGTCAATCGTGTCAAGCAAAAAGAGAAACAGTACACTCGACGTGTCGAGGGGAGCGCGCGATGGCTCGGGCTCGCTCGCGGATATTTTCACTGTCAAATCGTTTTTTGTGCGGGTCTGACATTTGTGTTCGACATTTTCGTTGACTGCGCAGCCCCCCGATAACCTACCATAATGGTCCGTAGTCTATAACCTGCACCGAAAAATACGACACACACTGGTGAAAACCGCAGGAAGATCTGACCATTGGTTAGGAAGTTCATCGCAGACAAACAAAAAACGGACTTTCATTCATTGGTATAGAAAAGAGAAGAAGAGAAGAGATAATAGATTTTTCGATGTGTTTATTATAAACTGTTATAATGTTAATATAGATTGTTCGAATGTTATTATACTTGAAATTTGTGGTCTAAATGTTGTTTTCGTTGAGAGGTTACGTAGCCATTTTGCTTGCTTACGAAAATTGTCCTGACCATAGACTAAAAACACGTATTTGGTAAGAGTGCGCACATTTACCACTGTTCCTTATCACTACTGGGCTTTCATGCGCACTCTTAGCTTCTATGAAAGGTTCTCACTGCGTACTCTTTGCATCACAGCACCCTAAGATTGCGCACGGGAAGAGTTCCAAGTTTAAGCCTTTTTTTTATTTCTTGAGATTGTGACTTAGGGGGCTTTACCAGTGTGAACGGTGAAAATTTGGGTGATTTCCGGGAATTTTTTGGAACAAAAGTACTCAATTAAATGTTTCGGAAAATTGAGAATATATTTAGCTATATATGACCTATATTACATAATTTTTTGATATAAAAATATTGAGATCCAAGCGACTTATACGCTACCTTCGGAGGCGCAAAAAAAAAGTTCCTCCACTGCTGACATGATTCCGACCGATTGAGTAGCTGAAACCGCTAAAGGAAAAAATGTCGTTGAACTGAAAGGTATTTCTTGTACAATGACGTAGGATTTTCGAAAAATATCGAAAGCTAACAAAATGGCGTAGTTATGCAAAAAAAAAGTCTGTTTTCTTGCCTATAAATAGTTCAATGCCAAATCGTCAATTTTCATCCAATTAAAAATATCTTACGTCATTGTAGAGTAAATATATTCAAGAGTACTCAGTTCAAATTTCAAGGCAGTCGGCTATTTGCTCTTTGAGTTACAATGTCGGCAAATTTGAAAAATCTCAT
Organism: Ophion slaviceki; assembly: GCA_944452715.1. Taxonomy (NCBI): domain Eukaryota; kingdom Metazoa; phylum Arthropoda; class Insecta; order Hymenoptera; family Ichneumonidae; genus Ophion; species Ophion slaviceki. The sequence goes on from OX101790.1 coordinate 3,346,783, forward strand.
TTCGAGAACAACGAGTTTAAAGATTTAACTATCGAGTTTTGCGAGATAAAATGATATTTACCATAAAAACTGCTAAGTATAAACGTAAAGTATAAAGTGTAAACTGTCGAAGACGGAGAAAAAAACGATTTTTTTAAGTGTCACACCGGTATAGCCCCTTAAGATTTATATTTAAAATAATGTTCCTAAATGACCAAAGCTTAATTTAAATAAGAAGTATAAAGTGTATTATCAAAGTTGATTTTTTAGAAATAAAAGTTTATACAGTGCGCACCCTTGGCTGGCATGCATACGGACGGTCAAATTGACAAGTGATCGAAAAAACGTAATTCATTTCGAATATCGATTTATTCGATTCAAACGTCAATGAGTTTGCACTATCACTGAGTAAACGAACTCATCCTAGAAATCACCAGGGAAGTGATGACAGTTTTAAGGATAAATTGCCGAGAATCAAAACGGTGGTTTCTATAATTTTGTTTGCGAACTTTGGGAGCCGTCAGATCGACGGCTGCCGTAAACTTGATGTTGATGATTGTCTTGAGGGGTCTGCGTAAGCTTGACATTTCGGAAAACGTTTTTTTGCATAGTTTTATAGCCCAAGGTTCTTAACTTCATTTTGCAATAAAGATTTTGGAACAATTCCAAAAATTGACCGAGTTGTGATGTTTTTCGTGGAGGGTCAGAACGCCAACTGCGCTACAGCCTACCGCCATGCCAAATGATGTCGAATTCTAAAAAAAAGTAGCTTACAAAAAACTTCCAAAACCTGATTAAAGTAACCCCATTTTACGGTAGCGTATCAAAACTTCGAAGTTGAACGTTATCGAATGTCCTAAAAGTTATCCCAGTCCTAAAAGAAAATCAGTATCCTTCCTACAATTCGAAACCTTAATCCAAACGATCCTCCACCAACTCAAATAATCAAGGTCACTTCCCTTGGTACTACAAAAATTCGCAGAATTTGGTATTTTAAGACAAAGAAGAAGCGTACGAAAAAGCATCGAATATTCATAGAAATATCCTTTGCGACTCTTTTTTTCCGCGTTTCAACTGACTTCATCGGGTAAGGCGTAGTCTTGGCCGATCGTCCCACGAGTCAAAAGCAGTATGGGGATGCCGAGACTAATCACCGACGAATCGAGTTTGCAACCGCGCATCGATAGCGAGTGACAGGACAGCATGGTTTGCTTCCTTTGAGGAGTGGAGCGCGATACTGGAAGCCCCTGTAAGACCTTGCTCTCCAAGCTTTATATAGTCGTCTCTGTCATTAAAGACTTGCACACTTTGTCTTTTGTCGCGTTTCTTGTTCGTCTTTGTCCCCCTCAAATGGTCTCCGGCCAATGAAAATAACAGTCTCGAATTTTTATATGCGACACGCCAATTATTTTTTTTGCTAAAGGCGAGGAAAATTCGGGGCCGATTGGTGACATTGATTTTTTTTTAACTCGACCAATATGTGTAGAACACACGAGGGGCTGATCAGCCCGATGATGAAATATTCTCTCGTATCCTTATAAAGAGTGAGAAAAAGCTCGAGCAAATCGATGCGAGTTCAAAAGTTCACACACATACAGGCTATCAACGCTATATTCGTATATGATACTTCTTATTTTATATTAAGTGATATGCGTATGTGGAACAGTGAAACGTCAAGCGGGGAAATCCCTTTAGACGACTGAAAATGAGTCATTTTTCATGAACTTTTTTAAAGGTGATAAAATAACCGCATCATCAAAAAAATTTGACATTATCTTACCACAACTTTCAAGTGTTAAAAAAATGTATGTTTTAAACAAAGGAAAATAACGACGTTATAAAAAACTGCTCATGTTATTGATCGATCTGGCTGAAATTTTGAGAGATTTCTCCCTATAACAATATTGGAAGGATGTACCTAAAGTTTAAAGGTTATCGCGTAAATAAATTACTTTTTTGGGGTAAAAATTACCGAGAAAAAGGTTAAAAATATGAAAATTTGATTACAAAGCGTACTGAATTTTTAAATGTATACTTTTAAATATTTTAATAGGTATATCCTTCCAATAATGTTTTAGTGAGAAACCTGTCAAAATTTCAGTCAGATCGATCAATAACTTTTTGAGCCATAACATGAGCAGTTTTTCAAAAGACGCCTAAAGGAATACCTTACAACGCCGCCATTTTGCTTTGTTTATAAAAGAAAGAAAAATTTCATTTAGAAATTTAAATTTAAAAAATTATGGTGAGCCGAAGAAAAATATTTGTATTTTGCACCGAATCATCGGCTCACCATCATTTTTTTAATGGTCGATAAAAAACCGCTACGCTACATTGTAGCGACACTACTCACGAATGAGCTGATTTTTTTTTCAGATGTGACATGACCGGATAACAGCTGGGACAACGACCGCGCGTATTGTGCGGAGGGCCTCCGCGGCAATGTGCATAACGGCGCCATTTTTTCAAATTTTGAACGGAAATTTATTAACATTATTCTTAAAGCCCTTGCTGACGTTGTGTAAACAAATAAAAACATTCCGGCCCATACTTTCGAGCTTATTATTTTTTTAAATATATACCCATTCTTCGATCGGCCAAGTTGGCCAGACGTCTTAACTGTATCATTTTTCAATAAAATAAGTCACTCTTTACCTGTTCAAGTGGAACTTTTTGACACCTACTGAGCGCTAGATTTTGAGGTTAGAAAAACGTAGCACGCCGTACTGTGCCTAAAAACCTGTTTGTATCGTCATTCCTCTGGGTTCCTCCCGACATGTGTGATCCAGAGGCATGACAGATGCGCCAGAGGAATGATACCATTTTGGTTACGCATGTGTTGTTGGATATGCATAAGGTAACATAAAAATTGTTCTCCTAGATTATTGCCATGCCGCTATCGAAAGAACAAAGGCTCCGTAGAAAAAGTGAAGGTGAAAAACGAAGATACGAAACGCATAAACAGGATCCTGTCGGAAGAGAGAAGTTAAAAGAAAAAGGGTGAGATTAATGTTCGAAGAAAAAGGAGAAGATATTAATAAACCAATAAAAACTTGACAGGAAAAGGTTTCCATCATTAGTCTGGCCCGACTATTTCTTTCATTCATAATAAATCTCTGAAAACTGAAAAATCAGTGTAATCTATAGGGAATTATATTGTATCGATTAGAACCGAAGTCAGTTGCAATTTAAAAATGAGAAAATTACATATTTTTGCTTGTAAATTTCGTTGTCCTGCGAAGTGATAATTTCGAGAGAATCACCCATATAAATATGTATGTGTTTTTTAAAGAGGTTTAGTGGGAAAATGCCTCCGCGCCGTAGCAAATAATTGCCGTGTCGGGCTTGCACCGACTAAAAACTCCTATTCCTCTGCGGCCTTACAATTTCTCCTGCGGGACGACCGTTAGGTATTACATCGCGGGAGAGGCCTTAGCCATAGCTCTTCCTGCAATGGTGTCAGACGACCTTACATCCCCCATTCCACTCGAGATGGTATGAGTGGTTTAGGGCTTCGTGTCGCTTATTTCATCTATGACTGCCTGGTCTTCCGGCGTCGTCTTCTTCCTCGCGCGTTCTGCACGTCGCAACTCCTTCATTACTGCAGCAGCATAAGCCGATACCGCTGTCCATGCGTCTGCTGACTTCACCATCAACTCCACCAGGTCGTCCGGGGTGATGCGTGTCTCCAGCTGATCTTCGACTATCGCGCGGGAGGCTCTGAAACGTGGGCATTGGAACAATGCATGTTCAGCGTTCTCCTCGACTGCTACACATGCTGGGCAGTCCGCGGAATTTTCATAATTAAACTTACAGAGATAAGCTCGAAAATAGCCGTGTCTTGAGATCACTTGAGTGAGATAAAAGTTGAGCTCCCCGTGTGGACGGTTCACCCATATCTCCACCGTCGGGATTAGTCGGTGTGTCCACCTTCCCTTGGTAGAGGCATCCCACATCGTCTGCCACTGGTTGAAACTGGTTGCCCTTGCATAACTGGGGTTTTTAGCTCCCTTCGGCTGGTACATCGATCTACGCTCCTTGGCGAGCACCTCAATGGACAGCATTCCCGCGATAACGTTGATAGCGTCCTCGGAGACAGTGCGAAATGCACAGGCTACCCTCAAGGCGCTGACGCGATACGTTGCTGCAGTCTTCCTGCGGTACTCCTGGATTTTCAGTGCATCAGCCCATATGGGTATGCCATAGGTGAGCACTGAGGTCGTCACTGGTGACAGCACTTTCCTCCTCTTCTGTCTGGGGCCACCGACATTAGGCATAAGCCGTACCAGTGTAGTAGCCACCACAGAGGCCTTTCTGCTGATCTGCTCGGTTTGCTCTTTAAAGTTCAGCCTCGCGTCGAGAATCACACCCAGATACCGAATGAACGGTTGGAATGTAATTTCGGCGTTTCCAACCCTGAGCGTCACCGTTTCCATCACCTTCCTGCTGGATACGAGGAGGACTTCTGTTTTATGGGCTGCAAGATGCAATCCAACAGAAGACATTCATTCCTTTATCTTGGCGAAAGCTTCGCCGAAGAGTGCGGTGATTTGCTCCAGGAATTTGGCGACGACAATCAGCGCCGAGTCATCTGCGAACGCTACGATGGACACTCTTTTCGGCAATTGTAATAGCAGCAGATCATTGTGCATGGTGATCCACAGAAACGGTCCAAGTACAGAACCCTGAGGGACTCCTCCATTCACCCTATACGTCTTCGGTCCATCCTCTGTGTCGTACATGAGCCACATAGATGACTCGCCACTATTCTCCGTAGGTACCATGGTACACCTAACGTTTTTAGGGCATTCATGATACACTTCCAGATCGCGGAAATGAAAGCGTTTTTGACGTCGAGAGCGACAACTGTGCAGTACTTCTTGGATCCTCTTGTTCATCGTTTCTCCGCAGTCGACTTCTGCGCCTGCTTCACCACTGTGTTAATGGCATCCAGAGTAGAGCGCTCCTTTCTGAAGCCAAACTGGCCCTCCGCCAGTAGAGGGTCCACGACCTTCTCAATCCTGTTATGGGTGAGCACTAGCTTCTGCCACTTCCACTTGTCCGGGAAGATTCCTTCCTTAAGACACGCATTGTACATGCCCAGGAATATTGCCGGTGCCAACTTGATCGCTGCCTTGAGTGCGATGTTCGGTATCCCATCCATGCCGGGGGCTTTATTGTTGCCCACCCTGGCAATCGCCGTAAGAAGCTCGTCTTCATTAATGGGTGGGATGTCCTCATCGACGTCCTCCTCGAGCTGGTAGTCCTCCTCGGGTTGCTAAGGGAACAGATGTGTAACAATCCTTTCCAGCAGGGCTGCGTCCACAGGCGATGGCATTGGCTGGCTTTTCAGCCGAGTCATTACCACGTTGTACGGTCTGCCCCAGGGAACGTATTCCACCTCGCTGAGCAGTTCGCCCGAACTTTCAGCTTTACTCTGCTTGATAGCCTTTTTAAGCTTCAAGCGCGCCTTCCTGTGCTGTTCTTCCAAATCGGGGAACGAGCGTTTGCCTCGCGCTCGTTGCGTTAGGCGGCGACTTCGATGACACTCCCTTCGGAGGCCGGCAATTTGTTCGCTCCACCACTGTAGCGTCGGTCGGAAGTCGACATCACGTTTCTGTGGCATTGAGGCATCGCATGCTTCGGTGACCCTCTGCATGACCACCTCGACCTTCTCGGTTGCACTTTCCGCTGCGAAGGGGCTGGTGTCAACAGTTTCACGAAACAAGTCCGCGTCAAACATTTTCGCTTTCCAGCCCTTCTCATTTGTCTTCGGTGTCTTCGCTGTTCTGCTGAAGCCTCCGCGAATCCCCCAGAGAATCGCTTGATGATTCTACACTGTGAGTGTAGATATCACTGACTACCCAGTGGCACTGGTTTCCTCTCGCCAGGCTACTACTCACAAAAGTGAGGTCCACTATAGAGGAAACTTCACCTTTAACAAAAGTGGGCTTTGTACCTGCATTAAGTAGTACTACATCCAATAAGGGCATAGCCTCAAGCAGGGCTTAGCCCTTTCTGTTCGTCACTTGACTACCCCATTCCACAGCCCACGCGTTGTAATCTCCGGCTATGGCTACCGGGAAGCGTCGTTTAGCATCTGCGACTAAGTTGTCGAAAAAGTTCTCAAACTCATCAGTCGTCAGGCTAGGCGGTGGGTAACAACTGTAGAAATGAACTCCTTTGGCTTTTATTCTCACGAAACCAATTTCCATCCGACTCGCAAGATCCTGAAATGGAAGCTTTCCGCAGGACCAAATTGCGGCATTCCCACTTGCGTCAGATTCCCAGGATTGCGTGTCTAGATGTCTATATGGTTCCGAGAGTATCACCAAGTCAGGCTCGCGCACAGTCTGCATGAGCAGGTCCTGTGCGGTTTCACAATGGTGGAGGTTGAGCTGGAGTACTCTCATTTGCATCGTTTTTGGAGTGCCTGGAGAGCCTGGAGAGCCCACGTATACGCTGGACATCGGCTGCTACCTGCGATGTGGGCTATGGGTGCTCCATCTCCTGCTTTTGCACATATGACACACTTTGCGCTTGCTGTGCATTTGGCAACTTTGAGGCCAGTATTACCACACTTGATGCAGTCTTTAGCCCGGTCGACGCTGCTCTTGCAGTTCCGTGATAAGTGTCCAAATTTCCAGTGCTTGAAACACTTTAGTGGTCCCACCAGCTGTCGGATTCTGCCAACTCGGATGGTTCCTGTATCCAGAAGTTTCCGGGCAGCAGGCACCATGAGTCGTATTACCGCGGTCTGAGTCCTACTATATGCTTTATGCACAGACTTAAGAGAGTGTTCGGTGGCTGGATAGTCCGGACCCAAGACTCTCTGCAGGGCCGCCGATATCTCCTCCTTCGTCGCGTCCTCTTCCAGGTCCTTGATCCCCAGATCAACTTCCTGGACTTTACTCTGGACCGTTGCTGATTCATCAAGAACACCTTCAAATTATTTTCGCAATTCCGGTGCTTTGGCTAAGCTCTCATTATTCAGAACGATCAGCAGATCTCCCGCGTTCGTTCTGCGTACCTTTTGGACGCATTCACCTGCATCCTTGAGTGCCGGATCCTTCTTTATACGACTCAAGATCTCCGCATAGCCCAAGTCACCCTTTTTGTGGATGACAAGAGCGTTGGGCAGAGTCGGCCGTTCGCGAGGTTTCTGCGGCTTCTTGTGAGGCTGCTTCTGAGATATCTTGTGCGATCTTTTCTTCTTTCTCGCAGTCTGCCACTTCGGCTCTGATCTCTCGCCTCCGATCTCTCGCCTCCCTTATCGTCGGGTTGACCAGCCAATGGCTTCTCCAGCTGCTTCCCGTATAGGGTCGCCTGTCGTAACAAAAAATGCCAGCATTCAGCCATTAAACGGTTTGCTGATAATCGGTCAATAATTCATCGACCAGCATTGGGGTACTGTAGGCGGATGAACGGCTTGCCAGATCTATGCCAAATATTCGTGGGCCAATACTATCGCACCGATAATATGGTGATCAGCATTGGGGTATCGTAGGTGGATGAACGGCTTACCAGATCTATGCCAGCCATTGGTGGGCCAATACCATCGCACCGACAATATGGCGATCAGCATTGGGGTATCGTAGGCGGGTGAACGGCTTGCCAGATCTATTCCAGCCATTGATGGTTTGTTTTTGGGCATTTTGCAAATGCAGGTCGTTAAACTGTAACACGTAAAAACAAGGGATAAGGTTTCGAAAAGCATATCCCACTGATGAAGCTTAAATTTTGCACCGACCTTCTTTTCAATATTTTAGGAGAACCTTTAAAAAGATATTGGCGACTAGCAATAGTTTTCGATATATCGTATATTGAAAGTTATTCATTGTACTGCGCTTCTACTATATTGAATAAACCCAAACAAACTCATCCCACATGGCAAGTGATATGCACGTACGGACGAGCACTGTTTGCCAGGAAGCAGCGAAGTCGGAGGAGTGGGGGTATCTATTGGATATATAGATATACTCGTATGGCATGAAGTGATAAACTTTACAATGCGATATATCAAAAACTATTGCTAGTCATCAAAAATGCGTTAAGGGTTTCTCTTAGGATAATGAGAGGAAGTTCGGTGCAAAATTTCAGCTCGATCAGAGGAGTATGCTTTTCGGAACTTCACCCAAAACGAGCGAGTTATTTTTACAGTCTAAATGGACCAAAAAAATTGTCGGTAAACTTTAATGTCACGAATAAAATTATCGCCATAAAAGTAAGGAACGAACAAACGATGGATTCTGTAAGGGTTAGAATGGCTGAGTGGGTAGGGCGCTTGACACTAGAACGAAAGACGCAGGTCCGATCCCGATGAAAGGTAAAAACATGAACAATGCAGAAAGCGTTTTTAATGCAATTATTCTATGTACATGGACATAAATAAAGCATAAGAAAACAAAAAAGATACTACTAGAATTTTTATATTCATAATTTGTCAATTTTTTGTTTTTCATTTCCGGCAGAAGAACCGGCAGCCGTTGCTGGGCCAATATGGGCGTATGATAGTTGGCCAAGTCTTAGCAGCCATTCATGGTTTATCATTAACAACCATGCATGGTGCGGATCTGGCCCGTTTACATAGCCATTACCATGCCATTGTTTGTTATCTGGCAACCAGTCGTGGGCCGTTACTGTGCCGATTATAAAACCCTATTTGGGTTCTTCTTCTTCGGCTCCTTTCTCTCGATCGACGTTGGTGTAACCCGCTTTCTCCTCTTCGCCTTGCTTACTCGCGTCAAGGTACCGTCCATGTCCATGACTTCATCGTTCCTCTCCGTGTTAGGGAGAGTCGATTTCGCTTGGCTTATGGTCGGCGTGCTTTGCGTACCTCCAGTCGACGTTGCCGCTTGTAGCTTTGCACTCCACGTTACCAGGTCCTCTATACCTTTCCAAGTACTGGTAAGCATAGGAACCCACCACTGGATCTCTTTGTGGAGGTTTTTCTTCTGCTGAATAAAAGAGGCTAGGCTCTCCAGCGTCTTTCCGTGCCTCTCCATCAACTTCATAATCTCCTTTTGGTTCCCACCTTCCTCTTGATTTTCTTCACTTGGAAAATTGTGCGCCATGGAGGCCAAGTGGCCAACCTCCATGGTACTGCGGTTGTTTGTTGTGTGTGTGTGTGTGTGTGTGTGTGTGTGTGTGTGTGTGTGTGTTTGTGTGTGTGTGTGTGTGTGTGTGTGCGCGCGTGCGTGCGAGCGTGTGTGTGTGTAATAGGGTTGATCGTCTTTTCATTCATATATTTCGTCAATATAACAATTAGGTTCACGGAAATAGCAACAATTCTCCACAAAGTGAATTTGTAAAGCCGTTAACTAATAAACCTTAGAAAATGTAATTAGCCAATGATATGATTTTATAGAAAATGAAATAATCTACAAAAAAGGTTTTATAACATTTTGTGGTAAGTCTGATAGTTTCGCCGGAAAAGTGAAAAAATCTCGAAATTTTCTATAAATTCAACATAGACCTTGAATAACTTTTGAAAAAGTGTGTTTATCATAAAACGGTAAGCGATCTTTTTTATAGAGCATTTAATTCCCTGAAAAAACTATGTCTTGGACATTGTTGCACGTTTGTCCGTTGGCGAGTTGTAACATTCGAAAGTAGCAAGCAAAGTTTTCTCCATGTTATTAACATGGGAAACACCAAATTGCGATAAAGAACCTCTGAATATTAATATTAAGGGCTCATTTTTTAACAGACGTTTTATTGCACCTTACTGCAACCACTAAATAGGGTTAATAGAAGGGTTAATAGAAATATTCGACTTTTTTAGTCACCCTAATATATATGTTCTATATATTACCTAGACGGTGTATGTATAAATATACATGTAGGAGATGAATTTGATATCGGCCAGAGTAATCCCATACGATCCATTCCTCCGATCTCTCATCCCCAGTGGATGCTCTCGTCTCGCTGACCTCGAACTCTTATTTTTTAGCTTCTTTCACTCGATTCTATAAGGAAAGGACGAAAAAACGAGTCCTCGATTATCTGGGACACGCATGCAATGGCGTCATGCGGATTGGAGTTTTCATTTATTTTGTGATTCCATTCGCACGTGAGGAAGTATATACGAGTATAATAATGTACAGTGAGAAAAAAAATCATTGATCCATTATCATTGGTGTTATTGAATGAAATTTCGTTGATTCAATTGTAAAATTATTGGTGTATCGGTGTATTGGTGTATCGGATTTATTAGTCCAAACAAAACGCTATTGACTTTAATAAAATGATAAAATTAAAAGTTGTTTTTCATTCAAAAGATATATTGTTAGCCGAGAACAATATATTATTGAAACTAAACAATTATCGCAAACAAATTATATACTTTTGGATGCATTTTCTGCAACGAACAAAAAAGCGTTTATACATAACATAAATATTTTTGATTCGAGTACACAAGAAAAATTGAATTTCGCTAGTTTAACTCAGATCAAATTTCTATTGAGTAGATATATTATTTTTTTTTTCACCATATCCGATATTGATTTCCACGTACATTATTCGTTAAAATATTAATATTTTATTTTGATTGAAAAATATTAAGCCAATGTCTGAATTGGTTAAAAAAATATGCAAAAATAAAATATATTTCTTGCGCATTTGGTTGAAAAAATTCAACCAAATCATGGCCGAGCGCCACCGAAATTATAAGTGTGAGGAAACCCGTAGTTCTCGGAGTAACGGCTAGAAGCCGCACGCGCGCTCATTTCTCGTAAGCGTAGCGCGAACCAAAAATCTACTCAAACATCGGAGAAACTATAAAGAGGATCGCTTCTTGGCCTGTGGCTAAGATCAAAGTGTAGTATCTGTCCTTATCAGTTGAATATCTGATATTCTCTCCATGCATATTCCATTAGATATCATTCTAATGCTCACTTTTTATTTAAGATTTAAAACAAATTGAAAAACTTACGTCCCATGGCATATTCGTTTCGATGTAGTAAAGAAATAAGTAATTCTATTGATTTTTGTACGGAATAAAAAATGTTGTAGCAACCGCTTAATTATTTCATCCATACATCTGCAGATTGTATATAGAATTATTTCAATAGAATATAATTCGATTTGAAGGATAAGGTTCATTCAGGATTCATAAAACAGGAGAGCTTTTTCAAAGAAAATGATATGTTATTCAAATCAATCACATTTTCCAATATTTTATAGTATTGTAACAATCTCATATATCGGTGGCACTCCGCCGCAGCACATTTATTTGGATCAATCAATATATTTTTTTGATTCAATTGGTTTTTTTCTCAGTGCATAATCGTATTGTAGATTGTTGCATGTAACGTGATGCTGATAGTGCTGTGCAGTGAGTGAGGGCTCGGTTGTTGCGCGACGATCTGCCGTGGCAAGCAGCCTCGGCCTGGGCCAATCCTCGGATGGGTGACCGCTTAGCCGTATGTGCGCTAACCACCGAGCAGGGGTATTTTCCGTTCGTGATTTAAGTTCTTTTCTTCTTTAACTTAAAACCTAATCGACATTTACTTGAAACGTCTTTAAGGGGGGAGATCCCTTTGTAACATAAAGATGAGTATATGGAGGGAATACTTTATGGCCCCGAAATCGCAGATTCATCAGTAGGTCATTTAGTCACAACATTTTGAAGTTTTGATAGTTTAAACGTGTTTTCCTAAAAACCACGTTTTCGTGAACCGCGTACTAGATAACTCAAAAACTAATCGATCGATTGTTTTGACATTTTGCACACTTTTAGATAACATAATTGTTGTCCATGTGAACCTAAAGTTCCTGGGAAATGATTTTTATAAACTACTTTTTTATTAACAAATGCTATAATGAAAGTTTCATGAAAAATAGAATATTTTTCGAACATGTACAAAAAAGTTTTTGGCAAATTAGATGATGTTAATATGTAGCTCAAATTGTACAATAAATTAATAAATATAAAGAAAAATCATCGGCCACTTGTTCTTTATTCAACGTGTGGGCAAGTTATGACACTATTACGAACTCAATTCGGTGAAATCTTACGAATGCATTTCCTGCCGCTTACGCGATAAAACTTGCGCAGTTATTTGGATTTTTATTATTTTTTCTGCTCGTTCGCACTTTCGGCGTACACATATTCCAAATATGAATCCGCAACACCGGACCAATTTCACGAGTGGCCAATATCACGTACCGTGAATAATGCATAAGGCATAACGTTGCGCATAATTGTTCCGTGCGGTTTTAATGAAGACTCTCGGGCGTTTTGGCTCTTGCGCCGCACGCTGAATCATTATGAGCACCTCAAAGAGTACTTCTCGATGACTCAACTTTTTATAACGCCAGACGAGAAATAGCGAAATTTTATGTGTGAGTGAGTGTGTGTATGTGTGTGCGAGAGAGAGAGAGAGAGAGAGAGAGAGAGAGAGAGAGAGAGAGAAACGAGCGGGCGAGCAAAAGAGAATCAGAAAAATGGAAAGAGTAAGAGAGAAAGACTGGGAAAAGTTAATCAGACCAGAGCGTTTACTTTGATGTGACCGGAGATCGTTAATAATCCATAAAAATGTTATTAATATTAATTGATCCTACTTATTACTAATTCTAATCCTATTTATTGCTAATTCTATACTTTTTATTACTAATTTCTGATTTACTATATACTATTATTTTTTTATTAATTCTAATACTAGATTATTCTATATACCGATACTAGATACTAATTATTCAATATACCGAATGATTACTGATACTCTTCAAAATTACTCATTATTATTATTACTATTACCACTATTATTTTATCTAAATTGTATAAAGATATTATTATGGTTGTTATATTATCAGTGTCAATACTGTATTATTTACTATAAATTACTATATTATTTTGTGATGGTTGTTATTATTTTTTCCGCTATTGGGATTATTGTTACTTTTATTATTATCAATGTTGGTATTCATTTATCAACAGTTACTTTTGGTATAATAATGAAACTTTCATATGACGAGACACGCTATCATCGCGGCGACTGAGAATTTTTCAAAGTGAACAGTTTTTGGAAGTTTTTTATAGGTAATTTTTTTTTTATCCTAAATTTCAACTTTTCCCCCCAATAGAACAATGTGTCTTTTGGCTATTAAACATATTAGAAAGTCACGCCCCGCCAGCCCCCACAATTTTATATATTTTTGTTGTCAAAGCAACCTCGAGCGTGGGGTGCCTTTGACAAAGCATTGACATTCAACTTATGTCAACAATTAAGGGTCACTTTGACATCATTTTGATTAAGAAAATGAATATTTTATGCATTATACACGGAATTAAATGAAAAACGACTTTGTACAATCAAATTGTCATCTTTATTAAGGAAACATTTTACATAAAAATATTAAGTACCTCGGGTACTATTATGGGCACTCAGTCTTATAATTATCATTGCGATCAAAATTACCTTGAGCAACATTATAATATACTTGAACAACAAATTTGAAACACTAAAATTGAACACCTGCTTAAACCGTATTTTGGCACTCTGTTAAAGTAGCCCCAAAAACTGTAAACGTTACCCTTAACGTCAATTTAACCCCGTTTTAGGGTATGCATTTTCATCGTAATAATTCGACTAGCCGTTTCGCAATTCCATTTACCACCATGGATCAGACGAATCTGCTAACGACTGGCCCACGGGGAGAAGCATCGTCTCCGCCAGCCACCGGACAAGCAGTTCCGAAGCGTGCGAATTTTCATGATGTTGAAGAAAATGTTGCAAAAGCCACGTAATCTCCGCGTTTTGTGCTTACGCTGTACGCTCGTGTGAAAGCGGGCTTCATCACGCACAATTGCTCCAGTTAACGTTGCTTAACACGCAGCAGCTCCCGTCTTGCGCTCCATGCCGACAAGACGGCGAGAATGGCCCTGCGCGAAACTATTTGACTACGACTCTTCGCTATTTTGTAATCGGCTATATAAAGAGTGTCTTAGCCTAACATTTTCATTTATTTAAGGCCTTATATACGCGAAAAATTTCAACATTTTTTTAAATCTTTGATTCCATTAGCCTAAACGGTTAGGAATATTTTAAGCCTTACGTAATTGAAAAATTCCAAAGATGCTATTAAATAAGGAAAGATTGCATTTATAATAGATACCGCGCGGCGCGCCCGACCACAAACTTCAAAGCCCTTTTTCCACGATTCACTTTGTTCAACCTTGTCAAAGTTCTAACTCTTGAACGAAAGTTCAGATCGCTTTTTAATTTTTACAACATATTCTTAGTGTCATCACCTATCGTGTGAACCACAGAAACAAAAATTTCAATGACACAAAAAAATATCAAAAATGAAATACCGACAGAAAATTGAGTAAAAAATTTTAAGTTTCGAATTTTTATTATAATTTTTTTTAATAATATTGTTGGTTCACACTGAAGATACATTTATTATGCAATTATAAATATGTTCATTTTTTTCAGACGCCCACGTCAATGCCGAGAACTTTCGCCATCAACGCGCGCGCAAAAAAAATACATTGCTTTATTATGTTATATCTCCGACATTGGTTAATATTTCTAATTTTTTCTTTTTACATATACTTAACCATGTACATACATGATCTGTAAAAAAAATGTTGCCAATATATGCGTTATTTTTTTTAACCGCATCTAGAAAAGTACATTCGACAATCGGCGAAATCGCGTATATAAGGCCTTAAAAACCGTATTATTTATTTGAAAAGTACGAATATTTCAATTTTAATATACGTCACAAGGGGCATATATGGATATGTGAGAAGGCAAGGGCACAGATGGAGGACGAAGCAAGCGAAAAGTACGAGCAATCGGCAAGTCAGCAGGAGGGCGGGACAAAGACGGCATGGAGCAGGGCTCTGGAAGGGAAAGAAATACTAGAGATGTGTGAGATTGCAAGACAATTTTAAAAAAAATAGCAAGCAAAAGCGAAGAGAGGGGAGGGAGAGAAAACTGAAAAGAAGAAATAGGAAGTGGGAATCGGGGCTTGAGAAGCAGGGTAAACGAAAAGATGTAAATAATAGAGGTGTGGTCGCTAGAAGGAGGACAATGTGATAATGTAATGTCGTAATGTAAATGTAAAAAGGAGGAACAGACGGGAGGTGTAAAAAACTCGCAAGGGCATACAAGTGAAATAAATTTTCTCTATCTATACATCACAAACTTGGAAGTTATGTGTGGAACACAATATCCGATAAATAAACGGCATGAACTTGGAAGAAATATTCTTTCAACAAGATGGCGCAACCTGCCATACTGCGGGCGAAACAATGCAGTTATAGCAGACGAAGTTTCATGGCCCCGTTATCGCGCGCCGCGGTGATGTGAATTTTTTTTTTATTTCGCTTTTACTTTTACAATTATAACCTGTTATGTGCCAAAACATTGAATAATTTCGCTGTTTTAGATAAATGTCCAGTTTTCGTATTTAGAAGGCCATCCATTGATATGCATCGTTCTATTTATCGCCACATATGTTTTTTATTTCATGTTTTATTCGTAGTAAAACCGGTGTCTCAAATCCAGCGGCTTGAATTTTCCGAGCCTCCTGACGATTCCTCTTCTGCCCAACAGGCTGGATGCTAGTGCGTTTGGATGCACACCGACCCTGAGCTCATAGCTTGTATACAATTTCTGTGCTACTGTCTTGACGGTGTCAATCTTGAGGTCCTTATGTAAATTTGCATTTGTGATGTACCAGGGGGCGTTTGCCATCATTCTGAGGGTTTTTGCTTGGAATCTCTGTAGGATTTCGATGTTTGAGTTGCTGGCGGTTCCCCAGAGCTGTATTCCATACGTCTAAACTGGTCTCAATCCTAGCGGATTGGGAGGCCGAAAAAAACGTCGGTCATCGGTCACGGTTATTTTCTGCCCTTTTTGAACCGGAAAAAGTGACCGAGCAGTGACCGAACAACGTTTTTTTGAATTTAGTCACTTGACCGGTTTTTTTTCGGTTTTCGGTCACTGTAATAAAAGTAAGGTTAGTCACTTGACCGGTTTTCGGTCACTGGGGCGTTTCAGTCACTGACCGTAGTAGTGACCGAAGGCGAACCGAAGTGCATGGGGCAGAGAGAGGGTCCTTCTGGAACGCTATTGGAAATATAATAATAGAAACTCGTACACAAAAACATCAGTGAATTTGAACGTTTTTGTTAATATCTTGAAATAAACCAAACAACAATAACACTCTTGTATCCATTTAATACTCATCCTCTTCCTCCTCCTCCTCTTCGTCGGAGTCGGTTTCCATCTCGGAATTTCTTTTTTCTTCTTGTGTCTTTTTGGCCTCTGTCCTTTGTTCTTAGCACCTTCGCGCGGTATCTTTCGCTCTTTAATTCAATGGATAACCACTCGCGTACTTTGGCTGCCGTTAGCCTCTCCTGTTGATTTAGACGACGGCAATGTTGGAGTTTCCGGCATGCAACTGTAACATAAACACGGCATTGTTATTTGTTTGTAACAAGGTAAATGGTAGCCCATTTATAAATATAACCTGCTACGCTCGAATTGTTTATTATTTGAGATGATTTACCGCATAGACCCTCTGTCTCCCTGTCGCTCACAACCCGATAGCCCTCGCGTCCCAACGTCCGTTTAACTGTGAATTTGAATCGTTGATTCTGGGACGACAACCCTTATACCAGCGCACACGACATATAAACGTGGTTATTGAAAAGAACTCGTCAAATGAGTCGCTCAGCGTCGCGTTGCTGCATCAGGCAGCGTTCAATATGGCTGCGCATGAAGTGAGGTGTTGCGCCTGCGTGTACGTTGAGCGGCCATCTACTCTATCGAGGACTCCTCGGCGGGGAGGCGAGGACTGCCAAAAACCGAGAGTACACCACGTGGAATACACTTATCTATTATTTATATGAAGTGAATACTCAGTGCATAGGATATTATAACGTATATGTATAATGTAGTGCACATGGTCGTACTTTTTTCTTTACAATATTTTCATTTCATTTTGTTTACAAAGCAGCAGCAGCAGCGTGGAACACATATGTGGCATACATATATACGGTAACGTGCTACACGAAATAGCAATAATGGCAAGAAAAGAATGTATATTTCTTTTCATTCTTGTCAACATATAATAATTATTTCCTTTCTCATTTGCAGATGGAAAATCGGATGAAACACCTCAAGTATCAAGTGACTAACCTCACTTTTATTACAGTGACCGAAAACCGAAAAAAAAACGGTCAAGTGACTAACCTAATTTTTATTTCAGTGACCGAAAACCGAAAAAAAAACCGGTAAAGTGACTAACCTAAAAAAAAAACAGTGTTCGGTCACTGTTCAGTCACTTTTTTTGGTTAAAAAAAGGGCAGAAAATGACCTTGACCGAAATAGGGTCATTTTGACCAATTTTTGGTCATTTTTTTTAGGTCTCCCAATCCACTAGGGAATACTGTTTTACACACCATGCGATGTGAATTGGCCACCAAGGTCGTGTCATTTGACGACTTTGGACTTCTTTCTTTGAGATTTTCTGAAAGAAAAAGTGTATGCCAATGATTCACAAACCATTCCGGAGCTCAAGGAAGCAATTGGACGCACCATTAATGAAATTAGTCCGCAATTATGTCAAAGTGTTATGAAAAATTTCGTCAAAAGATTGAACGTTTGCAAGCAAGGACGAGGCGGCCATTTATTGCATATTGTGTTCCACTCATAACCTCCATGTTTTTACCTTATATTAAAATTAAAATATTCGTACTTATCAAACAAATAATACGTTTGATTAATAAATAAAAATGCAGGTCATTTAGAGACATTTTGCAGAAACATTCCGAGACCTGGGTCCGCTTGTTACGTGGGTACCACGCATTCATACCACAATTTCAAATTTTTTTTTTTTTAATTCTATTAGCCTGAACGGTTACGAATATTATAAGCTTTACAGAATTGAAAAATTCCAAACATTCCAAAAATAAGGTAAGATTGCATTTATAATAGATACCGCGCGGCGCATCCGACCGCCAACTTCAAAGCCGTTTTTCTACGATTCACTTTTTTGAACCTTGTGAAAGTTCTTACTCTTGAACAAAGGTTCAGATTGCTTTGAAATGTTTACAACATATTCTTATCATCACCTATCGTGTGAACCACAGAAACAAACATTTCAATAACACAAAAAAATATAACAAATAAAATACCGACAGAAAATGTAGTAAAAAAACTTTATGTTTCGAATTTTTATTATAATATTTTTTTTATAATATTATTGGTTCACACTGAAGATAAATTAATTATGCAATTATAAATATGTTCATTTTTTTCAGACACCCACATCGATGCCGAGTACTTTCACCATCAACACGCGCGCAAAAAAAAATACATTGCTTTATTATGTTATATTTCCGCCATTTGTTAATATTTCTGACTTTTTTTTCTACATATACTACATTTTCTACATATAAATCGCGTATATAAGGCCTTAAGAGAGGTTTCTACCTTGTTGGGTTAAAAAATTTCGATTTTTCACCAAATTTCTATGCGAAAAATATTCAATATAGAATGTTGCAGTTCGATATGTTTACCAAGCGATCTTTATCGAACCCGATAATATTTTTTTTTATTTGACAAAACATGGAACTGGGAGTGGGAGCAGCCACGCATGTCCGTGCGCCGACGATGATATTCTCGATTGCGGAAGTCCTTAGTCCTCAACAGGTGATCTGAAGCAAAAAAATAAAAAATATTTATACTTTGTACAATATTGTGTATAAGTCGAACTAGAATCGGGAAGAAAAATTGAAAAATAAAAAAATAGTGAGCGATCAAAGGGGATGTTTAGTTTTTACCAAACATTTATGTAATTTTATGTTTATAAAAAAAAAGTTTGAATATTTTTTGATGATTCTAGATCAACAAATGAAGACGTTTGCTGTACACGTACCTGGAAAATTTCATAAGGATTGCTCATCTAGGGCGTTTAGGAGCACTTTCACAAATTTGGAAAACGTGGTTCCGAGAAGAACACGATTAAAGTGAAACTGATGTTTATGTGCGAATAAAATAAACGGTTTCATACTTACACCTAATCTGCTATGCAAGGACCATAGAATACACCTTCCTCCTTCTTCTTTCCGATATAGTGAAATCAAGAAAACTTTTTTGGGCCCAACAAAGTAGAAACCTTTCTTAACGGGAGTTAAAAAAAATTGCCGGAGCAAGATAGATTTCCTCGCAGCGAAATTAGGGTACGTCGAAAAAAATATCGACTCCCCCTTATGGTATTAAGGAGGTTGGAGCGTTAGCTACCGTCCAAGATTTGAAAAATATATATGTATATATGTTATTGTTTAGACTATACTGAGTTTTTACAATTTTTTTTACCTTTTTTAACCACAAAACACCAGAAATAAAAAATAGTTTATTGTATGTCATTTTACGTGCAGTTAGACGTCCATTCTACGGGTGTTATTTTTTTTACTATCTAATACCAAGATAAACCATTTCTAATAACGGAATAACGCCAACTGAACCTTTGTAACCATTCAGAAAAAGACCCTATCTCGTCCATGGTGGTCCATGTATATTGAATATTGAACCATCAAGGATTGATGAAAGATGACAAATCTTGACTGACGAATGAAGTCCGTGGCTGCCAACCTCAATGTCCGCAAAGTTGCCGTTTTCAGCAACACATAATATTAATTGATAGTAACAATAAATAATCTTATGACATGAATATAAATAGGCATCAGTATAAATGACTCAAACTCGTTCTGAGTTACATGAAACATTCCCTGACGCAGTTTTTTTATAATAATCATCGATAATGTTATACGTCTTCGACTTGGGAGTAACACAAAAGTTTTTCTTATTTACGTGATAAAAATATAAAAATCCATAATTTTGCCCTTCAATTATATATTTCAAAAATCAGCATGCACATAATAAATCAGTACCGTATGCTTTTTTTAATCAGTGAAAAAAAAATTCATAAACCGCCATTTGACTCAACTGGACGCTTTGACGTCCTTAAATATTTTTCTGATTTTCAGGAGTTTTTTAAGGCCTTAAGCCACTCTAGAGGTCGAAAAAAAAGGCTTTTTGGGGATTTATTTTCAGAAAAACTGCAAAACAAATCGAGATTACAAAAAAGGGTGTTTATCGTACATATCAGTGACTGTATACAATCATTTTTTAAGCGATTAATTTCAAAATGGCGGCTGTGCAGCGTTTATCTCAAAAATGCATTTTTTAAGTTGGCCGGAAACATAACTCAGACAATTTTTAACCGATTCACTTGAAATGATGAATATATCTTGAAAAATACATTGTCTATGGAAGTACGTAGGATTTTTTTCTTCTATTGCATAGTTCATTTGTTATTAACAATTATCTGACGAAATTTTTCACTTTCCAAAAATGTGCCTAAAAAATCGTCAGATAATTGTTAATAACAAATGAACTATGCAATATTTAAAAAATCCTACGTACTTCCATAGACAACCCAGATAGACAGTCATCATCATCGCGCCGTGCATACAATTGATGAAGCAAATTTTACAGCATATTGACTACATGTCATGATGCAAAGCCGTGAACTCATTTAGTATCGTGAATGTACAAAGCATTTTGATCTCAATATGTCGTTTACAAATGCATCGTACGTTTGGAGCACGTTGAACTCGTATCGCTGTACTCAAGTGTCCATAATTAATATCTGCAAATGTTACGTCATATGGAAGTCATCCAATGACGTGTGTTGATGAATTCACTGGGTTAGCACTGGAAGATATGCCATACAAGCAATATGACGGCGATATGCATGTTTGTCAGTGATACATTCGATGGGCGCAACATGACGGCGATGTGTATATTTTGTGAGTGATACATCCCACGAGCACAATATAATGGCGATATGCATGTTTCTCAGAAATACATTCCATGACGGCGATATGCATAAAAATTCAGAATTATACAAATAGGCAAAGACATAAAAAAGTTTGCACAAGGTTCGAATGGCTAGGTACGTAGCGCACTCAGCTCTCGAATTAGAAGACGTAGGTTCAAACCGTAGGTAGGTAAAAACTTTAACTAGGCAGGATACGTTTTAATCCATTTACCATACAGGCAGGAACATAAATAAAGCATATAAATATAAAAATCCTACCAGATTTTTATAATGAACATTTTTAGTTTTTTAAATTTTTCACGCTATGACACTCATATGAGCTCCATATGAGCACAGCATAGTTACGTCACGCCATGCCGCTAATATGATCTCCGTATGAGCACTACAATTTCTTCACGCCGTGACACCCATATCAGCCCCATATGCACTCACTGATTGTTAGATATTCGTGAGCCGATTTTGCTAGTCTGATGAATTCACTGCATGCATATTCGCGTGAGAACAACTTTGCTTCATTTGGATGTATTATTGTGAATCATCATGTGATGCAAATATGACTTCAACAGGAGCACTCAGAAGGGATACACAGCTGTGGGACTTTCTATGCCGCAGTGATGATGTACATATGATGCCAATATGGGGTACATCCGTCTATCTGGGAATGTATTTTTCAAGATGTATTCAACATTTCAAGTGAATCGGTTGAAAATTGTCTGCGTTATGTTTCCGGCCAACGTAAAAAATGCGGTTGTGAGATAAACGCTGCAGAGTCGCCATTTTAAAATTAATCGCTTCGAAAAAAATATTGTATACAGTCATTGATATGTATGATAAACACCCTGTTTTGTAAGCTCGATTTATTTTGTAGTTTTTCTGAAAAAAAAGTCCCCAAAAAGCTTATCTTTTCGGCCTCTAGAGTGGCCTAACCCCTTAAGTAGGAGAATATCGGTAGCAGAACGTTGAAATTTTGTAAACTTTCATCCACGAGAACGCCACGCATTAACTAGCGGGAATCTGTTCTGCTATTGTGAGCAAAAAAAAACCACAGTGACCTCCTTTACCTCACTTGCACTTTAATTCTTCATGACAAAACTAAAAAAGGTTTATTTTATTATACAAATTTTATATGTACATTGAGTCGCGATCACTGACCGTACATATAAACATTCAACCTAGTATCAACTTGATGATTATCGTCAGAATGTTGAGGAATATCAGCGGAACTGTAAAAGATACAAATTTCAATGTTTACCATCATTAGTAAATAAAATGAAATCTATAATTGGTTCTCCCAAGGCAGTAAAAGGTCCTATACGATTAAACCCGAGAGAGAATTATATGCTCGCACATTAGTCAAATTGATGTTGAAGGATTTTTCTGTGGATTTTCGTTCTAAGGATTTTTATTGGTGCGAGCAATTTGTTTATTTTCAATTTTCATTAATTTTGCATCCACTATTCCCAATTCCTGAGCCCAATGCAGCGGCTGCAACTTTTTTTTTATACAAGCGGTCACCGATCCGAGTATTGGCCCAAGTTGGTAAAAAAAAGTAAACCTCTAAGGAATTTGCTTTTGTGCTCTGTATTTGAGTATATCATAGAAAGTTTTAAAAATATTATAATAATTGAAAAACCATAGCCCTGAGAGGGCGCTGCACGGCTGGTTTTTTTAAGGGGTTAGTTGCGGGGTTAGCAAAAATCGTCGATTAGAGGTAAACTCATGATTACAACGATTGAATTACTAGTAAAACTGTAAAGCATTTTGCTTGAAACTATGTTTTTCAAAAGGGTGTACACGATTTCTCATTATCTAATGAACGGATTGGCTTGAAATTTGGTACACTTATTCAGTGTCATGGTAGTGTAGTCTTGACCGACGTTTTCCTTCTTAACATTTTTATCATCAGCTATTAACAATAATGTCATTTTTTCTTGAAAAACCGAAAAACAAAATTCAAACCATTTTTTTATGATTGAAAAACGATAACACACAAAAGCTCGGTCAAGTCTTAGCCAACACTATCTATTTTAAGAATAAAAATGTTTTGTTTTCTGATCAACTTGGTGGCCAAAATTAAGTACACCGTTGCGTCCTACACGAGATTATTTATAACTTCTTCAATTATCAATATTTTTTAATGAAATTTGGTACACCACCTTGTTGATGTACATACAAATAATTGTCGGAACGATTTTTCAATCATCTTACTTATTCTTTCAAAAATGATTTTTTTCAAAAAACTCCGATTTTCAGGTCGCCACAATAGCCTAACCCCTTAAAGTGGACTCTTCGTCGGATTATCAAAAATAAAGAAAAACCATATTCTTCATTGAAAATAGTTTTACACCTTAGTACTAAACGCCCCATTTCTTCATTTTTGGTAAAGTAGCACAAAAACAAATTTTGAAAAAATTATTTTGACAAAAAATGGACACTTTTTCCATCTCTGTTGCTGGGCAAATTTTCCAAAAAGTAAAGAATCGCTCGTTCAAGGCTCAAGCGAAGAAATGTATATGATTTTAACTCCTTGGTATTTTCAGTTTCGGATAATTTAAATTTAAATGAGGAGGTACACCGTTAGGACGTATGAGGAAAAATACAATGACGTTGAAGGTACCATCATTGGAACGCAACGAAAATGAATTATTTCGAATTTCCCAAATTTTCTCTGGCAGATTTAAGCTATGACAATCACACGAAAATTTTTTCGTTTCCTTATTCAGTTATATGCAACTCAAAACGACAAAATATTTTTTCGGATATTGAGAAAGGTACATAGCGTTGAACTTCTTTTTTTTTTACAATCTACAATTCTTTTTATAGATTAAGATCGCAGATGTCTAATCAGGATAGGCAAAAACCGTTTCAGTGTTTTTCTTACCCTAAATGGGCCAAAAAAATGTGAGCAATAGTTCAGGGCTTTCGTTGCATTCCAACGGGGAAAAGTTCAACATCATAAAAATACGCAATTGAAAATAATTTTCATTGCATTCTAACACTGCAAAGTTCAACATCATAAAAATACGGAATTGAAAATAATTTTCGTTGCATTTCAACAATGTATACTTCAACCCCATAGAATACCATAGGTGCCTTCTCACGGTGATAACTTTTCAATTATTGCAATTGTTTTTTTTTTTTACTTTTTACAAAATGGTTGAATACAGTGCACGAGCGCTAACCACTCCATCAATTTGCAACTTTAGATTTTCTTCACAGACTGCCCATCCTTTGACATAATAGACGGCCAACACTACTGTAAATGATCACCACCAACTAACGATCTATTACTGACGAAAGATTATAATTTCCAATTTCCAACTTGCATTAATAATCTCGATAATTTCTTACTACTTTTACCACCTTCGGAAATAACATAGCAAGATGGAATCTATTTTATCTGCTCAGCTCTGTGTTGCTGAGCATCTCTCGGTCTTCCAGGTACCATATACTCACATCGTACGACTGTTCTGATGGATCTCAAGAGATTCAACATTTGAGATTTGACGGTGGGAGGTTCGCCGAAGCCTTGAATATTTTGCTGCACTCCCCAGCCCACTGTCATTGAGAACATTAGAGCACAGTATTTCAATTAGAATGGTATTATGAAAAACGCTACCATAGAGTGGATAAAAAAAGAGATTTGGTAAATCAGTGAGAAAATACAAAAAGATAAGGAAATATAAGAACAGTATGATTTTAGTTAGTTGAAGATATGTATAGTTTACCTGTGTAAGATTTAAAAACTCGTCAAGTCCTAATACTCAATTGCCTTAACGGGGGATTACCTTGGGCGAGGAAAAAATTTGCTGATTTTCATGTATTCTTTTTTTTTATTCGAATTTTTTTCACCATTTTTGAAACTTAAGGAATGTTTTATTTGTACTTTTAGCTGTTACATAGTATCAATCAAACCAAGCTTTATTTGCACAACTTTTGTAACAAGTTTATTACAAAATTTTATATTTTTCTCTTACAACTACCTTAACTTATTTTCCACTCTGCATACTCTTTCCCATATCACTATGTAACATTGTTACATAGTATTTTTTTATTAATCTTTGAAAATGGTAGTTATGGCAGAGTCTTCTAAACTGCATTTTCAAAACTGGAGTGACGTATAGCTAAAAAACTAATCAACCGATTCTGATGAAATTTTGTATAAATCTTTCTAACCCTATTGTCTAAAACATTACCCTAAATGTTTTTGAAAATAAAAAAAGTATTTATTATTTCAAAATGTCGCCACTTTTTTTGAAAATTTCAATCTTTTTATTTCAAAGCATACCATTTCATCGATTTTCAACCTTTCTCACTTTTTCTTGGTTCATATTCTGCGTACGAGCGTTAATGAAAAATGAATCTGTTGTTTTGTTCCAGACCAATCCTGCCGTCACTGTGTCACACCGTCTGACAACATCCACAGCAAACCAATTGAAAGACCCTGCCATACGGCTGTCATATGGAAGAAGGCAGCATTTACGAAAAAATTGAAAATGCATTTTTGACACCGTTTGAATCAGTACAAAATTTCCCATCGTTCTGTATAGTAAAACGCATTTTCGGTTATTTTTAAGTTGTCGCCTTCTTCCCTATGATGGCAGCATGCTCAAAAAAACGTGAACAATTCTTTCCTTTTAAAAAAAAATCATGGAAATCATCATTTTTTGCTCGCTTGAAGGTATCTTCGCGCTTAATCTCAGACTTTTGAGTCTCTAGAAAACGAGTATTCCAGAGTCGAACGCAGAGCCGTTATTATTCAATGTTACGATTTTTACCCCAACAATAACTTTTACACATTTCATTGACAGATAAAAGAATCTTTGTTCAATAATAAGCAATTGAATTAGTTATAATAATGTGTCAGTGAGATCAATAATCGATCATAATCACCGCCAGTGGCGAATAATAACAGCAGGGGCATTCCGGAAAGTACGAATTTATATATATAATAGTTTTATTTGCACAACTTGTTATAAAGTTTTTTACAAAGTAAGTACGAAATTATAATTTTTCGATGTATCAATGCAAAGACTCGAAACTTCCGCTGTTGGTTGCAACAAAACGAAAGATATTGATTTTTATCGATAAGCATTGGAGCGTAAAAAACGTAGCTTTGTTAGAAATGCAAACAATCCGCCGAGGGTATATATTAATTTGGCAGACGTCATGTGAGACGTGTCATCGTGTTTGAGGTTATGTAAAGCGATTGGCGAAGAATCGTTACGGACAGGGCGAGACAGACCGGTAAATTCGTGAATTAGTAGATAAATATTTGACAAACTTACTTTTCATAAGGAATCTCTCCTCGTGTAATACACAAATGGCATTTAGACACAAAAGTGTCGCTTCGAATAATGTCCAAAGGGTAAACGCCATGTTCGCAGTTTTCAGCGCTGTGAAGTTGTCTTCGAAGTATCCTCTATTTGCGGGTTTAAAACGAGTTCAGGCTTCCATAGCACGTGAAACCTTAAGGCTGGGAATAGACGTCCGATTTTTTCTTTCCGACGATCCGATGCGACAGTCGGATCCGACTATCGGAAGGCACTCGTGCCATACATTTGTTTCAGCATGAAATACACATCCGATCCGACTATCGGAACTCGGATCCGACTATCGGATCGGATGTGTATCGCATGCCCACTCAAATGTATGGCACGAGTACCTTCCGATAGTCGGATCCGACTGTCGGATCGGATTGTCGGAAAGAAAAAATCGGACGTCTATTCCCAGCCTTACATACAGGTCTGGAAACTCCGGCGTTTTTGCATGGTGGAAAGTGTCATCGTTAGCAGAGATTAGTAGGGAGATGTACAACGCCCCCCTTTTCGGCGTGCCTCGGAAACGGCGCTAAATCGCGGCGGCGAGTTTGGGAATATGATTTTGTGTGCATCGCCTCTGTCGAGGTTGCAGATTCCCTTGTCGCCGTGCGAGTCGTGAGCACCGCTCAAGTCGATATCGCAGTCAGCGTGCACACGAATGGGTAGCTCGGTGGGGGAAAAGTCTCTGCCCCTCGCTCTAGTGCAGCGAGATCGCGCGTAAAAGTTACCCCCTCTCTAGTCTCTTACGCGCCCATCACACAATCATAGTAGCGCGTGTCCGTGAGCGAGCGATGCTCGGACATCTTCGGAAAGAGCCGAGCATGGTCGAAGTGTACCAACGCGCCCTCGGCAGCTACACCAATTCATGGACGCTGAACACGTTCATGTGCGGCCAAGCCGAAACGAAGGCTTCGAGGGAAAAAGCAATCTGAGCACGACTCGCGCGTGACGTTACCCATCGGCACGCGCGAGACTTTTAGATGATTTCAATGCTTATTTAACTCTTGATTCTTTGCGTTATTAATGTATACAAAAAAATGTGTCGCTTATTTTTTTACTTTATACGTTAATTTAAATATAATAATAAATCACAACTTATTTATCTTATATAAAATTGTTTACGCTTTACTTACATCCGTCCTCATGCCAAATAAATTATAATTCATAAAAGTAAGTGGAAATATATTGATATTCGTATTATTATATTAATTCTCATACTTTCATCAAGCGATAAAGCATTATCCCCAAAAACAAACCAATCATCCATCCGGCCGCGAATCGTAAGTACCAGAAAGTGCACGTATTCTACAAGCGGTCAGACGGTCCCGTTGGTAGCGTTCCTGGCTTCGGTCCGCAGGGGCCCCCAGTGCAAATTTTTCTCCAAATTTTTCATAATTTCTTATATTTTAGTCACATTTGAGATTTTCGGAGAAAAAGTGATTTAAAACAGATTCAAGTACTGGTCTATTTCCCAAAAACTCATTTTTTTTACTGAAAATTCATGATGTCTCATTTTTTTCCCGGAAATTTCTCTTTTTCCTATGACCTGAGTGTACGGCTGCGGAGATTTTCGGAGAAAAGTTAAACATGAAAAGAAAATGAGATTTTCGTTAAAAAAAACTTTTTATTATTATTTTTTTCCGGAAATTTCCCTTTTTCCTATTACCTGAGTAAACGGCTGCGAAGATATTCGGAGAAAATTTAAAGATGAAAAAAATGAAATTTTCGTAAAAAAACTTGATATAATTTTTTTTCCGGAACTTTTTCTTTTTCCTATTGAGTGAACGGCTGCGGAGATATCCGGAGAAAAGTTGTAGATGAAAAAAAAAGATTTTCGTAAAAAAAACTTATTACAATTTTTTATCCCTCATAATTCTGAGAAATAATGAATTTCCGAAATTTTTGCAAACATTATTTTCCTTAAGGGGTAACACCACTGTAACAGCCTGCCACGAAGCGTTTCAGACAAATAATACTTCGGGTAATTATTAAGCATATATTGAAGTATATTGCAAAAAAATTTTATGGGAAAATATTACCAAATGGCGACACTGCAGAAAATTCTTCCGAGGCATGTTGAACTTAAGGTGCTCTACGGCACGTAGTATAACTTGTGCCAATTTTAATCTGGACAAAATAATTTTTTTTAATTAAATCTAGATGAGTGTAGCTAGTGAACTAC
Organism: Ophion slaviceki; assembly: GCA_944452715.1. Lineage (NCBI taxonomy): Eukaryota > Metazoa > Arthropoda > Insecta > Hymenoptera > Ichneumonidae > Ophion > Ophion slaviceki. The sequence continues at coordinate 3,375,133 of OX101790.1, forward strand.
GTAGGAGATTTTAGAAATATTGATTTTTGAATGATTGCCGAGCATTTGACTAAAAATGTTCATTTAGACTTAATAAGGCAAAATTCTTTTTTTTTATTCAAATTGGCACAGTTATACTGCGTGCCGCAGAGGTTCGACATGCTTCGGAAGAATTGCTGCAGTGTCGCCATTTTGTAATATTTTCGGATAAAAATTTCTAGCAATATACTTAAATATATGATCAATAAATACCGCAAGTATTATTTGTTGATCACATTTTCTTCCGCCAAAAAAAAAATTTCAAAAAATCCGCTTCTTGTAAGGCCGTTACAGTGGTGTAACCCCTTAAAGTCTTCATATAATTTCCGAGATTTTCCCGTGATCGTAATTAAAATAATGAAATATTCGGAGAAATTCGGAGAAACTCGGATGTTTGCGTAAAAATAATTGTCCGCAAAACTCTGAATTTTTCATATTTGTTCCAATTCATAGAAAAATTCGGAAAAAGTCTGAAAAATTTTTCGGAACAAAACGGAGTTTTTCGGAAAATATTTGCACTAGGGGGGCGGGATCGTTCCCCGCGCTCAGTGCTTTTTAAAAAATTATTATTACTATTAATTCTTATTTGATTAGTTATTTTTATTAGTTATCATTATTATTTTAATTAGTTATCTTTTAGTGTCGACAAATTTATCGCGCACTCTGACCGCTTATTTTATTAGTTTGTACGTTAATTTAAATACAATAATAAATCCAAATTACAACTTATTCATCTTCTAAAAAATTGTTTGCGCTTTACTCACACCCGTTCGCGCTAAAAGATAACTAATTAAAATAATAATGATAACTAATAAAAATAACTAATCAAATAAGAATTAATAGTAATAATAATTTAAAAAAGCACTGAGCGCGGGGTACGATCCCGCGCCCCTAGTGCACATTTTTTTCCGAAAAACTCCGATTTTTTCCGGAAAATTTTTCCGATTTTTTCTATGAATTGGAACAAATATGAAGAATTCGGAGTTTTGCGGACGATTATTTTTACGCAAACATCCGAGTTTATCCGAATTTTTTTTCGAATTTTTCCGAATATTACATCATTTTAATCACGATCACGGGAAAATCTTGGAAATTATATGAAGACTTCAAAGGGGAAAGACCACTGTAACGGCCTTACAGGAAGCGTATTTTTTTGTATGTTTTTTGGCGGAAGAAAATGTGATAAACAAACAATACTTGCGGTATTTATTGAGCATATATTTAAATATATGGCTATGAATTTTTATCCGAAAATATTACAAAATGGCGACACTGCAGCAATTCTTCCGAAGTATGTCGAACCTCTGCGGCACGGAGTATAACTGTGCCAATTTTAATCTAAAAAAAAGAATTTTGTTTTATTAAGTCTAAATGAGTGTAGCTCCTGAACCCCGTAGGGGATTTTCGATAAGCTAATTTAAACAATATTTATTTAAAAATAATTGTCTTAAAAAAAATTGAACATTTTTATTCCAATACTCGGCAATTACTCAAAAATCAATATTTCCAAAATCCTCTACGTGGTTCTCTAGCTACAATCATTGAGATTTAACCGGTGCGATGGTCTAGTGGTTAGCGTGCTCGCCAATAAACCAGCGGACCGGGAGGTCGCGGGTTCGAATCCCAGTCGCGTACATTTCGTCGTGAAATGTTTTTCTTCGGCATTTCGCGGCGAAATAAGACTAGTTCCACGACTGGGGGGCGATCTCGATGACCGGCTGTATTGGTATAGGTTTTCCGTAGTTTCCCTATACCCATGACAGAAATGTCATGATGACTATAATACAGAGGGGGAAGTCGGCGGCAGCCGCAAGAGGGGGGGAAGAGGGGACAGATGGAGAAGAAAAGGAGTAAACAGTAGAGGAAAGAACGGTCATAATGATGGGAAAGAATAGGTAACAAACGCGACAAGCGTGTACCTAAGGAAAAAAGCACTCATTGAGATTTAATTTAAAAAAAATTATTTTGTCCAGATCAAAATTGGCACAAGTTATACTGCGTGCCGTAGAGCACCTTAAGTTCAACATGCCTCGGAAGAATTTGCTGCAGTGTCGCCATTTTGTAATATTTTCCCATAAATTTTTTTTGCAACATACTTCAATATATGCTTAATAATTACCCCAAGTATTATTTGTCTCATACGCTTCGTGAGAGGCCGTTACAGTGGTGTTGCCCCTTAAGGAAAATACTGTTTGCAAAAATTTAGGAAATTCGTTATTTCTCAGAATTATGAGGGATAAAAAAATGTAATAAGTTTTTTTTACGAAAATCTTATTTTTTTTTCATCTACAACTTTTCTCCGAATATCTCCGCAGCCGTTCACTCAACAGGAAAAAGAAAAAGTTCCGGAAAAAAATAATATCAAGTTTTTTTACGAAAAACTCATTTTTTTCATCTTTAAATTTTCTCCGAATATCTCCGCAGCCGTTCACTCAGGTAATAGGAAAAAGGGAAATTTCCGGAAAAAAATAATAATAATAAAAAGTTTTTTTAACGAAAATCTCATTTCTTTTCATCTTTAACTTTTCTCCGAATATCTCTGTAGCCGTTCACTCAGGTCATAGGAAAAAGAGAAATTTCCGGGAAAAAATAAGAAATCATGAATTTTAAGTTAAAAAATGTGTTTTTTGGAAATAGACCAGTACTTGAATCTGTTTTGAATCGTTTTTTCTCCGAAAATCTCAGATATTACTAAAATATGAGAAATTATGAAAAATTTGGAGAAAAATTTGTACTAAATTTAATTTAAATATATTTGCCTAAATTTGCCTATTTAACTAAAATAAATTTGCCCTTGCGGACCGAAGCCAGGAACGCTACCAACGGGACCATCTCATCGCTTATAGAATATGTGCACTTTCTGGTACTTACAATTCCCGGCCGGATGGATGATTGGCTTGTTTTTGGGAATAATGCTTTATCGCTTGATGAAAGTATGAGAATTAAGGAGGTACACCAGCTTCATACAATGTTGCCATGCTAAACCATGGTAAAATTTCAAAATGGTGATAGATCAATAAAATTTGGTGAATATATTCTTTAGTATTATATATGTCAATACAATTTTTTTCAGATTTTTTCATTGTGCCGTTTTCGAGTAACTGAACATTGAAGTTCACGTGTATAAGCATAGCGTTTTTATAGATATAGGTATATATTCCGGGTATAAGAATAAACGCTTGTGAATTATTTGTAAGAAAACGGCACAACCAAAAAATCTGAAAAAAATTGTATCTACATGAATAATACTAAAGAATATATTCACCAAATTTTATTGATCTATCACCATTTTGCTGAAGCTGGTGTACCTCCTTAATATAATAATACGAATATAAATATATTTCGGCTTACTTTTATGAATTATAATTGATTTGGCATAAGAACGGGTGTGAGTAAAGTGTAAACAATTTTTTAGAAGATAAATAAGTTGTAATTTAGATTTATTATTATATTTAAATTAACGTATAACCTAAAAAAATAAGCGATAAATTTTTTTGTATACATTAATAACGCAGAGAATCAAGAGCTAAATAAGCATTGAAATCCTCGACGATTACTCCGCGCCAAATCATCGTACAGAGCTCGTTAAAAGGTCAAATTAAAGTTGATTAAATTGCCTAAAAGACTTTTATAGTCGTATGATTAAAAAAAATCATTTGAAGTCGACAGACCATTTTAAAGACGAGCAAAAATTTGGAAAAAAAATTTCGTTGGTTTTCGGATGATTACAAGAAAACCACACACGCTAAAAAATGTACAGTCCAGATCTGAAAACTAGATACTTGAAGCTATAATTTCTTTTTTTTTAATTTTCTGTACGACCATTTTTCTCCGAGTTATCCCTTGTTGAAAATCAGCCAAAAATTCGGAATTTTTTAAAATCTCTTAATTTGTGTGAGTAATGTATTTTAGGTGTACATTTTATTATTTATTTTGTACAGTTACAAAGAACAGTTGTTTATAATTTGTTTTGTACAGTTACATTTTGGCGCCGCAACAAAAAGAAAAGTGGTCGCCAGCAGCAGCCGCAGCGTCAAGGGGCACCCGAGGGAGCCCAAGGGCGCGAGAAGGGGAGGCCATCGAAAGAACAGCGGCACGTACGAGGGGTGCGGCCGCAGCAAGGACGCCGCGGGTAACGTCGACGCGACCGAACACGCAGTCGTTCGCCCCGCCGGATGCATGTTGAAGTTGCTCAAAATGAGCGGGCGTTCCAAATATTGGTGCAAACAGTATTGGAAAATGTAACAAAAACATTAATGTTTCCCCCAATACGGAAATGAGTTTTTACTTTTTCCATTAGAAAATTAATTTAAAAAATTGTTGAATTAAAGTGCCGAAACGATCGAGAAAGGCTCGAAGAGAACTTTGAGTCTTTCTCGATCGGCTTTATTTTCAAAACACATTTCACATTGGGATGGGGGTCAAAACTTTGAAAAGCCAAATATAGAACGACAAAGATTTCGAAATGACAGAATTATAAACTCAAAGTAACGAACTGTAAATTATTCAAAATTTTATTCTTCGGCCGATGACGAAATTGCATAACTATTACAATTATAATTACAAAGGATTATTTATTCGAGAACGTGTATTCAGATTGTCTGCAGTTTGAGTCATACAAATACAGATTCAAAAAATCTAGAACATCCATATCTCCGAAATGGAAAGACGTGAGTATCTAATATTGGTAATACCATCTATAGCAAAAAGACATATATATCGAGGATACAAACTTCGAAAGTATAGATCTCAGATAGGCAAACGAGCGAAGGTCCAAAATAGCGAACACCGAAATAGCGAACATCAAAGAAGTGGACGAGTTGCTTCAAAATGTTCTGCCGGTTTTCGCTAACACGTACGAGATTCTTTAAAGGTGTCTGGCCGCCTTGGCCGATCGCAAAATGGGCATATTAAAAAAAAATAATAATGAACTCGAAAGCATGGGCCGGAATATTTTTATTTTTTACATAACGTCAGAATGGGCTTTAAGAATAACATTAATAAATTTCCGTTCAAAACATTAAAACATGGCGCTGTTATGCACATCGCCGCGGAGGCCCTCTGCCCGATACGCGCGGTCGTTGTCCCAGCTGTTACGCGGTCATGTCACATCTGAAAAAAAAATCAGCTCATTTCTGAGTAGTGTCGCTACAATGTACCGTAGCGGTTTTTTTTCGACCATTAGAAAAATTATGGTGAGCCATAATTTCGGTGAAAAGTACACATTTTTTTCTTCGGCTAACCATATTTTTTTTGGTACAATGTAGCGTAGCGGTTTTTTTTCGACCATAAAAAAAATTATGGTGAGCCATAATTTCGGTAAAAAATACAATTTTTTTTCTTCGGCTCGCCATAATTTTTTTAATGGTCGAAAAAAAACCGCTACGCTACATTGTAGCGACACTACTCACGAATGAGCGGATTTTTTTTTGCAGATGTGACATGACCGGGTAACAGCTGGGACAACGACCGCGCGTATCGTGCGGAGGGCCTCCGCGGTAATGTGCATACCGGCGTAATTTTTTAATATTTTGAACGGAAATTTATTAACGTTATTCTTAAAGCCCTTTCTGACGTTGTGTAAAAGAATAAAAATATTCCGGCCCATACTTTCGAGTTTATTATTTTTTCTTAAATATACCCATTTTTCGATCGGCCAAGGTGGCCAAACGCCTTAAAGTCTTTAAGAGGGGATATACATTTACAACGATCAAAAAATCAATTTCTTTTCTTTAAGGGATAACACCACTCTAGGAATTTGGAAAAATCGTTTTCATTTGTCTTTAATAATACTTTGGGGTCATAAAAACAATATGCAATTGGTATGCAGCGAATTTTTTTTGTAAATGTGTATACGTAAGGCAGGTTTGCAGTCACAAGAGCCTCGCGGTTGATATGTCAGCGTGCGGACTCTGAGTGCAGACGACGCGGGTTCGATCCCTGTAGCCAATGTCTTTTTTAAAATTAAACACATGAATTAAATATCATAAATAATGCCTGGACAGGCGAGAATAGCTAAAGCGAGAGTACGTTCGAAATTTTTTGAATATAAAATGAAGAAAAAGAATAGATTAAAAAAGTCGACTAACCAGGGATCGAACCCGGACCGCAAGCATCGTCAATCCGTCACGCGGCCAACTCAGCCACGACGCTCATTGAGGATAGAAAAACATTTATGATACACGGTTATTCATAATGTTTACTGTTGAAAAAAAAACGCCGTAATGACCGCGGCAAAGGCTCAAGATTTCTTTTTGAACCTTCCACGGTCGTTTCGGCCTTTTATTTTTCAACGCGGTTCGTCGTTAATTTTTTCAACCCGCATTCTCGGCATAAACGGCCAACCGAGAGAAAAAAATTTTCTCGGTACATGTTTTTCTCTTTGCAATTCATTTAATGCATATTCCAATCCACAGTACGGCCACACATATGTCGAGCTCGATCGGACGGAAAACCTCGCTCCGTTCGCCTGTCGAGTGAGTGAGGGGCAGAGACTTTTCCCCCACGGAGCTACCCATTCGTGTGCACGCTGACTGCGATATCGACTTGAGCGGTGCTCACGACTCGCGCGGCTACAAGGGAATCTGCAACCTCGACAGAGGCGATGCACACAAAATCATATTCCCGAACTCGCCGCCGCGATTTAGCGCCATTTTCGAGGCACGCCGAAAAGGGGAGCGTTGTGCATCTCCCTACTAATCTCTGTCGTTAGTGAGGCAAAAACGTAGCTCCTCATTTATCCACTGGAAGCGCTGGCAAGTAGAAGTAGTCTTATAGATATAGATTAATAGCAATGGAAAAATCACCTCCTGACAGCCAGTACATGTGTTCACAACGTTTCTAGAAATCTAAACTACCTGAAACGCTCCGGTAGAACAGCATAGTGTGGACCCGGCCTTATCCTTCGCTATATTTTATGACATTCGATTGAGGGTACGCCAGTTCGCCTATCAACAAAACCAAAAACAGCAAAAATAATTGTTTGTAACAAAACAAACTCGCCGAATTGACAAATTAATAAAACCGGTGCCTTTTTAACATACTCAATGCGTTCATTTCTTTTTTTTATTCCTCTCCTATTATATTTATTTTCAGGTTCTTATTAACATTGGTTAAAAACCAAAAATAAAAATAATGGTTGTAAAAACAAATACGGAATTTAATCTACCAAGAATAAACATTAATTATAAGGGAACAAATTTAGGCCGCACAAATTTTTTCATACCCCATCCACTCAAATCGCGCGAGACAAAATAAAAATATTACAGAAGTTCGAACATACGAGAAATGCAGTCTACTGAAATAATAATTCTCATTATGCCCGGGGGTTCAGCAGTGAAAAATACTCAATCATTTTCCTTTTTTATCGCTCTTACAAATAATATTGGGTCTGTTCGTTTTGGCAACACTTTTCTACACTTCTTACGCCTTCCGAGGACTTTCTGTTACTGTATCGATTGCAAATTGCAATTGTAGAAAGTGTAGCTAAACAGAACAGATTATCTTAATCTCGAAAAATCTGCGCCTTTGCACAGCTGTTCGGACCTGCGTTTGATTGGCTAGCTTCTACCTAGCAGCGCTTCGAGTGACAAGAGCGAGAACTGACCGTTTGCCTCATTATCTGAGTCATTCCCAACAAAGATTAGTAGGGAGATGTAGAACGCTCCCCTTTACGGCAGAGATTAGTAGAGAGATGTACAACGCTCCCCTCATCAGAGATTAGTGGGGAGATGCACAACGCGGCCCTTTTCGGCGTGCCTCGTAAATGGCGCTATATCGCGGCGGCGAGTTCGGGAGTATGATTTCGTGATCATCGCCTCTGTCGAGGTTGCAGATTCCCTTGTAGCCGCGCGAGTCCGTGATCACCGCTCAAGTTGGTATCGCAGCAGCGTGAACACAAATGGGTAGCTCGGTGGGGGAAAAGTCTCTGCCCCTGGCTCGCTCGACAGGCGAACGGAGCGAGGTTTTCCGTCCGATCGAGCTCGACATATATGTGTGGCCGTACTGCGGATTGGAATATGCATTAAATGAATTTCAAAGTGAAAAACATGTATCGAGATCATTGTTTTCTCTCGGTTGCCCGTTTATGCCGAAAATGCAGGTTAAAAAAATTAACGACGAACCGCGTTGAAAAATAAAACGCCGAAACAACCGTGGAAGGTTCAAAAAGAAATCTTGAGCCTTTGCCGCGATCGTTTCGGCATTTTTTTTCAACAGTAAACATTATGGACAAGGGTGTATCATAAATGTTTCTCTATCGGCAATGAGCGTCGTGGCTGAGTTGTAGCGTGACGGATTACGATGCTGAAGGTCCGGGTTCAATCCTCGGTGAATCAACTTTTTTCTCTTCATTTTATATTCAGAAAATTTCGAACTTACTCTCGCTTTAGCTATTCTCGCCTGTTCAGGCATTATTTATGATATTTAATGCGTATATGCTTAATAAAAAAAAACAAGACATTGCTACCGGGGATCGAACCCGCGTCGTCTACACTCAGAGCCCGCACGCTCATATCTCAACCGCGAGGCTCTTGTGACTGCAAACCTGCCTTACGTATACAGTAGAATCTCGATTATCCGAATCAATTGGGACCGAGACTAGTTCGGACAATCAAAAGTTCGGATAATCGAAACGTGGGTTTTTTGGGACGAGATCATCAACAACACCTTTTTACATTAAAAAAAATACATAAATATATATTAAAATTTGACATACATATTAACGTTGATATATATATATATACATACACGGTGGCCGGAACATTGACGTCAAAAAATAAAATTTAGGTCCCTTGTATCGTGGGGTATCCGAATAACCCCCATGTATGTCGCGCCACTTTTCATAGTTTTCGAGTTATGAATTTTTTACTGCATTTTTGAGAATTTTCGACCTGACCAATTGAAAAAAAATCTTTAAAAAAAGTAGAAGACTATTGAGATTTTTTTTGCAACTGAATCATTATGAGTAGTACTTTTATGCATAAAATAATCAGCTTCGTAACTGTGATGAAAGTTATGAAAATGTTGGTCTAAATTGAAAAATTTACGTTCGGTAAATTATGACTTAAATTTTCAACTTTAAATTAAACATCTAAACAGGTGACTTCATGGTTCCTAATTAGGCCCTAAGAATGCGCCAGACTGTCAGCTTTCATAACCATTAAAAAGAGTAGTACTTGATAGGGCTACTTTGGCTACAATTGACCTTCAATGACAGCGAGGTGGAAAATTCTTATAATTACCCATCTGATTAAAAAAAAAATTTGCCCATTTTATCATTCCTAAGGCTATTTAGTTTGTTAACTAACCAAAAATGACTGCAGGGAAAGCTAAGATTGAAACATTTGGAGGTTTATTTTTTTTAGTTTAATTTAAGTTTAATGAATTTTGCGCGATCCGTTCTCATGGATCAGGTAAAAGCTCGTTTACGCGATCCGTTCTCGTTACAAGAACGGATGGCGCAAAATTCATTAAACTTGAATCGAACTAAAAAAAAATAAACCTCTAAATGTTTAAATCTTAGCTTTCCTGCAGTCATTTTTGGTTAGGTAACAAACTAAATATCCTTAGGAATGATAAAATGGGCAATTTTTTTTAATCAGATGGCTAATTTTAAGAATTTTCCACCTCGCTGTCTTTGTACGTCAATTGTAGCCAAAGTACCCCTATTAAGTACTGCTTTTTTTAAAAATGATTATGAAAGCTGAGAGTCTGGCGCATTCTTGAGGCCTAATTAGGAACCATGAAGTCACCTGTTTAGATGTTTAATTTAAAGTTGAAAATTTAAGTCATAATTTACCGAACATAAATTTTTCACTTTACACCAACATTTTAATAACTTTCATCACAGTTACGAAGCTGATTATTTTATGCATAAAAGTACTACTCATGAAGATTCAGTTGCAAAAAAAATCTCGACAGTCTTCTACTTTTTTTTTAGTTTTTTTTTAATTGGTCAGGTCGAAAATTCGTAACTCGAAAACTATGAAAAGTCGCGGGATATACATGGGGGTTATTCGGATACCCCAGGATACAAGGGACCTAAATTTTATTTTTGGACGTCCATGTTCCGCCCACCCTGTATATTTATATATGTGTGTGTGTGTGCGTGCGCGCGCACGCCTGTGTGTGTGTGTGTGTGTGTGTGTGTGTATTTTAAACAACTGAAAAAAGTCGAGTGCCTTTTAAAATATTTTTTAAAAATAAAATCGTCCATTTTTAATTGACGAACGGCTGCAACGCGTTTTTGAGCGTCTAAGTCTCGCAGCTGTTTGAGATGGAGAAGTTGCGTTGGGTTGCTTATTGTTGCTCACGGTGGTGGCAGCGAACAACCATGTATCTTTCGCGCCAACGTTCGGATAATTGAGCTTCCGGATAAACTAAGTCATCGTTCGGATAATTGAGGGTTCGGATAATCGAGGTTCTACTGTACACACTTATCCAACCTTAAAAAAAATCGCTGCAGGACCAACTGCATATTGTTTTTATGACCCCAAAGTATTTTTGAAGCCAAAAGAAAACGACTTTTCCAAATTCCTAGAATGGTGTTATCCCGTAAAGAAAAGAAATTGATTTTTTGATCATTGTAAATGTATATCCCCTCTTAAAGACTTTAAAAGAATCTCGTACGTGTTAGCGAAAATCGGCAGAAAATTAGGAAGCAACTCGTCCACTTCTTTGATGTTCGCTATTTCGGTGTTCGCTATTATGGACCATCGCTCGTTTGCCTATCTGAGATCAAAACTTTCGAAGTTTGTATCCTCGATATCTGGCTTTTTGCTATAGATGGTATTACCAATATTAGATACTCACGTCTTTCTATTTCGGAGATGTGAATGTTCAAGATTGTTTAAATCTGTGTTTGTATGACTCAAACTCCAAACAAACCCAAACAAACTCAATAGGAAAAAGAAAAAGTTCCGGAAAAAAAATAATATCAAGTTTTTTTTACGAAAATCTCATTTTTTTCATCTTTAAATTTTCTCCGAATATCTCCGCAGCCGTTCACTCAGGTAATAGGAAAAAAAAGAAATTTCCGAAAAAAATAATAATAATAAAAAGTTTTTTAACGAAAATCTCATTTCTTTTCATCTTTAACTGTTCTCCGAATATCTCCGCAGCCGTTCACTCAGGTCATAGGAAAAGGAGAAATTTCCAGGAAAAAAATAAATCAGAAAGCCAGGAACGCTACCAACGGGACCATCTCATCGCTTGTAGAATATACGCGGTACTTACAATTCGCGGCCGGATGGATGATTGGCTTGTTTTTGGGGTTAATGCTTTATCGCTCGATGAAAGTATGAGAATTAATATAATAATACGAATATAAATATATTTCCGCTTACTTTTATGAATTATAATTTATTTGGCATAAGGATGGGTGTGAGTAAAGCGTAAACAATTTTATATAAGATAAATAAGTTGTAATTTAGATATATTATTATGTTTAAATTAACGTACAAACTAAAAAAATAAGCGACCTGAGTGCGCAATACATTTTTTTGTATACATTAATAACGCAGAGAATCAAGAACTAACTTAGCATTGAAATCATCTAAAGGCCTCGCGCGTGCCGTCGGGTGACGTCACGCGCGAGTCGTGCTCAGATTGCTTTTTCCCTCGAAACCTTCGTTTCGGCTTGGCCGCACATGAACGTGCTGCTCAGCGTCCATGCTTGGTGTAGCAGCCGAAGGCGCGGTCGGGACGCTTCGCCTTGCTCGGCTCTTTCCGAAGATGTCCGAGCATCGCTCGCTCACGGACACACGCTGCTACGATGGTGTGATGGGCGCGTAAGAAACTAGAGAGGGGGTAACTTTTACGCGCGATCTGGCTGCACTGCGTCCGAGCTCTGAGTACGGACGGCGCGGCTTCGATGCCCGTAGCAACCTTTTCTTTTGTTATACATATATGAATTAAATATAAAAAATAATGCCTACACAGGCGAGAATAGATAAAGCGAGAGTAAGTTAGAAATTTTCTGAATATAAAATGAAGAAAAAAAAGGTCATTCACCGAGGATTGAACCCGGACCTTCAGCATCGTAATGCGTCACGCTACAACTCAGCCACGACGCTCATTTTGCAGATAAAGAAACATTTATGATACACCCTTTTCCATAATGTTTACTGTTGAAAAAAAATGCCGAAACGATCGCGGCAAAGGCTTAAGATTTCTTTTTGAACCTTTCACGGTCGTTTCGGCGTTTTATTTTTCAACGCGGTTCGTCGTTAATTTTTTTAACCCGCATTTTCGGCATAAACGGGCAATCGAGAGAAAACAATGATCTCGATACATGTTTTTCACTTTGAAATTCATTTAATGCATATTCCAATCCGCAGTACGGCCACACATATATGTCGAGCTCGATCGGACGGAAAACCTCGCTCCGTTCGCCTGTCGAGCGAGCGAGGGGCAGAGACTTTTCCCCCACCGAGCTACCCATTCGTGTTCACGCTGCTGCGATACCAACTTGAGCGGTGATCACGGACTCGCGCGGCTACAAGGGAATCTGCAACCTCGACAGAGGCGATGATCACGAAATCATACTCCCGAACTCGCCGCCGCGATTTAGCGCCATTTACGAGGCACGCCGAAAAGGGCCGCGTTGTGCATCTCCCCATTAATCTCTGCCCTCATGGAGACTAGAGTAAAGGAGCCCGAACGCATATGGCGGAATCGTCGAGAAGTGGATCGCGAAACCCAGTTAACCAAGCGTACTATTAGTACAGCGTACCGCAAATGTGGAGTACGCCGTACCCTACAGTACCGATAATGTACGGCTACGGGATACCAGCGTACTCGTACCTCCACGGTATCGCTACTGTGGAGTTACACCGTACTGCAGTACACGGTGGCTCCACGGTGGCGATACTGTACCGGTACTGTACTAGTACATTGGCGGTACAGCATACCGTACGGCGTACCGATAATGTAGGAGTGCAGTACGCACGTACGAGGTGGCAACAGTACCGGTACGGCGCACTCCACATGAGGGGTACATGTACGGTACGTGGTTAGCTGGGAAGTGATGAAAGATCTTGTAGTTCGAAAAATATCCGCAAGCGATACCAGCGCCTGGTACCGAATAGGATAGGTGCATGGAGACTAGAGTAAAGGAGCCCGAACGCATATGGCGGAATCGTCGAAAAGTGGATCGCGAAAGTGATGAAAGATCTTGTAGTTTGAAAAATATCCGCAAGCGATACCAGCGCCTGGTACCGAATAGGATTGGTGCGTGAGGACCGGCTTAGCAGTTTTGTGACATATATACAGTGACGTATTCCTGTCAGTGAGTGCAGCCAGATCGCGCGTAAACGTTACCCCTTCTCTAGTCTCTTACGCGCCCATCACCCAATCATAGTAGCGCGTGTCCGTGAGCGAGCGACGCTCGGACGTCTTCGGAAAGAGCCGGGCACGGTCGAAGATTCCCGACCGCGTCTTCGGCAGCTACACCAACACATGGACGCTGAGCACGTTCATGTGCGGCCAAGCCAAAACGAAGCTTCGAGGAAGAAGCAATCTGAGCACGACTCGCGCGTGACTTCACCCGACGGCACGCGGGAGGCTTTTAGATGATTTCAATGCTTATTTAGCTCTTGATTCTCTGCGGTATTAATGTATAAAAAAAATGTATCGCGCACTCTGATCGCTTATTTTTTTAGATTATACGTTAATTTAAATATAATAATAAATCTAAATTACAACTTATTTATCTTATATCAAATTGTTTACGCTTCACTCACACCCGTCCTTATGTCAAATAAATTATAATTCATAAAAGTAAGCGGAAATATATTTATATTCATATTATTATATTAATTCTTACATACTTTCATCAATTTTTTAGAAGATAAATAAGTTGTAATTTAGATTTATTATTATATTTAAATTAACGTACAAACTAATAAAATAAGCGGTCAGAGTGCGCGATAAATTTGTCGACACTAAAAGATAACTAATTAAAATAATAATGATAACTAATAAAAATAACTAATCAAATAATAATTAATAGTGATAATAATTATAAAAAAAAGCACTGAGCGCTGGGAACGATCCCGCACCCCAAGTGCAATTTTTTTATGAAAAATTCCGATTTTTTCCGACAAATTTTTCCGAATTTTTCTATGAATTGGAACAAATATGAAGAATTCGGAGTTTTGCGGACAATTATTTTTACGCAAACATCCGAGTTTCTCCGAATTTCTCCGAATTTTTACGAATATTTCATCATTTTAATTACGATCACGGGAAAATGTCGGAAATTATATGAAGGCTTTAAGGGGTAACACCACTGTAACGGCCTTACAGGAAGCGCATTTTGTGATATTTTTTTTTGGCGGAAGAAAATGTGATAAACAAATAATACTTGCGGTATTTATTGAGCATATATTTAAGTATATTGCTAGAAATTTTTATCCGAAAATATTACAAAATGGCGACATTGCAGCAATTCTTCCGAAGCATGTCGAAACTCTGCGGCACGCAGTATAACTGTGCCAATTTTAATATAAAAAAAGAATTTTGTTTTATTAGGTCTAGATGAACATTTTTAGTCAAATACTCGGCAATTACTCAAAAATCAATATTTCTAAAATCCCCTACGTGGTTCACTAGCTACACTCATCTAGATTAAAAAAAATATATTTTGTCCAGATTAAAATTGGCACAAGTTATACTACGTGCCGCATAGCACCTTAAGTTCAACATGCCTCGGAAGAATTTGCTGCAGTGTCGTCATTTTGTAATATTTTCTCATAAAATTTTTTTGTAATATACTTCAATATATGCTTAATAATTACCCCAAGTATTATTTGTCTAAAACACTTCGTGGCAGGCCGTTACAGTGGTGTTACCCCTGAAGGAAAATATTGTTTGCAAACATTTCGGAAATTCATTATTTCTCAGAATTATGAGGGATAAAAAAATGTAAGTTTTTTTTGCGAAAATCTCTTTTTTTTCATCTATAACTTTTCTCCGAATATCTCCGCAGCCGTTCACTCAATAGGAAAAAGAAAAAGTTCCGGAAAAAAAATGATAAGTTTTTTTTACGAAAATCTCATTTTTTCATCTCTAAATTTTCTCCGAATATTTTCGCAGCCATTCACTCAGGTAATAGGAAAAAGGGAAATTTCCGAAAAAAAAATAATAATAATTTTTTTTTTGCGAAAATCTCATTTCTTTTCATCTTTACCTTTTCTCCGAATATGTCCGCAGCCGTTCACTCAGGTCATATGAAAAAGAGAAATTTCCGGGAAAAAATGAGGAATCATGAATTTTCAGTAAAAAAAATGTGTTTTTGGGAAATAGACCAGAACTTGAATCTGTTTTAAATCATTTTTTCTCTGAAAATCTCAAATACGACTAAAATATGAGAAATTATGAAAAATTTGGAGAAAAATTTGCTCTAGGGGCCCCTACGGACCGAAGCCAGGAACGCTACCAACAGACCATCTCATCGCTTGTAGAATATGTGCACTTTCTGGTACTTACGATTCGCGGCCGGATGGATGAGTGGCTTCTTTTTGGGGATAATGCTTTATCGCTTGATGAAAGTATGAGAATTAATATAATAATACGAATATAAATATATTTCAGCTTACTTTTTTGAATTATAATTTATTTGGCATAGGAACGGGTGTGAGTAAAGCGTAAACAATTTTATATAAGATAAATAAGTTGTAATTGAGATTTATTATTATATTTAAATTAACGTATAAACTAAAAAATAAGCGAGCAGAGTGCGCCATACATTTTTTTGTATACATCAATAATGCAGAGAATCAAGAGTTAAATAAGCATTGAAATCATCTAAAAGCCTCCCGCGTGCCGTCGGGTGACGTCACGCGCGAGTCGTGCTCAGATTGCTTTTTCCCTCGAAGCCTTCGTTTCGGCTTGGCCGCACATGAACGTGCTCAGCGTCCATGTGTTGGTGTAGCTGCCGAAGGCGCGGTCGGGAAACTTCGACCGTGCTCGGCTCTTTCCGAAGTCGTCCGAGCGTCGTTCGCTCACGGACACGCGCTACTATGATTGGGTGATGGGCGCGTAAGAGACTAGAGAGGGGGTAACTTTTACGCGCGATCTGGCTGCACTGATCGACGATTCAAAATCACCGCGCGGACGGAGCCAGCAGTGGTAGCGCCGCCAGGCGGGTACAATCCGCGGATCATTCATCACTTTCACAACCATTTCGCCAGCATTGCGTTCGGGCTCCTTTACTCTAGTCTCCATGGATAGGTGCGTGACGACCGGCTTAGCAGTGTTTGTGACATACATACAGTGACGTATTACTATCAGTGAGTGCAGCCAGATCGCGCGTAAACGTTACCCCTTCTCCAGTCTCTTACGCGCCCATCACCCAATCATAGTAGCGCGTGTCCGTGAGCGAGCGACACTCGGACGTCTTCGGAAAGAGCCGGGCACGGTCGAAGTTTCCCGACCGCGCCTTCGGCAACTACACTAACACATGGACGCTGAGCACGTTCATGTGCGGCCAAGCCGAAACGAAGACTTCGAGGAAGAAGCAATCTGAGCACGACTCGCGCATGACTTCACCCGACGGCACGCGGGAGGCTTTTAGATGATTGGTAGCGTTCCTGACTTCGGTCCGCAGGGGTCCCTAGTGCAAATTTTTCATAATTTCTCATATTTTAGTCGTATTTGAGATTTTCGGAGAAAAAAATGATTTAAAACATATTCAAGTTCTGGTCTATTTCCCAAAAACACTTTTTTTTTTAGTGAAAATTCATGATTTCTCATTTTTTCCCGGAAATTTCTCTTTTTCCTATAACCTGAATGAACGGCTGCGGACATATTCGGAGAAAAGTTAAAGATGAAAAGAAATGAGATTTTCGTAAAAAAAACTTATTATTGTTATTTATTTCCGGAAATTTCCCTTTTTTCTATTACCTGAGTGAACGGCTGTGAAGATATTCGGAGAAAATTTAAAGATGAAAAAAATGAGATTTTCGTAAAAAATTGTTATTATTTTTTTTCCGGAACTTTTTCTTTTTCCTGTTAACCGGTGCGATGGTCTAGTGGTTAGCGTTCGAATCCCAGTCGCGTACATTTCGTTGTGAAATTTTTTTCTTCGGCATTTCGCGGCAAAATAAGACTAGTTCCACGACTGGGGGGCGAACTCGATGAGCGGCTGTATTGGTGTAGGTTTTCCGCAGTTTCCCTATACCTATGACAGAAATGTCATGATGAATATAATACAGAGGGGGAAGTCGGCTGCGGCCGCAAGAGGGGGGAACAGGGAGAAAGATGGAGAAAAAAGGAGTAAAAAACAGTCGAGGAAAGAAACGCGCACAATGAGGGGAAAGAATAGGTAACAAACGCGAAAAGCGTGTACCTAAGGAAAAAACCAATAACAAAAAAAAATTAGATTTTCGTAATAAAAACTTATTACATTTTTTATTCCTCATAATTCTGAGAAATAATGAAAGCGTTTTAGACAAATAATACTTGGGGTAATTATTAAGCATATATTGAAGTATATTGCAAAAAATGTTATGGGAAAATATTACAAAATTGCGACACTGCAGCAAATTCTTCCGGGACATGTTGAACTTAAGGTGCTCTGCGTCGCGCAGTATAACTTGTGCCAATTTTAATCTGGACAAAATAATGTTTTTAATTAAATCTAGATGAGTGTAGCTAGTGAACCACGTAGGGGATTTTAGAAATATTGATTTTTGAGTAATTGCCGAAATCAAGCGATGAAGCATTATCATAATGCTTTATCGCTTGATGAAAGTATATGAGAATGAATATAATAATACGAATATAAATATATTTCCGCTTACTTTTATGAATTACAATTTATTTGGCATAGGGACGGGTGTGAGTAAAGCGCAAACAATTTTTTAGAAGATAGATAAGTTGTAATTTAGATTTATTATTATATTTAAATTAACGTACAAACTAATAAAATAAGCGGTCAGAGTGCGCGATAAATTTGTCGACACTAAAAGATAACTAATTAAAATAATAATGATAACTAATAAAAATAACTAATCAAATAAGAATCAATAGTAATAATAATTATTAAAAAAAAGCACTGAGCGCTGGGAACGATCCCGCACCCCAAGTGCAAATTTTTTTCTGAAAAATTCCGATTTTTTCCGGCAAATTTTTCCGAATTTTTCTATGAATTGGAACAAATATGAAGAATTCGGAGTTTTGCGGACAATTATTTTTACGCAAACATCCGAGTTTCTCCGAATTTTTCCGAATTTTTCCGAATATTTCATCATTTTAATTACGATCACGGGAAAATGTAGGAAATTATATGAAGGCTTTAAGGGGTAACACCACTGTAACGGCCTTACAGGAAGCGTATTATGTGATATTTTTTTTTTGGCTGAAGAAAATGTGACAAACAAATAATACTTGCGGTATTTATGGAGCATATATTTAAGTATATTGCTAAAAATTTTTATCCGAAAATATTACAAAATGGCGACATTGCAGCAATTCTTCCGAAGCATGTCGAAACTCTGCGGCACGCAGTATAACTGTGCCAATTTTAATATAAAAAAAGAATTTTGTTTTATTAGGTCTAGATGAACATTTTTAGTTAAATACTCGGCAATTACTCAAAAATCAATATTTCTAAAATCCCCTACGTGGTTCACTAGCTACACTCATCTAGATTAAAAAAAAAATATTTTGTCCAGATTAAAATTGGCACAAGTTATACTAAGTGCCGCATAGCACCTTAAGTTCAACATGCCTCGGAAGAATTTGCTGCAGTGTCGTCATTTTGTAATATTTTCTCATAAAATTTTTTTGCAATATACTTCAATATATGCTTAATAATTACGCCAAGTATTATTTGTCTGAAACACTTCGTGGCAGGCCGTTACAGTGGTGTTACCCCTTAAGGAAAATATTGTTTGCAAACATTTCGGAAATTCATTATTTCTCAGAATTATGAGGGATAAAAAAATTTAACTTTTTTTGCGAAAATCTCATTTTTTTCATCTATAACTTTTCTCCGAATATCTCCGCAGCCGTTCACTCAATAGGAAAAAGAAAAAGTCCCGGAAAAAAAAATGATAAGTTTTTTTTTACGAAAATCTCATTTTTTTCATCTCTAAATTTTCTCCGAATATTTTCGCAGCCATTCACTCAGGTAATAGGAAAAAAGGAAATTTCCGAAAAAAAATAATTTTTTTTTTACGAAAATCTCATTTCTTTTCATCTTTACCTTTTCTCCGAATATGTCCGCAGCCGTTCACTCAGGTCATAGGAAAAAGAGAAATTTTCGGGAAAAAATGAGGAAGCATGAATTTTCAGTAAAAAAAAATGTGTTTTTGGGAAATAGACCAGAACTTGAATCTGTTTTAAATCATTTTTTCTCCGAAAATCTCAAATACGACTAAAATATGAGAAATTATGAAAAATTTGGAGAAAAATTTGCACTAGGGGCCCCTACGAACCGAAGCCAGGAACGCTACCAACGGACCATCTCATCGCTTGTAGAATATGTGCACTTTCTGGTACTTACGATTCGCGGCCGGATGGATGATTGGCTTCTTTTTGGGGATAATGCTTTATCGCTTGATGAAAGTATGAGAATTAATATAATAATACCAATATAAATATATTTCAGCTTACTTTTTTTAATTATAATTTATTTGGCATAGGAACGGGTGTGAATAAAGCGTAAACAATTTTATATAAGATAAACAAGTTGTAATTGAGATTTATTATTATATTTAAATTAACGTATAAACTAAAAAATAAGTGAGCAGAGTGCGCCATACATTTTTTTGTATACATCAATAATGCAGAGAATCAAGAGTTAAATAAGCATTGAAATCATCTAAAAGCCTCCCGCGTGCCGTCGGGTGACATCACGCGCGAGTCGTGCTCAGATTGCTTTTTCCCTCGAAGCCTTCCTTTCGGCTTGGCCGCACATGAACGTGCTCAGGGTCCATGTGTTGGTGTAGCTGCCGAAGGCGCGGTCGGGAAACTTCGACCGTGCTCGGCTCTTTCCGAAGACGTCCGAGCGTCGTTCGCTCACGGACACGCGCTACTATGATTGGGTGATGGGCGCGTAAGAGACTAGAGAGGGGGTAACTTTTACGCGCGATCTGGCTGCACTGATCGACGATTCAAAATCACCGCGCGGGCGGAGCCAGCAGTGGTAGCGCCGCCAGGCGGGCACAATCCGCGGATCATTCATCACTTTCACAACCATTTCACCAGCATTGTGTTCGGGCTCCTTTACTCTAGTCTCCATGGCTCCCCTTTTCGGCAGAGATTAGTAGGGAGATGTACAACGCTCCCCTTTTCGGCGTGCCTCGGAAATGGCGCTAAATCGCGGCGGCGAGTTCGGGAATATGATTTTGTGTGCATCGCGTCGAGGTTGCAGATTCCCTTGTAGCCGCGCGAGTCGTGATCACCGCTCAAGTCGATATCGCAGACAGCGTGCACACGAATGGGTAGCTCGGTGGGAGAAAAGTCTGTGCCCCTCGCTCACTCGACAGGCGAACGGAGCGAGGTATTCCGTCCGATCGAGCTCGACATATATGTGTGGCCGTACTGCGGATTGGAATATGCATTAATTGAATTTCAAAGAGAAAAACATATATCGAGAAAATTGTTTTTTCTCGGTTGGCCGTTTATGCCGAGAATGCGGGTTAAAAAAATTAACGACGAACCGCGTTAAAAAATAAAACGCCGAAACGACCGTGGAAGGTTCAAAAAGAAATCTTGAGCCTTTGCCGCGGTCGTTACGGCGTTTTTTTCAACAGTAAACATTATGGATAAGCGTGTGTCATAAATGTTTCTCTATCCTCAATGAGTGTCGTGGCTGAGTTGGCAGCGTGACGGATTAATGATGCTTGCGGTCCGAGTTCGATCCCTGGTGAATCGACTTTTTTATCTATTTTTTTCTTCATTTTATATTCAAAAAAATTCGAACTTACTCTCGCTTTAGCTATTCTCGCGTGTCCAGGCATTATTTATGATATTTAATTCATATATGTTTCATTAAAAAAAGACATTGGCTACGGGGATCGAACCCGCGTCGTCTGCACTCAGAGCCCGCACGCTGATATATCAACCGCGAGGCTCTTGTGACTGCAAACCTGCCTTACGTATACACACTTATCCAACCTTAAAAAAAAATTCGGTGCAGGACCAATTGCATATTCTTTTTATGACCCCAAAGTATTATTGAAGACAAAAGAAAACGATTTTTCCAAATTCCTAGAGTCGTGTTATCCCTTGAAGAAAAGAAATTGATTTTTTGATCGTCGTAAATGTATATCCCCTCTTAAAGACTTTAAGGCGTCTAGCCACCTTGGCCGATCGAAAAATGGGTATATTTAAAAGAAAATAATAAACTCGAAAGTATGGGCCGGAATATTTTTATTTTTTTACACATCGTCAGAAAGGGCTTTAAGAATAACGTTAATAAATTTCCGTTTAAAATATTAAAAATGGCGCCGTTATGCACATTGTCGCGGAGGCCCTCCGCACGATACGCGCGGTCGTTGTCCCAGCCGTTACCCGGTCATGTCGCATATGCAAAAAAAAATCAGCTCATTCGTGAGTAGTGTCGCTACGATGTAGAGTAGCGGTTTTTTTCGACCATTAAAAACAATTATGGTGAGCCGGAGAAAAAAATTGGATTTTTCACCGAAATTATAGCTCACCATAATTTTTTTAAGGGTCGAGAAAAAACCACTACGCTACATTGTAGCGATACTACTCACGAATGAGCTGATTTTTTTTCAGATGTGACATGACCGAGTAACAGCTGGGACAACGACCGCGCGTGTCGTGCGGAGGGCCTCCGCGGCAATGTGCATAACAGCGCCATTTTTTAATATTTTGAACGGAAATTTATTAACGTTATTCTTAAAGTCCTTTCTGACGTTATGTAAAAAAATAAAAATATTCCGGCCCATACTTTCGAGTTTATTTTTTTTTAATACACCTATTTTTCGAGCGGCCAAGGTGGCCAGGCACCTTAAAAGAATCTCGTACGTGTTAGCGAAAACCGGCAGAAAATTATGAAGCAACTCGTCCACTTCTTTGATGTTCGCTATTTCGGTGTTCGCTATTTTGGACCATCGCTCGTTTGTCTATCTGAGATCTACACTTTCGAAGTTTGTATCCTCAATATATATTTCTTTTTGCTATAGATGGTATTACCAATATTAGATACTCACTTCTTTCTGTTTCGGAGATATGGCTGTTCTAGATTGTTTGAATCTGTATTCGTATGACTCAAACTGCAGACAATCTGAAAACACGTTCTCGAATAAATGAGCTCTCGAATAAATAATCCTTTGGTGTAATAGTTATTCAATTTCATCATCGGTCGAAGGATAACATTTTAAATAATTTACAGTTCGTTACTTTGAGTTTATAATTCTGTCAATTCGAAATCTTTGTCGTTCTATGTTTGGCCTTCAAACGTTTTGACCCCCATCCCAATGTGAAATATGTTGAAAAAAATGCCGAAACACACTTATCCAATGTGAAATGTGTTTTGAAAAAATGCCGATCGAGAAAGACTCAAAGTTCTCTTCGAGCCTTTCTCGATCGTTTCGGCACTTTTCTTCAACAATTTTTAAAATTAATTGTCTAAGGGGAAAAGTAAAAACTTATTTACGTATTGGGGGAATTTTTTTTTGTCATATTTTCCAATACTGTTTGCACCAAAATTTGGAACGCCCGCTCGTTTTGAGCAACTTCAACATGCGTCCGGCGGGGCAAACGACTGCGGGTTCGGTCGCGTCGACGATACCCGCGGCGTCCTTGCTGCGGCCGCTCCCCTCGCTCGTGCCGCTGTTCTTCCAATGGCCTGCCCTTGTCGCGCCCTTGGGCTCACTCGGGTACCTCTTGCCGCTGCGGCTGCTGCTGGCTACCACTTTTCTTTTTGTTGCGGCGCCAAAATTTCTTCTTTGTAACTGTAAAAAATAAATAATAAAATGTACAAATAAAACACACTACTCACACTAATTAAGGGATATTTAAAAAATTCCAAATTTTTGGCTGATTTTCAACAAGGGATAACTCGAAGAAAAATGGTCGTACAGAAAATAAAAAAAGGAAATTATACTTCTTCAAGTGTATAGTTTTCAGATCTGGACTGTAAAATTTTTTAGCGTGGGCGATTTTCTTGTAATCAGCCGAAAACCAACGAATTTTTTTTCCAAATTTTTGCTCGTCTTTAAAATGGTCTATGGACTTCAAAGAATTGTTTTTTATCATACGACTATTAAAGGCTTTTAGACAATTTAATCAGCTTTAATTTGACCTTTTAACGAGCTCCGTACGATGATTTGGCGCAGAGTAATCGTCGATCAAAACAAAAAAGTCCATTTTAACTTTGACAATCAATTACTCGAGAACTAATGATCGTACAGAAAATAAAAGTAGGGTTTTGGAAGCTGCAAAACATTCTCTATGACATGCAATTAGGGGCTGTTGATAAAACATTTTTTTCGGAGTGATGATGTTGACTGAAAAAAAGTTGAACATTTGCCAATTTAAGGATATTTGGAAAATTTGGTATAACTTTGGATATAATGCATGAACGAAGGATATCGTCGGTAATGTTTTAACCTCGAAGTATCCCCAGAAAAACGATCATAGTTGCAAAGCACTGCGATTTTTTTTTCTTAGTGCCCCGAGGGTTTAAATTTATCGTTTCTGTAAAAAATCACCGTAACAAGCTATTCTTCGATTTTTATTCATTTTTTCATCTTCAAAATGTTTTTTTAGCGACAATGCGTAATTTATTTATTCAAAGACATCAATTACCAAGAAAAATAAATAAATAAAAAAATCTCGAAAAAAAATTAACAAAATTTTTTTTTTCATATAAAAAAAATTCTGTTTCAAAAATTTTTTAAACCAAAAATTCAAAAACCATAAATTACGGTGAGCGATAATTTCGGTGAAAAGTACACATTTTTTTCTTCGGCTCACCATAACTTTTTTAATGGTCGAAAAAAAACCGCTACGCTACATTGTAGCGACACTACTCACGAATGAGCTGATTTTTTTTGCAGATGTGACATGACCGGGTATCAGCTGGGACAACGACCGCGCGTATCGTGCGAAGGGCCTCCGCGGCAATGTGCATAACGGCGCCATTTTTTAATATTTTGAACGGAAATTTATTAACGTTATTCTTAAAGACATTTCTGACGTTGTGTAAAAAAAATAAAAATATTCCGGCCCATACGTGCGAGTTTATTATTTTTTTTTAATATACCCATTTTTCGATCGGCCAAGGTGGCCAAACGCCTTAAAGTCTTTAAGAGGGGATATACATTTACAACATTCAAAAAATCTATTTCTTTTCTTTAAGGGATAACACCACTCTAGGAATTTGGAAAAATCGTTTTCTTTTGTCTTCAATAATACTTTGGGGTCATAAAAACAATATGCAATTGGTCCTGCAGCGATTTTTTTTTAAGGTTGGATAAGTGTGTATACGTAAGGCAGGTTTGCAGTCACAAGAGCCTCGCGGTTGATATATCAGCGTGCGGGCACTGAGTGCAGACGACGCGGGTTCGATCCCCGGTAGCCAATGTCTTTTTTAAAATTAAACATATATGAATTAAATATCATAAATAATGCCGGGACAGGCGAGAATAGCTAAAGCGAGAGTAAGTTCGAAATTTTTTGAATATAAAATGAAGAAAAAAAATAGATTAAAAAAAGTCGATTAACCAGGGATTGAACCTGGACTGCAAGCATCGTTAATCCGTCACGCTGCAAACTCAACCACGACGTTCATTGAGGATAGAGAAACATTTATGATACACGCTTATTCATAATGTTTACTGTTGAAAAAAAACGCCGTAACGACCGCGGCAAAGGCTCAAGATTTCTTTTAGAACCTTTCGCATTTACGGTATAAACGGCCAACCGAGAGAAAACAATTTTTTCGATACATGTTTTTCTCTTTGAAATTCATTTAATGCATAGTCCAATCCGCAGTACGGCCACACATATATGTCGAGCTCGATCGGACGGAAAACCTCGCTCCGTTCGCCTGTCGAGCGAGCGCGATTTGCGAGGGGCAGAGACTTTTCCCCCACCGAGCTACCCATTCGTGTTCACGCTGCTGCGATACCGACTTGAGCGGTGATCACGACTCGCGCGGCTACAAGGGAATCTGCAACCTCGACAGAGGCGATGCACACAAAATCATATTCCCGAACTCGCCGCCGAGATTTGGCGCCATTTCCGAGGCACGCCGACAAGGGGAGCGTTGTACACAAGGAGACTAGAGTAAAGGAGTCCAAACTCCCTATCACGGTCTTACATACAGGTCCGGAAACGACCGTGGTGGGGGTAGGCACCGTTAACGAACGCACGTTTGTTTCCAATTTTCGCCACTACGTGGCATTGCAATCGGCGTGTACGGTGCGACAAGGACAGAACAGCTTCCGTCCGTCTCTTTCACTCTTCTCGATGATCCGAAATTCACATTACCTTTTTCGTGGGGGGGGGGGGGCGAAGGGGGAATAGAGGGAGATGAGAAATAATTGTGGAATAAGGAGGGGGGATTGTGGAAAAGAATAGAAGTGGGGCTTGTAAAAAGGGGAAGATCCTGTATGGCTGGAAGAAGACCAATATAAAATTTTAAAAAATAATTAAAAATACTTACTTTTTTCGAATGAAATGGATTTTCATTCGAATTTTATTCCGAGTTTCTTTCGATGATCGATATACAAATACCTTTATTGAACACCCGGTGTGACACGTGCGTACCGCACACACCTTCGGCATGTCGACAAGTTTTCAATAATACCCTGAAACAACGGTCCACCTTCCCAAGCTTTATGAATATTTTAAACTACAAATGCTCGTTGACGCGACGCAAACAGAGGTTATCGAGAACGTGTCATCAAAAAGTTATGACAAGGCAAGGGGCGAAGGGAGAGATCACAGAAGACCGTGGTTGGGAGGTACTCGCCGATAGTAGCGACGGTGGTGGCGACGAGCGGAATGAAAAGTGAAGCTCGTAACGGTGCCTCACGACTCCATTGAAATCTGGCTTCGTTTCCAGACCTGTATGTAAGACCGTGCTCCCTATCCTAGCCTGTATGTACGAAGTTCTTTCAATCGGTCGCAGAGATGTAGTGCTCAGTTCCGCCGCAGGCGTCGCTAGTGTTCCCCAGAGCCCATAATATATAGTAATACAAAACTGCACAAGGTCCGAGCTTCGCCTCAACGACCAATCACAAAAGTGGGGTGCTCGTGTTTCTCTCTCGTACTCACTTGGAACAGTCATGGTGCGTTCTCTCTCGCACACCCGAACGATAATACACCCAAGTGGGGATTCCTTCTATTATAATATATAATAATATTGTGTACATATATATAATGAATAAAATATAAATAATATTAATGAAACAACTCGTGTTGTTTTATTCACATGGGCTGATTATATAAAAGCACATCAGATATAATAATTATATAATAAGTACAACACGAGTTATTTTATTATGGAAACTTATAATTTGCCTGTTATGTTTAAAAATATAGCTAATTATAATGAAACGCGAATAGAGCGATAAATTAACCGTAATGTATTTATCATTCGAATGCGCGTTACTCTGTTTTCCTGTACAATAATAATAATAATAATAATAATAATAATTGTTATTGTGCACCAGCATGAGCTTCATGGGGCGGGTGCTTTTCTTTATAAGGCGGCAGATCGTGCGGCAGAGACCCTCGGCTTGGAGTTCCGCCGGCGCCGGCGTGGCGCCTTGCCAATAGACTCCGTCGCTCGGTTGCCCAAGTCCCGACGTCGGCGGGCAATCAGGGCTGCCGAGCAGACTGTCCTGACTCGGCAGCACGTGGACAGACCCATGCATGGTGTGTTTTTTCACCACATCGAGGAACAGGGGCTGTCCACCCAGCTGACCTTTTCCTTCTTGCGGTCAGCTGGACTGATGTCCGAGACCGAAGGGTTTATCTGCGCCTGCCAAGACGGAGTTATCAACACCCTGGTCTATCGCAGCCGCGTTTTGGGTCAGCCTCTGCCGACCACTTTGTGTCGTGCATGCAAACAATCGCCGGAGACACTAATGCATCTACCGTCGGCTTGCCCAGTATATGCAGTCTCCGGCTATATCCATCGCCATAACGCGGCCCTAAGAGTGTTGTACTACCATCTACGGCACTCTTATGGGATAGACCGGGAGCCCGTGCCGCCTTATTTACCAGGAGATATTGAGTCCGTTGTCGTGGGCGAGAGGTGCAAGATTTATTGGAACTTCTCATTCGCGACCATCGGGCTGCTACAAGCGACTAAGCCTGATGTTATCCTCTTCGATTTCGACGACAAGACGATATACGTCATTGAGTTCTCGTCTCCGGCCGAAGTGAACGTTTCGCGAAAGGAAGAGGAGAAACGGCTCAAGTATCAGCCTCTCCTGGCCGAGCTACGTCGTTTGCACCGAGGATTCAGGGTAACTCTCGTTGTCCTCATCATCGGCGCGCTAGGGGGAATGAAGGAGTCTTTTGTATCGGGCCTCGCTGGCATACCGGTTTGCAAACCCGGTGTCCGGTTGCTAGCGGGTCGGATGCAGAAGGCGGTCATACTTGGGTCCCTCCGTTTACTCAGGCAACACGATTGTGGACTGCGGTAGCCGCTAACCCTCTGGCTTGAGGGAGCGGCTATCGCAGAGCGATTCATTGGACTTTTCGCGCGTTTTTTTGACTGGGCGGCAGTCGAGGTGGTGTCGGAACCCTCGAGTGTCGCCCAGCGTTATTGTTCCGGTCTAGATTAAGACCGAGCCTAACCCCCGGGGGTCGGTGAATGTTTCCCACTGCAAACTGAGGAAGTGTGTTGCCCGGAGCAATAAAGTCTAATATTAAAATAATAATAATAATAATAATAACATGTACATGCAAGAAACCAGGCGAATGCGGGAATGTTGGCTTTGCATGCTGGGGTTGTCTTTTCAACACGTGCTTATTATATGAATACCCATGAAAACTCGTTATTTGCTAGTTACGTTTAAAAATGAAGCTAAATATGAATTAAATTTAGCGATGAACCAACCGAACAAGCCGTCAAGCCTAAATGAACCCCAAGCGCGGCGATCACTTAAATATGAGAAGATTATATTTATTGGCAAATGATTGTGTAGCGAAGTTGGTAGAACGCTAGATTACTGTATTGAAGGTCCTGAGTTCGAGCCTCGGTAGTTTTAATTTTTTTTCTTTTAAATTCGTACAGGTATCTGGTTGTACGAGCGAATTGAAGCAGTTTCAACCGATCAAAGAACTCGTCCGATCCCAAAAGAACTCGAACAAAAATAACATGGAAGAATATATTTTTTTAATTTACTGCCATCAATAGTTGAAATTTGTTTTATAATTCCTACCTAGAGTGTTTACTTTTCCCTTTATCACATCGACTCTCGAGGAGTCATCTCCATTATTATACACATAGTTCGATAGCTGCTGTGCTGGTATACACGACAGATATGTTTGCGTCTGACAGGCGCCAACAATTTTGCCGCTATAACACGGTCAGTTTCACCTTATGCAGTTTTGTATTAATATATATTATGGGCTCTGGGGAACACTAGCGGCGCCTGCGGCGGAACTGAGCATTACAACTCTGCGACCGATTGAAAGAACTGTTTGCAGAGATTAGTAGGGAGATGCATAACGCTCCCCTTTTCGGCATGCCTCGTAAATGGCGCTAAATCGTGGCGGCGAGTTCAGGAGTATGATTTCGTGATCATCGCCTCTGTCGAGGTTGCAGATTCCCTTGTAGCCGCGCGAGTCCGTGATCACCGCTCAAGTCGGTATTGCAGTCAGCGTGAACACGAATGGGTAGTTCGGAGGGGGAAAAGTCTCTGCCTCACGCAAATCGCGCTCGCTCGACAGGCGAACGGAGCGAGGTTTTCCGTCCGATCGAGCTCGACATAGATGTGTGGCCGTACTGCGGATTGGAATATGCATTAAATGAATTTCAAAGTGAAAAAAATATATCGAGATCATTGTTTTCTCTCGGTTGCCCGTTTATGCCGAAAATGCGGGTTAAAAAATTAACGACGAACCGCGTTGAAAAATAAAACGCCGAAACGACCGTGGAAGGTTCAAATAGAAATCTTGAGCCTTCGCCGCGATCTTTTCGGCATTTTTTTTCAACAGTAAATATTACGGATAAGGGTGTCTCATAAATGTTTCTCTGTATGCAATGAGCGTCGTGGCTGAGTTGGCAGCGAGACGGATTAACGATGCTTACAGTCCGGGTTCAGTCCCCGGTGAACCAACTTTTTTTTTTCTTTTTAAATTCAGAAAATTTCGAACTTACTCTCACTTTAGCTATTCTCGCCTGTTCAGGCTTTATTTGTGATATTAAATTCGTATATGCTTAATAAAAAAAAACAAGACATTGCTATCGGGGATCCCTGCAGCCAGATCGCGCGTAAAAGTTACCCCCTCTCTAGTCTCTTACGCGCCCATCACGGAATCAAAGTAGCGCGTGTCCGTGAGCGAGCGACGCTTGGACACTTCGGAAAGGGCCGAGCACGGTCGAAGTTTCCCGACCGCGCCTTCGGCAGCTACACCAATCCATGGACGCTGAGCACGTTCATGGGCGGCCAAGCCGCATGAAGGCTTTGAGGGAAAAAGCAATCTGAGCATGACTCGCGCGTGACGTCTCCCGACGGAACGCGCGAAGCTTTTAGATGATTTCAATGCTTATTTAGCTCTTGATTCTCTGCCTTATTAATGTATACAAAAAAAATGTATCGCGCACTCTGATCGCTTATTTTTTTAGTTTATACATTAATTTAAATGTAATAATAAATCTAAATTACAACTTATTTATCTTATATGAAATTGTTTACGCTTTACTCGCACCCGTCCTTATGCCAAATGAATTATAATTCATAAAAGTAAGCCCAGAAGCCCAGAAGAAGTAAAAGTAAGTACCAGAAAGTGTTATACCAGAAAGTGCACAGTTGGTAGCGTTCCTGGCTTCGGTCCGCAGGGGCCCGTAGTGAAAAATTTTCTCCAAATTTTTCATAATTTCACATATTTTAGTCATATTTGAGATTTTCGGAGAAAAAATGATTTAAAACAGATTCAAGTTCTGGTCTATTTCCCAAAAACACATTTTTTTTCGCTGAAAATTCATGATTTCTCATTTTTTTCTCGGAAATTTATCTTTTTTCTATGACCTGAGTGAACGGCTGCGGAGATATTCGGAGAAAAGTTAAAGATGAACAGAAATGAGATTTTCGTTAAAAAAACTGATTATTATTATTATTTTTTTCCGGAAATTTTCCTTTTTCCTATTACCTGAGTGAACGGCTGCGAAGATATTTGGAGAAAATTTAAAGATTAAAAAAATCAGATTTTCGTAAAAAAAACTTGTTCTTATTTTTTTTCCGGAACTTTTTCTTTTTCCTATTGAGTGAACGGCTGCGGAGATATTCGGAGAAAAGTTGTAGATGAAAAAAAATGAGATTTTTGTAAAAAAATCTTATTACATTTTTTATCCCTCATAATTGTGAGAAATAATGAATTTCCGCAATTTTTGCAAACATTATTTTCTTTAAGGGGTAACACCACTGTAACGACCTGCCACGAAGCATTTTAGACAAATAATACTTGGGGTAATTATTAAGCATATATTGAAGTACATTGCAAAAAAAATTATGGGAAAATATTACAAAATGGCGACACTGCAGCAAATTCTTCCCAGGCATGTTGAACTTAAGGTGCTCCGCGACACGCAGTATAACTTGTGCCAATTTTAATCTGGATAAAATAATTAAAAAAAAATTAAATCTAGATGAGTGTAGCTAGTGAACCACGTAGAGGGTTTTAGGAATATTGATTTTTGAGTAATTGCCGGGTATTTGACTAAAAATGTTCAATTTTTTACGACAGTTATTTGTTAATAAATATTGTTTTAATTAACTTATCGAAAATCCCCTACGTGGTTCAGTAGCTACACTCATGTAGACTTAATAAAACAAAATTCTTTTTTTAGATTAAAATTGGCAGTTATACTGCGTGCCGCAGAGGTTCGACATGCTTCGGAAGAATTGGTGTAGTGTCGCCATGTTGTAATATTTTCGGATGAAAAATTTATAGCCATATACTTAAATATATGCTCAATAAATACCGCAAGTATTATTTGTTTATCACATTTTCTTTCGCCAAAAAAATATCAAAAAATACGCTTTCTGTAAGGCCGTTACAGTGGTGTTACCCCTTAAAGTCTTCATATAATTTCCGAGATTTTCCCGTGATTGTAATTAAAATGATGAAATATTCGGAAAAATTTGAAAAAATTTGGAAAAATAAGGAGAAACTCGGATGTTTGCGTAAAAATAATTGTCCGCTAAACTCCGAATTCTTCATATTTGTTCCAATTCATAGAAAAATTGGGAAAAAATCGGAAAAATTTTCCGGAAAAAATCGGAGTTTTTCGGAAACAAAATTGCACTAGGGGCGCGGGATCGTTCCCCGCGCTCAGTGCTTTTTTTAAAATTATTATTACTATTAATTCTTATTTGATTAGTTATTTTTATTAGTTATCATTATTATTTTAATTAGTTATCTTTTAGTGTCGAAAAATTTATCGCGTACTCTGACCGCTTATTTTATTAGTTTATATGTTAATTTAAATATAATAATAAATTTAAATTACAACTTATTTTATTTCTGAAAAATAAATTTCCGCTTTACTCACACCCGTCCCTATGCCAAATAAATTGTAATTCATAAAAGTAAGCGGAAATATATTCGTATTGTTATATTCATTCTCATATACTTTCATCAAGCGATAAAGCATTATCATAATGCTTTATCGATTGATGAAAGTATATATGAGAATGAATATAATAATACGAATATAAATAAATTTCCTCTTACTTTTGTCAAATACAATTTATTTGGCATAGGAACGGGTGTGAGTAAAGCGCAAACAATTTTTAGAAGATAAATAAGTTGTAATTTAGATTTATTATTATATTTAAATTAACGTACAAACTAATAAAATAAGCGGTTAGAGTGCGCGATACATTTTTCGACACTAAAAGATAACTAATTAAAATAATGATGATAACTAATAAAAATAACTAATCAAATAAGAATTAATAGTAATAATAATTTTAAAAAAGCACTGAGCGCGGGGAACGATCCCGCGCCCCTAGTGCAATTTTTTTCCGAAAAACTCCGATTTATTCCCAAAAATGTTTCCGAATTTTTCTATGAATTGGAACAAATATGAAGAATTCTGTGTTTTGCGGACAATTATTTTTACGCAAACATCCGAATTTCTGCGAATTTCTCGGTATTTTTCCAAATATTTCATCATTTTAATTACGATCACCGGAAAATCTCGGAAATTATATTGTTACGTCCGAAGCCGTTTAGAAAAGATATATATATTTCTAGAGCTATAAGCGTCGAGCGGTAAACGCTTTACTCCGATTACTACCCTAATGAGTCACGAGTGCTCTTCGGGATAATAATTATGTGGGAACGTTTGCTGTGAGACCTCGAGAGATCTTGTTTCTTTTATGGATTTAGGAAATTGATAATAAAGGGACTTCAATGTCTTGAGTCACACAATAGTTTAATAAACACTCGATGACATAGTAATTTGGTACATTCCAAGTAAAATTATAATGTGATAAATACCTTTGACAATCAGGAGCGGTGTCGTGGCTTTACAATAACGTATTCTTGCTTTCGTTGAATATTTCTTTAAACACACACGCGTACTCTCACAATCTTCTAGAGATCTGATCGCGGATTAACAATAACTTGTACTTGAAATATTTGGTCGTTTGACCCTTTTGATTATAAAACAATATAAATTGACTTTTATAATTACGCCGAATCACACTCTTCTACAGAAGACCCGGATTTCGGACAGCGTAACGACGCGTGAAAATTTTGGTTGGACTGAACTTATTATAATTTACGTCCGATGCTACTGTCGGATCACTCTCTTCTACGGAAGACCTGGATTACGAACTGTGTATCGGCGTTAAAAACTTCGGCTATACTCCGCTCTTGTCGTCGAGACAAGGAGGTTTTATAAGAGCGAGATGACTTTGCCGGAAGGGCTACTCTCTTAATTTGGGCACAGAGAAGAACTATTTTTCGTCTAATACCCGAGAGTTCGACCTCCTCGGAGATGCAATAAAGGTTGGATATTTTGGAATTTTCAAGTGTTGCTTCGCTCGTCCCTATCATAGGGCTTTGAGGCTCCGGCTGGAAAACTTTTATTACTGCTCTCATGCAGAGCGGGAAAAAATAGCAGAGCGGCTCGCTACACGAAAATACATGCATTAGGTATTGTGCCCAGTTGATGAACAAGGAAAGCGTATATCTTCGCTGTGGTCTGTGATGCACGCATCTATGGCGTGTGAGAAGCAATACAATTGTGATAGGTATCTCGAACGCTTATATTTTTGGTTGCGTTGAAAAATAAAAATAGCTGACTCTATTGCTTCTCGCACGTGTACAATTATGTGTGTGCTGGTCAAAAAAGAAATCACAGAAAACGTCGTACGTGACACCTCCCCACTTAGACTAGTCATCGTCCTCGGTGACTTCAAATTTATGCATATTAAAATATGGCTGTATTGGAATATGTATAAATAGTACAAGAATCATTAGCTCTAAGTTTGAAATATGGTTTCAACATCTGGTTGTAAAATTCAGGGTCGTAAGGAGTAGGGTACTAAGTTTTTCAAAGGGGATGTGGATTATGAATGTCGTTCTGATAGCGTTTCTCCATAGACTCGTCATCCTTGGTGTGGGTGACAATATATTTCGTGCGTTTCGACATCTGACGAGGGTTTTGATAATGAGTTCGGTTATGGATCGATCGGTATTGGTTTTGTAAATTCCACCTGATGTGCATATATGTCTTCTGACAATGCTCTCCTCAAGGAAGATACATCTAGACATTGCGATTGTTCAGCGGATTACAAACCGAGGTTGTATGTAGCCGTCAATGTTTCGACCAGGGACGGACATATAAAAATATGTATAAACGTGTGTATATATATATATGTATATATTTATGTACCCCTTTTTTTTTAAACCGATACTCTCCACTCGATGTTCTTGAATACGCATCGAAATATGTTGGAAACTGATTTGACATTCTGCGGTGTTTCCGGATATAAGGATCGGAACAGAGGGTAGGTGATGACTGTAATAGAGTTGAATCCATTGGTATATAATAGAAAGTTTAAATATTCTAACTTCCAATCACGATATCATTCTTTCTAGAAATTTAATATGCATTAATTTGCGTCCGTTATCGTTATCATTATAGTTATTAGTTAATGTCGGTAATGTATTACTATGTATCATAGGTTTTTCAACGTTCTGTCTATAGTTTTCTATATTGACAATATTTGTTTGTTTTAATGGGCATACGGTTATCGTATGGTTATTACGGTTTTCGCCTCGAACGACATCATGAAAGACGGTTTGGTACTCTAGTATAGCAGATCAGTTCGGCATTTTCGCAGCCATCGCTTCCGTGGGCATTCTTGCAGTTCTTAATGTTTGAGCGCCGTCAGCGATGTTGTCTTTGTTGGACAGCATCCAATGCGTCGATGGATGTGGCTTGCTTGTTGTTCGTCGCCCTTAAGTTTTGTTGGAAATGATGAGGTGTCATTCAGTCGACGTGAGGCGAGGTTTAGCCTTAGATTCATGGTAGAGCCGGTAATGCTGTCGATTGGTTGGTCTTCATGAGCGGGGAAACACAATTTCCGAGTGGAAGCGAGGAGAGAATTGTAATTATTTTGTATACATTTATTTTGTTCCTTTGGAAATCCTTTGAAAAATAAGAAAAACGTGTTATTGATGCAACATACAAAAAAATATAACATTAGTGATATTCAACTATAAAGTGTTAGTAAGTCACTCAAAGTAGCAAGATAAATTGTCATCGTATACAAGGTTTTAGTTTGTCTAAATGTTTAATTATACGTTTTCCAGTTTCTGTTTCTAGTACAGCATTATGATTGTTGAGGATTTCAGTTATCAAATATGGTCCGGTGTAATGACAGTCGAATTTTCCTCTTCGCGGTTCTTTTATTACGTAGGCTATATCTCCCGGTTTGAAGTTAACTTCGTGAATTTGCCTATCGTAGTACCGTTTGGAGCGATATTTGGATTTTAATAACGATTTGGAAGCGAGTTGTCGCATTTCATTCAATCGGGATGTAAGGTCGCACAAGTAATCGCCATAAATTTCGATTTTCTCAGCGGAAGGAAAAGAGCTTGGGATACGGGCAGGTTTACCGTATACGAGTTCGAAAGGAGTGAAATTAGTAGATTCGTGGGTTGAGGTGTTATAGGAGAACATTGCAAAAGGGATGAGTTTGTCCCAGTCTTCGTATTTGTCAATGTAATGCTTAATAAATTCAGTCAAGACAATGTGGCTTCGTTCTAAAGATCCATTGGATTGGGGATGGTAACCTGAAGTTGTAACATGTTTGATTTTAAATAGTTTGGCAAGGTGGTGAAACACTTGTCCAACAAAGGATCTGCCTTGATCGCTCAGAATGATTCTTGAGGTTCCAAAATGAATTATGACGTTACGAGCTAGAGCGTCAGCAATTGTTTCAGCTTTTATATCGGGTATAGGTACAGCAATGCAATATTTCGTCAGATTGTCCTGTATGGTGAGGATATGTCGATTTCCGTTTGGCGTTATGGGCAATGGTCCTACTGTGTCGATCGAAATTTTGTCAAAGGGTTCTGCTGGCGTATCAGTAATTATCATAGGCTCGCGTGTTTTAATCCGAGTCAGTTTTTGTTCTTGACAACTGGAGCAAGTTCTCACGTATTCCGTTACTTCAGCTTTGAGGTTAGGCCAATAAAATCGTTCTCGAATACGTCGATAAGTTTTAGTTACTCCTTTATGTCCGCCTACTAAACTCTCGTGATACTCGGAAATTATTTCGCGTCTTATTTCTTCGTCCGGTATTACAACGTTACCTTGGCAAAGGACAATAGAACAATCGCAATCGTTTAAACATTCTTCGAGTATTTCCGTTATAAAAGCGTGACTGTAAGTTTCCAGCATGTCTCCCGGTTTTGATATTCGTAATGATTTGATTTGATACTCGGTTATCACGTCTTTTACGGTATGGAGCACATTTTTCAGGTCTTGGATTGAAAAAGTTTCAAAGTGTTTAGTTTTCAGTACAGCACTAAAAATTTTGTTGTTCCCTTTTGTCGTAACTAAGACTTGATTGCATTTAGGCTTTTTCCATTTGATGTCTTGTGGGCAAATTTTATCCGTTTCAATAAGCAATCGTGAAATCATAGTTGTAAACTCACAATCGGCCGAAATAAAGTGCAAATAATTTCCTTTGTGATAAGTTAAGTTTTCATTAGTAATACTTATTTGTATTTTCTTTTCATCCTTTTCCATATTAGGGTAAAACAATGCAGGTGGAATCGTACTTGAAACTGTTTTGTTGAGCCTTGTATCCGGAGGTTCGTCAATTTCCGCGTTTTCAATTTCGATTTCGCTATCACTATCTGCAGAATCGGGATTCGATATTAATTCATTGAAGTGAGGTCGTCTTGATGAATTAGATTCGTCTTCATCGGTACTGGTTTGTATGTTATTATTTATTGCGGGAGTCGATCTACCCGTGGGATGTCGAAACGTAATTGCGGATTCACCAAAGTTCGCTACTTCATCGTCAGCGTCATCGGAGTCAGTATGTTCGTCGGTTTGGGTGGCACATGTTTTATTCGCGTCTAAATTTCCGTGGGTATGATCCCACCAATATTTATCCCTATTGTCTGAATTCGGGCTTTCATTGTCATTTATTTCAACTATATTTTTATTCTTTGAGATCTTGGGTAAGTTTTCGTTTTCGGAAGGTTCGTCAGTCTGAAGGCTTTCGTCGATGTCAAAAGCAAATTTTAAAGCGTCTGTAATCCGTTTCATCGGTCGGGATGATGGCTCGTTTGAACGTACTTGTGGCAATGTCCGTTTAGGGGCAAGGCTAGGAAATGCGCTGTGTCGGGCCCGTGCGGTAGGAGGTGCCCTTTCAGTGTTTGATGGGATTGCAGAGAAATGTTGTTTTTGCGTGGTTCGCGAGGTTTTGATAGGTACTGCTGGAACATTGGGGGTAGTTTTACG
The DNA here is from genome assembly GCA_944452715.1 of Ophion slaviceki. Lineage (NCBI taxonomy): Eukaryota > Metazoa > Arthropoda > Insecta > Hymenoptera > Ichneumonidae > Ophion > Ophion slaviceki. The sequence goes on from OX101790.1 coordinate 3,412,313, forward strand.
ATTTCGTACTCTTTCTCCGATTGTTGCACCAGAAATGCTTGGTTCCTCAAAAAGGGTGGGTAACGGTTTGTTTTTACTGCCCAATGGTCGGCCACGCTTAATTATTGGATTAGAAGAAGTTGCAATCCGTGGGGTTACTGTCATTGATGTTTTCTTAGCGGAAGATGAAATTGGTAATATAATCGTATCGGTGGTAACGGGATTTCGGGAAAGGGCATCGGCGTTTGAATTAAGTCGCCCTGGTTTGTATACAAATGTGTAGTCGTATTCGCGTAATCGTATTCTCCAGCGGATCAATCGCTGAACTGGCATTTTTACTGAATCAATCCATCTCAACGGTTCGTGATCACTTACGAGCGTAAAGTTTCGTCCGTACAAATAAGGTCTGAAATGTAATATTGCGTATACCACGGCTAGACATTCTTTTTCAGTTGTTCCGTAATTTTTCTCGGCTGGATTTAATAGTCTTGACATGTACGCTATGGGTTTGTCTTCGCCGATTTTTCCTTGACTCAATACTGCACCGATTACGTAATTTGATGCGTCAGTCGTTAAAATAAAAGGTTCTTCAAAATTCGGATATTGCAAAATTGGAGTGGAGCATAAAGCTCTTTTTAAGTAGTCGAAACTTTTCTGTTGTTCTGGTGCCCATTTAAATTCTACACCCTTTTTCAATAAATCTGTCAACGGCTTAGCTTGTCCCAAGAAATTCTCTATAAATCTTCTGTAATAACCCGCTAGGCCAAGGAATTGTCTGATGTTCGTTACCGTCCTAGGGATTGGAAATTTATCGACCGCTTCTGTCTTTTTAGGATCAGGACGAACGCCTCCGTCACTGATCACGTGTCCGAGATAGATAACTTCAGTATTAAGAAATTCGCATTTATCTGGTTGTAATGAAAGATTGGCGTTACTGAGTTTAACAAAAAGTCGGCGGACCTTTGTAACGTGTTCCTCTAGGGAAGAAGCGAAAACTACTGTCGTCAAGGTAAACAAATAGTTCAGTGTCTTGTAAACCGAGTAATACTCTGTCCTTTAATCTTTGAAAAGTAGTAGGTGCGTTCTTAAGACCAAAAGGCATTCTAACATACTCGTAGTGTCCGTTAGGGGTGCTAAAGGCTGTTTTCTGTCGGTCCTTGGGATCCATTTCGATTTGGTGAAAGCCTGAGGCTAAATCAAAGGTCGAGAAATATTTTGCTCCACCGAGCCGGTCAAGGATTTCAACGATGTTAGGCAAGGGGTAAGCATCGCTTATTGTCTTTTCATTTAATGCGCGAAAATCGATTACCATCCTCCATCGTTTATTCCCTTTTGAATCTGGTTTCTTGGGAACAATCCATAGAGGCGAATTATATGGAGAAACCGAGTCGATAATTATATTATTTTCGATAAGTTTCTTCACTTGTTTATTAATTTCTTCTTTATGTACCGGAGGGTATCGGTATTGTCGGATTGTCACAGGTAATTCGTCCGTCGTAGGTATGCTGTGTTTGATTTCTGACGTGGCCGGTAGTTTATCACCAGGCAGATAAAATAGGTGTGAAAAATCGTTAACAAGATCGAAAACGTGCTGTCGTTCTTCTGTATTGAGATGATCCAAGCGAAGAGATTCTTGAATGATTTTAATTCTTTCATCGTACGTTTTATGCGTATGAGCGGCAATATCGTCGTTAATGTCGTGGTCGAAAAAGTCTTCTTCACTTTCGTAATAATCGAATGGCAATATTTCTTGTGGCGGTAGCTCAATTTGTAAATCGTCTTCGTATGCATTAATTGCATACACATAGCATGTGTTATTGTTATTTGAAACAACTGCATTTCCAATAAAAACGTGATCTAATGTTGGTACTCGGGGTAGAAAACCTGTTTTCAAATCTGTTTTTAATAGTTTTATCGACACTTGGGTACGACTGCGGGCCTTGAGATTAAGAATGGTATTATTATTTTCCTTGGGTAACTCGATTGGTGAATGATAAATTCGAGGTTGATTTCCTTCGACTGGTTCAAAAGGAATAGGTGTAATTGGCTTTGAAGAAGTAACAAGTGCGTTATGGTGAAAAGATATTTCTGCTTCTTCATTTTGAAGGAAATCGATCCCAATTATTCCGTCTGCGGGAATAGCAGAATTTTCATCGAGAACTTGGAATTTTTCTGGTTTTTCGAAAAAGGTTATTTCAGTTGACCCTAGCGTATATATTTTATCGGGTGTTATACCTGATAGCGTAAGTGATTCGTGTGTTGCAATTATGCACCGTCGTTTTAGCGATCTCAGTTTAATTATATTTATATCGGCACCAGTATCAATAAGAAAACGGCCGTAACCATTTTCGAGTTCGGGGGCACGTAGCGTTATTATTGGTGACCGTCTTTGTCCGTCGGTCCATCTAACGTATCGTCTACCGTAAGGAATTTCACAGTCGAAGGACGCTGAGTTTGTGATTCGCTCGTCGATGCGTCCATTCGACGGGCGGGTTTCAAGTTTAAATTCTCGCTTGAATTAGTGCGTTGGAAAGAGGTTGTCTTCGTTTCGTCGAATTCTCCGCGAGAGAATCTTTCGTCTTTAAGAGGCTGATTTTGGTATATAGGATAGGAAGGTGGATAATGATTAGGAGGATAGCCCGGCCAAGGTGAATACATAGGAGGCATGTAAGGCATAGGGGGGTACGCTTGTGGTGCGTAGAAATGATTCTGGGGGAAGTTCGGAAAATTTCTGTGTAGAGGCCTTCTTATGAATGGCCGCTGTTGGAAGTGATCTGAATTCTTTTCGAATGTTCGATTATTTGGAGACCGAAAGTTTGACTGGAAGTTACCTCGGAAATTGGAATTTTCATCGTTAAGATCTCTTTCTTCCCATGGGTAAAAAGATACATGACGTGAGTCTACATTTCGAGGGCTCTGATATGATGGCTGAGTTTGGGTGAAACGTAATGAATTTGAATTTCTTGCATTCGCACCCTGCATATCTCGTTCAATGCGTTGAACTACTCGAAAAGCTTCTTCTAGTGTTTGTGGATCTTGAACGCTAATTGCGTATAACAGATCGTCGGATAATCCTCTTTTAAAAGATTCTAAGGCCAATCCGTCGAGCATAGGTAACATTTGGTTTGATTGTTGTTCAGTAAATTTATCCTTCAGAGCAGCTATCGCACTCGTTCGCAATTGTTTGATTCTCGTGTAATAGTCAAGGACTGTTTCGTCGCGTCTTAGTCTGACAGCTTGAATTTCCGCACAATAGAAGGGGTATGATTTTTTTGGCGAAAAATATTCTTTTAATGCGTCCGATAGACTTTGAATCGAATTAATTTATTAATCAGCGATTGCATCGCGACGGGTTTCTATCAATTTCGAACAAACGGCTTTAAAGAAGGCGTTACGTAAGCCATCAGGCACAAACGTAAGACCATTTTCAACATCTTGAATAAAAGCTTTTAAAGGCATATTTTTGCCATTAAAATTTGGCACGTGAAGCAATGCTTGTTGGAGTGCCATACATTCACCCATACTTGTTAACATTGCATCAGTGATGTTTTGACGGTGAGTGAGATTTGCAATTATTTCGGCGTTTGCCATTTTTTCTTCTTATTATTTTTTGTCTTTTAAAAATATAAATGTAATTAAGGATTCGATTATTTATTTACCCGAGTAGAAATCTTGCTCCAGCTACAATAAGCACCTGATCAGGCATCCTGACTTCTTTTTCCAGCCTTGATCAGAATTTTTTATCAAGCCCTGATCATTTTTGAAACACAATCCCTGACTTCCGTCTGATCAGGGTAAAAAATCAAGGCCTGATCAGGGTAAACTATCAAGGCCTGATCAGGGTAAAAAATCAAGGCCTGGTCAGTGTAAAAGATCAAGGCCTGATCAGCGTAAAAAATTAAGGCCTGATAAGGGCTTAATTTTTCACGGCTTGATAAAAATGAAAAATCATATGATTTTTCACGGCTCAGGATGACCGATTTTTTCCTGAAATCAAAAATACAACGCATACACAAAAGAGAAAAAGGTACCACTTTATAAATAACGCTGATCGTTTATTTTTTAATCTTAATATAAAATTTATCACATATATTTTTCACATATATCTATAGGGAAAATAAACATCATTTTTCTTGTATTTGTAATAGAACAAAAACTCGAAATAAACTAAGATATATCACTGTATTATATTCCACTTATCATCCCGAAATAAACTAATATATTTTTCAAACAAAAACTTAAGAAACTTCGTGAATAAAGTAAACAGAGCTCAACGTTTTTATGACCAGACGTTTCTAGGAAACGTTATATTGGGCGTTCTGTTCGTTTTTTTACGCGACGCTCGAAACTTGTCCCAGTCTTTTGCTGAATTAATCAGGCCTTGATACCGCTCCAACAGCTTGTCCAATTTGCTTCGAAAGAACTTCTATTCCGTGTTCCCTATATTTCGAAATGACAGCCACTGAAAAATACGAAAATGTTCATCCCACTTAGAATTCAATGTCTACATATATATCTATATAAGGTATGCACATTATTTTATTAGGGTGGCACAAAATTGAGCTCTATTTTTTTTCCTTTTTCTCACCATCCAATTATCTACTTTAAAGAAGAAAAAAAATTGTTGCAAAAGCTGCGAGCGGTCATTTTTTAACGAAAATTAGAATCGAAGCAGGAGAGCCCGTACAGCGAAGACCAACCAAATAATGGTGAGTTGACAGCGTAGTGCAGTTCAGTGAATGTAATGTCCATCCGAAGTGCATTTCTTATGGGCTAACTTGCACCGATGGAAATACTTTCACTCAACTGAACTATGCAGTCAACTTATCATTATTCGGTTAGCCTACACTGTCCGGGCCCGTAGCGAAGACTAACCAAATAATGGTAAGTTAACAGCGTAGTGCGGTTCAGTGAATGTAATGTCCATCCGAAGTGCATTTCTAATGGGCTAACTTGCACCGATGGACTTACTTTCACTTAACTGAACTACGCAGTCAACTTGTCATTGTTCGGTTAGCCTACGCTGTCCGGGGCCGTACAGCGAAGGCCAACCAAATAATGGTAAGTTGACAGCGTAGTCAGTTCAGTGAATGTAATGTCCATCCGAAGTGCATTTCTTATGGGCTAACTTGCACCGATAGAATTACTTTCACTTGACTGAACTGCGCAGTTAACTTATTATTATTCGGTTAGCCTGCGCTGTCCGGGCTAATCAGCACCGATGGCAAAACTTTTACCAGATTGAACTACGCTGTCAGCTTACCATTATTTGGTTGGCCTACGCTGTCTCTTCTTCTCCTCTGACAAAGGAGACGGACCAAGTAAAGAAACATAAAAGCGATACACAAAACAAATATAAATCTACTTACATAGTGGTAGCGCCAACACATGCCAATCCTCAGGAATTTCGAGTTGTTCCTCGCTGAGAGGATCTGTTCCGGATCTGTCAAATGTATCATAATAAATATTTCAACCAACGCATATATAATTTGGCGTATGGTTAATTTACAGTCAGATTTAATTCAATTTACATTTATAGATTTAAGAATTGTAAGTCTTTGAAAAAAATTAATTGTTATACTAACCTGCTGCTGTTTATTTCTTCGTTTTTTCCCTTATTTAGAGCCCGCTATTCACGCAGACACAGTCGTTGCGCAATCTTCTTCCGATTGTGTTTGTCCATCTTATTCACACGTACACGTTATATGTAAAAATGTATAAAGTGATTAATAATATGTCTCGTGCTTCTCTCGTGTCTGTGTATCATTTGACAAGATGAGGTTAGGCACGTTTTTAGCGCCAAACTGTAGAAGTCCAGTTACATGATGATTGCTTGAAATTAGCTGGATCAGGCGAATTGAAGTAACCCGTAAGTCCAGTTGCTTGACATCGCCTGAAGCTAGCCGGGTCAGGCGAATTGAAGTAAGCCGTAAGTCCGGTTGCTCGACCACCGCCTGACCCCAGCTTGATCAGGCAAATTAAGGCAAACTTAAGTAAGGCCTTCGTACTACAAGCTGATCAGGCGCAGATCAAATATCAGGCCAGCCTGACAATATTTCTACTCGGGTATTTTATTCATTTATTCTGCATTAATTTTTATTTTTATTTTTATTTTCAAATAAATTTCACAAATTAAAAGAAACGTTCAGCATATCCCACCGCTGTCACCAAAATTTTCTGTTACGTCCGAAGCCGTTTAGAAAAGATATATATATTTCTAGAGCTATAAGCGTCGAGCGGTAAACGCTTTACTCCGATTACTACCCTAATGAGTCACGAGTGCTCTTCGGGATAATAATTATGTGGGAACGTTTGCTGTGAGACCTCGAGAGATCTTGTTTCTTTTATGGATTTAGGAAATTGATAATAAAGGGACTTCAATGTCTTGAGTCACACAATAGTTTAATAAACACTCGATGACATAGTAATTTGGTACATTCCAAGTAAAATTATAATGTGATAATTACCTTTGACAATCAGGAGCGGTGTCGTGGCTTTACAATAACGTATTCTTGCTTTCGTTGAATATTTCTTTAAACACACACGCGTACTCTCACAATCTTTTAGAGATCTGATCGCGGATTAACAATAACTTGTACTTGAAATATTTGGTCGTTTGACCCTTTTGATTATAAAACAATATAAATTGACTTTTATAATTACGCCGAATCACACTCTTCTACAGAAGACCCGGATTTCGGACAGCGTAACGACGCGTGAAAATTTTGGTTGGACTGAACTTATTATAATTTACGTCCGATACTACTGTCGGATCACTCTCTTCTACGGAAGACCTGGATTACGAACTGTGTATCGGCGTTAAAAACTTCGGCTATACTCCGCTCTTGTCGTCGAGACAAGGAGGTTTTATAAGAGCGAGATGACTTTGCCGGAAGGGCTACTCTCTTAATTTGGGCACAGAGAAGAACTATTTTTCGTCTAATACCCGAGAGTTCGACCTCCTCGGAGATGCAATAAAGGTTGGATATTTTGGAATTTTCAAGTGTTGCTTCGCTCGTCCCTATCATAGGGCTTTGAGGCTCCGGCTGGAAAACTTTTATTACTGCTCTCATGCAGAGCGGGAAAAAATAGCAGAGCGGCTCGCTACACGAAAATACATGCATTAGGTATTGTGCCCAGTTGATGAACAAGGAAAGCGTATATCTTCGCTATGGTCTGTGATGCACGCATCTATGGCGTGTGAGAAGCAATACAATTGTGATAGGTATCTCGAACGCTTATATTTTTGGTTGCGTTGAAAAATAAAAATAGCTGACTCTATTGCTTCTCGCACGTGTACAATTATGTGTGTGCTGGTCAAAAAAGAAATCACAGAAAACGTCGTACGTGACAATATGAAGACTGTAAGGGGTGACACCTCTGTAACGGCCTTACAGGAAGCGTATTTTTAAATATTTTTTTGGCCGAAGAAAATGTGATAAACAAATAATACTTGCGGTATTTATTAAGCATATACTTAAGTATATTGCTAGAAATTTTTATCCGAAAATATTACAAAATGGCGACACTGCAACAATTCTTCCGAAGCATGTCGAACCTCTGCGGCACGCAGTATAACTGTGCCAATTTTAATCTAAAAAAAAGAATTTTGTTTTATTAAGTCTAAATAAACATTTTTAGTCAAATACTCGGCAATTACTCAAAAATCAGTATTTCTAAAATCCCCTACGTGGTTCACTAGCTACACTCATCTAGATTTAATAAAAAAATTATTTTGTCCAGATTAAAATTGGCACAAGTTATACTACGTGCCGCAGAGCACCTTAAGTTTAACATGCCTCGGAAGAATTTGCTGCAGTGTCGCCATTTTGTAATATTTTCCCGTATATTTTTTTTGCAATATACTTCAATATATGCTTAATAATTACCCCGAGTATTATTTGTCTAAAACGTTTTGTGGCAGGCCGTTACAGTGGTGTTACCCCTTAAGGAAAATAATGTTTGCAAAAATTTTGGAAATTCATTATTTCTCAGAATTATGAGGGATAAAAAAATGTAATAAGTTTTTTTTACGAAAATCTCATTTTTTTCATCTATAACTTTCCTCCGAATATCTCCGCAGCCTTTCACTCAATAGGAAAAAGAAAAAGTTCCGGAAAAGAAATAAGAACAAGTTTTTTTTTACGAAAATCTCATTTTTTTCATGTTTAAATTTTCTCCGATTATCTTCGCAGCCGTTCACTCAGGTAATAGGAAAACGGAAAATTTCCCGAAAACAAAATGATAATCAGTTTTTCTTACGAAAATCTCATTTCTTTTCATCTTTAACTTCTCTCCGAATATCTCCGCAGCCGTTCACTCAGGTCATAGGAAAAAGAGAAATTTCCGGGAAAAAATGAGAAATCATGAATTTTCAGTGAAAAAAATGTGTTTTTGGGAAATAGACCAGAACTTGAATCTGGTTTAAATCATTTTTTCTCCGAAAATCTCAAATATGACTAAAATATGAGAAAATATGAAAAATTTGGAGGACAATTTGCACTAGGGGCCCCTGCGAACCGAAGCCAGGAACGCTACCAACGGGACCATCTCATCGCTTGTAGAATATGTGCACTTTCTGGTACTTACGATTTACGGCCAGATGGATGATTGGCTTGTTTTTGGGGGAAATGCTTTATCGCTTGATGAAAGTACGAGAATTAATATAATAATACGAATATAAATTTATTTCCGCTTACTTTTATGAATTTTAATTTATTTGGTATAAGGACGGGTGTGAGTAAAGCGTAAACAATTTTATATAAGATAAATAAGTTGTAATTTAGATTTATTATTATATTTAAATTAACGTATAAACTAAAAAAATAAGCGATCAGAGTGCGCGATACATTTTTTTGTATACATTAAGGTAGTACCTCCACAGAAGAGTTGAATTAAGAAATGGTTGAAATTTGACGTATATGTTATTCAATACATTATCCAAACATCTGAGCAATTTGAATAAGTTTGACCACCCCAAACCTGAGATATTTACACTTAAAGTTGGCTTGGTTTACACGCAACAAATGCGTTATGATTGGCAAACAGAGCATCATTAATTTTACCGTCAAAACTAAAATTAAGAAATTGATAAAAAACGAGGATAAGCTAGAGTAAGATGTCACGAATAATGTGAAAAAAAATGAGAATGATTCACCATCTAGTTTCCAAGATATAACCATGAAAAGCCCTCACAATTGTGGTGCAAAGCCTGGCAAAGCCTGGAAAAAAAAACAATTGGATCAAAGCCTGGACAGTCCCGGCAAAAAGTTTACTGGCAATGGTAGATCAAAAACACAATATAAAATATATTTTACAGCAATAAATGATATCCATCGTATTATCTACTAGTACCGAGTCAATATTATGTAGTTTTTAATTTTATTTATTACTAATTAAACCAATTATCAATCTTTTAAACATGAACATGGTATGTAAACTTTTGGTTGAGATTTTCGCAGAGGCACTACCTTAATAACGCAGAGAATCAAGAGCTAAATAAGCATTGAAATCATCTAAAAGCGTCGCGCGTGCCGTCGGGTAACGTCATGCGCGAGTCGTGCTCAGATTGCTTTTTGCCTCGAAGCCTTCGTTGCGGCTTGGCCGCACACGAACGTCCTCAGCATCCATGCATTGGTGTAGCTGCCGAAGGCGCGGTCGGGAACCTTCGACCGTGCTCGGCTCTTTCCGAAGATGTCCAAGCGCGCTCGCTCACGGACACGCACTACTATGATTGTGTGATGGGCGCGTAAGAGACTAGAGAGGGGGTAACTTTTACGCGCGATCTGGCTGCACTTCCCCGATAGCAATGTCTTGTTTTTTTTTTTATTAAGCATATACGAATTAAATATCATAAATAATGCCTGAACAGGCGAGAATAGCTAAAGCGAGAGTAAGTTCGAAATTTTCTGAATTTAAAAAGAAAAAAAAAGTTGATTCACCGGGGATTTAACCCGGACCGTAAGCATCGTGAATCCGTCACGCTGCCAACTCAGCCACGACGCTTATTGCAGATAAAGAAACATTTATGATACACCCTTTTCCATAATGTTTACTGTTCAAAAAAAATGTCGAAACGATCGCGGCAAAGGCTCAAAATTTCTTTTTGAACCTTCCACGGTTGTTTTGGCATCTTATTTTTCAACGCGGTTCGTCGTTAATTTTTTTAACCCGCATTTTCGGCATAAACGGGCAACCGAGAGAAAACAATGATCTCGATACATGTTTTTCACTTTGAAATTCATTTAATGCATATTCCAATCCGCAGTACGGCCACACATATATGTCGAGCTCGATCGGAACCTCGCTTCGTTCGCCTGTCGAGCAAGCGCGATTTGCGTGGGGCAGGGACTTTTCCCCCTCCGAGCTACGCATTCGTGTTTACGCTGACTGCGATACCGACTTGAGCGGTGATCACGGACTCGCGCGGCTACAAGGGAATCTTCAACCTCGACAGAGGCGATGATCACGAAATCATACTCCTGAACTCGCCGCCGCGATTTAGCGCCATTTACGAGGCACGTCGAAAAGGGGAGCGTTGTGCATCTCCCTACTAATCTCTGGTCGGTAATCTCGGAGGGGGAAAAGTCTCTGCCCCTCGCAAATCGCGCTCGCTCGACAGGCGAAAGGAGCGAGCAGGGAGGCTAGAGTGGGAGGAGTCCGATCTCTTATGGAGAGACTTGAAAAAAGTGGCTACAAAAATGTGGTCCTACCGGGATGGCGCCACTATCTCTAAAATCTCGAGACACGAGCTGGGTGTGACAGAGACGGAACAAGTAAATAATGAGAAGTGAGCTGCAGTGCAGCCAGATCGCGCGCAAAAGTTACCCCCTCTCTAGTCTCTTGCGCGCCCATCACACAATCATAGTAGCGCGTGTCCGTGAGCGAGCGACGCTCGGACGTCTTCGGAAAGAGCCGAGCGCCATCGAAGTTTCCCGACCGCGCCTTCGGCAGCTACACCAATCCATGGACGCTGAGCACGTTCATGTTTGGCCAAGTCGAAACGAAGGCTTCGAGGGAAAAAGCAATCTGAGCACGACTCGCGCGTGACGTCACCCGACGGCACGAGCGAGGCTTTTAGATCGCTTATTTTTTTAGTTTATACGTTAATTTAAATATAATAATAAATCTAAATTACAACTTATTTATCTTCTAAAATATTGTTTACGCTTTACTCACACCCGTCCTTACGCCAAATAAATTATAATTCATAAAATTAAGCGGAAATATATTTATATTCGTATTATTATATTAATTCTCATAGCTCTCGTATGAAAACTCTCATATGAAAAACACCAAAAAAAAAAACTTCAAAACCTTAGATTTCAATGAACCAAGAACATACATCTTCACATTTTCAATCATGACGAATTTTTAAGAACAATATCATCACAAACACATCTGAACCAAAACAATATACATTACCTAAATTATCAAAACATAAATCAAACAACACTAGGTCTCTAGGTGAAAAGTTTTGTTTTCCTTACGTCAAACTCTCAAACATAAAAACTCATATCCACAAATCGATCTCCGAACTTGAGTCCAAATTAGATTTTTTACTCGACAAACCTAGACAAATCGAAATTAGAACCAGATTCACTAAAATCTTAAACAAAATAAATATTCCAACATCATTTTCCAACACTAATCAAATTATAAAACACACGTCCTCATTCTTAAAAAACAACCCTCAACTTTTAGTTACACGAGCTGACAAAGGAAATTCAACAGTCATTCTTAGCAAATCAGATTACATTACAAAAACTCATAATTTACTCGCAGATTCCTCAACTTACAAATTAACAAATAGAAATCCCATCAACACTCTACAAAAAGGCATTAACAATATTCTCTCCAGATGGAAAACCCTAAAATTCATTGATGAAACAAAATACAAATACTCAAAAGCTGAAAATTGCAACCTATCTCGTCTTTATTGTCTGCCAAAAATTCATAAAAATAATTATCCACTTCGTCCAATAGTATCATCAATAAATAGTCCAACACATAAACTAGCTGAATTTATACAATCTAAAGTTTCTAAATTAATCAATACGACTAATTCACACGTCAAAGATAGTTTCCACCTAAAACATTCACATTCTAACATCTCAATTCCACTTAACTACAAATTGGTCTCGCTTGATGTTGTTTCTCTCTATACGAACATCCCATTACAACTTGTTATTCAAAGCCTTCAAAGAAGATCAAATCTATTTTCAAAAACATTTCTTTTAAACGAAATAATTAAAGCCATAGAATACATCATGTTCTCAACTTTCTTTATATTTCAAAATAAAATTTACCAACAAATCTCAGGGTTACCAATGGGCTCACCTTTGGCTCCAATACGGCATATAGGGCATATGAAAAAGAGAAATTTCCGGGAAAAAAATGAGAAATCATGAATTTTCAGTAAAAAAAATGTGTTTTTGGGAAATAGACCAGAACTTGAATATGTTTTAAATAATTTTTTCTCCGAAAATCTCAAATACGACTAAAATATGAGAAATTGTGAAAAATTTGGAGAAAAATTTGCACTAGGGACCCCTGCGGACCGAAGTCAGGAACGCTACCAACGGGACCATCTCATCGCTTGTAGAATATGTAGACTTTCTGGTACTTAGGATTCGCGGCCGGATGGATGATAGGATGGAGGATATCGCTTGATGAAAGTATGAGAATTAATATAAATATATTTCCGCTTACTTTTATGAATTATAATTTATTTTACATAAGGACGGGTGTGAGTAAAGCGTAAACAATTTTATATAAGGTAAATAAGTTGTAATTTAGATTTATTATTATATTTAAATTAACGTTTAAACTAAAAAAATAAGCGATCAGAGTGCGCGATACATTTTTTTATACATTAATACCGCAGGGAATCAAGAGCTAAATAAGCATTGAAATCATCTAAAAGCCTCCCGCGTGCCGTCGGGTGAAGTCACGCGCGAGTCGTGCTCAGATTGCTTTTTCCCTCGAAGCCTTCGTTTCGGCTTGGCCGCACATGAACGTGCTCAGCGTCCATGGATTGGTATAGCTGCCGAAGGCGCAGTCGGAAAACTTCGACCGTGCTCGACTCTTTCCGAAGACGTCCGAGCGTCGCTCGCTCACGGACACGCGCTACTATGATTGTGTGATGGGCGCGTAAGAGACTAGAGAAGGGGTAACTTTTATGCGCGATCTGGCTGCACTGTTTCCTGCTCGAGATTTTAGAGATAGTGGCGCCATCCCGGTCCGACCACATTTTTGTAGCCACTTTGAAATGCACAGATTGGCCTCCTCCCACTCTAGCCTCCATGGGAGCGAGGTTTTTCGTCCGATCGAGCTCGACATGGATGTGTGGCCGTACTGCCGATTGGAATATGCATTAAATGAATTTCAAAGTGAAAAACATGTATCGAGATCATTGTTTTCTCTCGGTTGCCCGTTTATGTCGAAAATGCGGGTTAAAAGATTAACGACGAACCGCGTTGAAAAATAAAACGCCGAAACGACCGTGGAAGGTTCAAGAAGAAATCTTGAGCGTTTGCCGCGATCTTTTCGGCATTTTTTTTTCAACAGTAAACATCACGGACAAGCGTGTATCATAAATGTTTCTTCATCTGCAATGAGCGTCGTGGCTGAGTTGGCAGCGTGACGGATTCACGATGCTTACGGTCCGGGTTCAATCCCCGGTGAACCAACTTTTTTTCTTTCTTTTTAAATTCAGAAAATTTCGAACTTACTCTCGCTTTAGCTATTCTCGCCTGTTCAGGCATTATTTATGATATTTAATTCGTATATGCTTAATAAAAAAAAAACAAGACATTGCTACCGGGGATCAGTGCAGCCAGATCGCGCGTAAAAGTTACCCCCTCTCTAGTCTCTTACGCGCCCATCACACAATTATAGTAGCGCGTGTCCGTGAGCGAGCGACGCTTGGACACTTCGGAAAGAGCCGAGCACGGTCGATGTTTCCCGACCGCGCCTTCGGCAGCTACACCAATCCATGGACGCTGAGCACGTTCATGGGCGGCCAAGCCGAAACGAAGGCTTCGAGGGAAAAAGCAATCTGAGCACGACTCGGGTGACGTCACGCGCGAGGCTTTTAGATGATTTCAATGCTTATTTAGCTCTTGATTCTCTGCGTTATTAATGTGTACAAAAAAATGTATCGCGCACTCTGATCGCTTATTTTTCAGTTTATACGTTAATTTAAATATAATGATCAATCTAAATTACAACTTATTTATCTTATATGAAATTGTTTACGCTTTACTTGCACCCGTCCTTATGCCAAATAAATTATAATTCATAAAAGTAAGCCCAGAAGCCCAGAAGAAGTAAAAGTAAGTACCAGAAAGTGCGCATATTGAAGGAAAGTGTTATACCAGAAAGTGCACAGTTGGTAGCGTTCCTGGCTTCGGTCCGCAGGGGCCCGTAGTGCAAATTTTTCTCCAAATTTTTCATAATTTCTCATATTTTAGTCATATTTGAGATTTTCGGAGAAAAAATGATTTAAAACAGATTCAAGTTCTGGTCTATTTCCCAAAAACACATTTTTTTTCACTGAAAATTCATGATTTCTCATTTTTTTCCCGGAAATTTCTCTTTTTCCTATGACCTGAGTGAACGGCTGCGGAGATATTCGGAGAAAAGTTAAAGATGAAAAGAAATGAGATTTTCGCAAGAAAAACTGATTATTATTTCTTTTTTCCGGAAATCTTCCGTTTTCCTATTACCTGAGTGAACGGCTGCGAAGATATTCGAAGAAAATTTAAAGATGAAAAAAAATGAGATTTTCGTCATGAGATTTTCGAGATTTTCGTAAAAAAAAAAACTTATTACATTTTTTTATCCCTCATAATTCTGAGAAATAATGCATTTCCGAAATTTTTGCAAACATTATTTTCTTTAAGGGGTAACACCACTGTAACGGCCTGCCACGAAGCGTTTTAGACAAATAATACTTGGGGTAATTATTAAGCATATATTGAAGTATATTGCAAAAAAAATTTATGGAAAACCATTACAAAATGGCGACACTGCAGCAAATTCTTCCGAGACATGTTAAACTTAAGGTGCTCTGCGGCACGCAGTATAACTTGTGCCAATTTTAATCTGGATAAAATAATTTTTTTTAAATTAAATCTAGATGAGTGTAGCTAGTGAACCACGTAAAGGGTTTTAGAAATATTGATTTTTGAGTAATTGCCGGGTATTTGACTAAAAATGTTCAATTTTTTTTTAAGACAGTTATTTGTTAATAAATATTGTTTTAATTAACTTATCGAAAATCCCCTACGTGGTTCAGTAGCTACACTCATGTAGACTTAATAAAACAAAATTCTTTTTTTAGATTAAAATTGGCACATTTATACTGCGTGCGGCAGAGGTTCGACATGCTTCGGAAGAATTGGTGCAGTGTCGCCATGTTGTAATATTTTCGGATGAAAAATTTATAGCAATATACTTAAATATATGCTGAATAAATACCGCAAGTATTATTTGTTTCTCACATTTTCTTCCGCCAAAAAAAATATCAAAAAATACGCTTCCTGTAAGGCCGTTACAGTGGTGTTACCCCTTAAAGTCTTCATATAACTTCCGAGATTTTCCCGTGATTGTAATTAATATGATGAAATATTCGGAAAAATTCGAAAAAATTTGGAAAAATTCGGAGAAACTCGGATGTTTACGTAAAAACAATTGTCCGCAAAACTCCGAATTCTTCATATTTATTCCAATTCGTAGAAAAATTCGGAAAAATTTTCCGGAAAAAATCGGAGTTTTTCGGAAAAAAAATTGCACTAGGGGCGCGGGATCGTTCCCCGCGCTCAGTGCTTTTTTTTAAATTATTATTACTACTAATTCTTATTTGATTAGTTATTTTTATTAGTTATCGTTATTATTTTAATTAGTTATCTTTTAGTGTCGAAAAATTTATCGCGCACTCTGACCGCTTATTTTATTAGTTTATATGTTAATTTAAATATAATAATAAGTCTAAATTACAACTTATTTTACTTCTGAAAAAAATGTCCGCTTCACTCACAGCCGTCCCTATGCCAAATAAATTGTAATTCATAAAAGTAAGCGGAAATACATTCGTATTATTATATTCATTCTCATATACTTTCATCAAGCGATAAACCAGTATCATAATGTATCCGGCCGCGAATCGTAAGTACCAGAAAGTGCACATACTCTACAAGCGATGAGATGGTCCCGTTGGTAGCGTTCCTGGCTTCGGTCCGCAGGGGCGCGGGATCGTTCCCCGCGCTGAGTGCTTTTTTTTAAATTATTATTACTATTAATTCTTGAGAGAAAAAAAAGATGGCCGAAGCCGAAGGTAGTGCTGAAAAATAGCTCTAGAGAAAACAGTGAACTATCAACATTAAAAGGTGAAACAGGTGAAAAAAGGTGATAAAGCGGAAGCAGCGTGGCATAAAAAGCGGAGGAAGAAAAAGCAACGAGAAAATCGGGAGGTTCTGAGAGATCGAAGCAAGGAAAGATTGAGAAATCTTCCGAGAGGTTAAGGTAAAAGATGGCGCGGGAAGGAACAGCGCAAGAAGACTAGAGGTAAGGAGTACGAACGCAGTGTTGAAGAAACGTCCATGGAAATCCAGATGAGAAGGGTGGCGCTGCTCTCCACCGAACCGAATTGAAATCAGGAACGAACCAGTGCCGTACAATATGCAGAAAGCACCCCTTGCTACTTCATGTGATAATTTGATCAAATTAATTTAAAAACAGTGCCGTACGATATGCAAGAAGCACCCTTTTCTTCTTCATATGGAACGGTAATTGGATCAAATTAATTGTGAAACCAGTTGGTGCAGGAAATTTCTTTATATTAGATAGATAGAAGTCTTATATAGATAATATAGATTGTTTTGGAGAATAATAACGAAATGTGAAAATTTAGTCAATATGTTTCTTTTCATTGCAGAAGCAGCAATAAACAAAATTTATTTATAGACCCAAGAAAATTCATGAAAATTTTGAATGCAGACAAAATTTTACAAATAACCAGACATCATGATACGTGGTACAGATAAAGCATAATAATGAAAGAAAGAAATTAAGTCAATGTTTTCTTTTTCGCTGAGGAAGCAGTAACAAACAAAATTCATTTATAGATACAAGAAAATTCATGCGAATTTTGAATTCAGATAAAGCTTTTGCAAATGATCACACATCATATTTACATATTATATACGTTGTACAGATAAATAATAAAAACGAAATACAGAAATTAAGTCAATATGGTTTTTTTTTGTTGTGGAAGCAGTTTGTGGAAGCAGTTTGTTGTGGAAGCAGCTAACAAAATGCATTCATAGACACAAGAAAAATTTATAAGAATTTTCAATCACGACTGAGGTTTTGCAAATTATCACACATCATATTCACACTGATGATACGCTGTACAGATAGAGAATAATAACGAAATAAAGAAATTAAGACAATATTTTTTCTTCGTTGTGGATGCAGTAACAGAATTTATTTATAGACACAAGAACATTCATAAGAATTTTTTAATCCAGATAAAAGTTTTACAAATTATCACACATCATATTCCCATATTATGATACTATACGTTGCACAGATAAAAAATAATAACGAAATACCGAAATTCAGTCGATATATTTTCTTATCGTTGCGGAAGCAGTAACAAACAAAATTTATTTATAAACATCATACAATACATAACACTCCTTCGATAGTTTTCACCGCAGATCACGATAAATATATTTTACACCGAGACACAATTATTTTTTATTAAACGCGAAATTCGTTACTCCGCACAGTCTGCACACGCTTTATTCCAACATGGATGACAAGCAGGAATCATCGTTGGCGGATGGCGTCGGTTGCGTTCTTGTCGCTCAGTTCATTTCGGTTCGGTGATGAGCAGCGACGCACGCGATGTAACCACCAACCACTAATAACTGGATTTCCGTGGACGCTTTTGGATCGTGATCGCCGTAAGCGTTCGGACTCCTTAGCTCTAGTCTTCTTGGAACAGCGGGCTGGGAAGACGGGAGAGGCAGCGACGAGAGCGACACGGATGGAGCAGAGACGAAACTAGAACTGGACAGGACGGTAATAGCTAGGGAAGAGGAATGTGCTGCATCGGACGAGACGGAGGAAGTAGGAAACAAACGGCGGAGAGGCAGACTGCTGGGGTCAAAAAACAAACCAAAAGGAGGAGCCACTCGAGGGACAACAAGAATGGAGGAATACATCGGGGCCTTCAGAACAGTAGGGAGAGTCCGGCGATCACCGCTAGTAAATAAAGGAGTAACACATGCACTAATTCATAGCGAGGAGGGGATGAGAAACCCAAATGAAGAGAGAGAGCAACGTCAGCAGAGAGACCGTGGGCCGATTATAATTGAAGACGAAATAGAGCAGGTGTCGACGTCTATCGAAAGGCGTCAAAGGGGGAAGGGGGAGAAGAGAAAGGAGCACACGAAGAATTGGTGGATGATCCGAATGCGCTAGCGGAAGGAATTTTCGAGAGCCTACAAATAAGCATGGCTCAATCCTTTCAGGAGATCAAACAAGAAACTCAACGGATAATTGAGAGAGAGTGCAATAAAGCAGTGCAACAAATACAGAAAGAGTTAGACGGTTTAAGGGGAGAATTCAGGAAAAAAGAAAGGGAGTGGGGGATAGAGAGACAACCACTAAAAACAAGACTAGAAGCAGTGGAAAGGAAGCTCGACAAACAGCAACATACAAATAGTGTATGGGATGAAACAACGGTGAAAGGGTGGATTGAAGAAGAAGTTGAAAGAAGAGTGACCCACAGGAGCTACAGCATCCCGGACGCGCAAAAAGAAGAGATGTGGATTAAAAACATCGAGAAAAGGGTGGGCGCGATCGTGGAAGAAAAAAGCAGAGAGGAAACCGGTAAACACCTTGCCGTGCTGGATCAGAAGTGGGAAAAGCAAGAAAGAGAGTTAAGAAGATCGAACGTCATAATAAAAGAGAAGGAATTCAGAGGGGAAAATCTGATAGCAGAGGTAGAAGACTTCCTGGAAAGGAAGCTCCAATCGAAAATTCGGATCAAGAAGGCAGTGAGGATTGGGAAAGCAACAACAGAAAACAATAACTACAGAGCGAGAAACGTACTCATCCACCTGGAGACGCTGGAGGAGAAAAAATGTATAATGAAAAAGAGAGGTCTACTCAAGGGAACCGACATTTACATTGACGACGACCTCACCAGGAAGGAGCGAGAAATACAAAAAAATATAGCAGATCAAGCGAAGGAAGAAGAGCGAAGAGGACGTCGTGTAAGGAGGGGATGCATGAAGCTATTCATCGATCGAAAATGCTGAAAATCGAACAAGCGAAGAAACAGTCTGGAAAAAGCGAATTTTCCGGAAAGATGGGAAGAGAGCCAACGAAACGACAGATACTGATCTGGAATACAGCGGGAACGGCGCAATGGTGGGAGGCAAGAAACTTCATGAAGGAATTTTCAATAATAATTTTACAAGAAACATGGTTGGAGGAAAAATCAGTAGAATGGGGTAAAAGTAAACTAAGCGATAAATATAAGTGGACAGCTAAGCTGGCAATTAGAGAGAACAAAAAAGGTAGAGCTAGAGGAGGACAGATGATCGGGATCCGAAAGGGTGAAAGGGATATGAAAACAGAGGAATGGGAGTACGGCTTTCGAGTTCAGGGAATGACGAACCAGGAAAAATGGGAGATAATTTCGGTCTACAACAATGTAGGGGTGAAAAAAGTAAAACAAGAATTAGAACCAATAATACAGAACAATATTAAGAAAGGGGGGAAACTGCTAATCGTAGGAGATTGGAACGTGAGAATAGGGACGGAACAAACACAGACGAGTAGAGGACAGGAGGATGAAGAAAAAAGGAACTCAGAGAACAAAATAATAAATGGGGAGGGTAGACAATTACTAGATTTATGCGAAGATTACGGACTGATCATATTAAACGGGCAAATAGAAGGGGATAGAGAGGGAAAACTGACATATGTGGGACCCCGAGGATGCTCGGTGCTCGACTATGTAATAGTTAAGGACGATTGGCGAGGTTTACCGGTGGAAAAGATGGAGATATGCGAGAGAACAGAGTCGGACCACTTCCCAGTGGTGGTGACATTGGGGGGGAGAGAGCAGGAGGAGTGGGAGGAGATCCAGCATGAAACCAAGACGGAAGAAGGTCTAGTGTGGAAACAACAAAAGGCAAATAAATATGAAGGTAGACTAGTAGAACTTTGGAAATCGGAAATGGCACAAGGAGCAATAGAGAGTAGAATGGGCGGCCTCGTGCAAATTATAAAGAGGGCAGCAAAAGAAATTGGGATGGTGAGAAAAGGAAACAACAGAAAAACACGGGTCTGGTTCGACCAGGAATGTAAGTCAAAGCGGAGAGAGGTATGGAAAGCGTTACGACGATTCCTAAAAACTAAAGCGAGAAGGGATAGGCAAAATCTAGGCAGGGAAAAAAAGGAATGAAAACGCATATATGAAAAAAAGAGAAAACAAGAGCAGGAGAAAAAATGGCGAAGCGTGGAACAAAGGAAGAATATAAACGAATTTTGGGATGCGATTAGGAGCTTTAGACCAAGGAAAAAGATGATGGGAAAAGGAATTACAAAAGCGGATTGTCTAGAGCACTTTAAAAAATGACTCGGTGCCGATGAGGGGAGGAAGGAGGAGACGCCGATCAACATTGGTAGGGCTGAAACCGAGGAGGACTTAGAGGAGCCCTGGGAGTTGAATAAAGACATCGAATTAGAGGAAATGGGAAACATAATCAAGAAAATGAAGAAAAATAAAGCGGCAGGGGAGGATGGGATAAGTGTGGAGTTTCTAAGAGGGATGCCGCTGCATCTCATCAAAGTATGGTTTGAAATCTTAAAGGACATATGGAGGGAGGGAAAAATAATAGAAAGCTGGCGAGTAGCAAGGATCTTCCCGATATTTAAAGCAGGTAACACAAAAGAAGTAACAAACTACAGAGGTATTGCGTTATTAGACGTCGGGTACAAAATTCTAACCGCAATTATGGGCAAGAGACTGAGGGGCTGGATAGAAAGACATAGAAAGCTAAATGAAAGCCAAAATGGGTTTAGGGCCGGAAGATCGACGAGAGATCATATATTTGTTTTAAATTCATTGATTGGCAACAAGCTAAGGAATAAAGGAGGAAAGCTGTTTGTAGGTTTTGTCGATTTTAAATCCGCATTCGACGTGGTGGATAGGGAGATACTAATCGCGAAACTGGCACGAATGGGGGTGAAGGGGAGAATGATAGAAATGATAAAGAACATCTACAGGAAAACCCAAAACGAAGTAATAACATTTGACGGATGTACGGAGAGGTTTGAAACGACGAGAGGGGTGAGGCAAGGCTGTCCGCTGAGTCCCACACTTTTCAACGTCTTTCTGGATGACTTGGATGCGGAGTGGAAGAGAAGAAATGTGGGGGGTACAGTTATTGGCAAAACGAAAATATTTGCGCTCAAGTTTGCGGATGATCTAGCGATAGTGGCAGAAAGTGGAAGCGAATTGAACGAGATGTTTAAGATCCTAGAGAGATACGTGAAGAGAAATAGGATGCAAATTAATGTATAGGGGTGTGCGGGTAGCAGAATTGGTCGGGTCGGGTCGGGTCGGGTAATTAGACTATGATTCGGATCGGGTACCCGAATTTTTCGGGTAGCCCGAATTTTTCGGGTAGCTCGAATTTTTCGGGTAGCCCGAATTTTTCGGGTAGCCCAAATTTTTCGGGTAGCCCGAATTTTTCGGGTAGACCGAATTTTTCGAGTACCCGTGATCGGACGGGAATACTCGAACTTTATCGGGTATCCGAGGTTTTCGAGTACTCGTGACCAGACTGGAATACTCGTACTTTATTGAGTAACCGACGATATTCGAGTATACTGGGGTAACCGTCGACTAGCGGTTTACTCGTTTCACATCGAGTACGCGATAAGCCGTGTTGCCGTAACAATATTTCAAATTTCGTTTCATAGTAGATGAAAACGAAAGAAATAGACTCCAGCTTTATGTTTTCTACCCTTCGCCGATAGGTTGAAGATCATAAGAAATAAAAAATAATTAATTTAATAAATTTAATATTCATATTTATTTAATATTTAAATATTTAATATAAGTATTGTATACAGAAAAGTTTTTTGTATTCTTGAAATGAAAAGTTTTTCCTATAGTTTATGTTTATTTAAAGATTATAATGCAAGAAGCAGAGCTCCTCGACGTGTTCCGTTATGAGCCTGGCGCGTGTAGGTGTGACGATGTTTCCGGCAGTCGAAAAAGTGCGTTCGCTGCTTACTTGAGTAGCCGGTACGGACAAATAAATTGCTGCAACTTTGGAAATGCCCGGGTAATGTTGGCAGTTCATTTTCCACCAGGATTTAGCATTTGTCGTTTATGGAGACACCTTATCGGACAAATATTTTGTCACTTCGAGAAGCGGTGTATTGCTGTCATTTACTTCCCCGATTTCAATCGTAGCGAGATATTTGAATAATTTCGACGGTGGTTCATCTGCAATTAATAATGTTTTATTAACATCTTGACTCTCAAGCCAAAATGATCAATGAACAGCTCCGCGTTAAAAAAAATAAATATTCAATATATTTCAATAAAATTCGATTTCAATAAGACGAAATAAGATTATTTCGTGCATATTAAAGGGACCATTCCAGTGTGACTAGCTTGAAAATCGCTGATTATCATGATTTCTTTTTCGAATAGATTTTGATAATTAGTCCAAATTCTTTTTGTTCATTCAAATTACTTATGTTCTACACGAAAATATTTGTTAATGTTTTATTTTTATTTTCTATGTACATTTCTTTGGCCATGGCAAAATGAGATTTAATAAAATATTGTCTGACGGTGGAAGCTCCTGCTCCTCTAAAAATTGTCTGAACGAAAAAAAAAACGATAAAGATTATTGATCAGTATGGAAAAACGGTAGAGGGAGACGGAGCTTTTCGTAAAAAAAATCATGCAATTTTCAAATTAAAAAAGCCTGTTTCTAAGAAAGGCTGTAGTAACCGGAATAATTCGAATCTCGCGACCAAAATTTCACGGCATGTTTATTCGATGACAGTCCATATTTTCGGATAATGCAAAAAAAACATTTTCAAAAAAATTTCACCCGGAATGGTCACTTTAAAAAAATCCGTTTTTTACAACTTTTATCGCGTTTATCTCGCAAACTGTTTTTTAACCTGGTTGACAACGTATCACAACAAGTTTAGCGCCGAGTCAGGCTAGGAAAATTTCAGAATATTTGTAGAAGGAACGCTTATGTTGGTGCGTGAAATTTTCTCGAATTGAAAATTTTACTACATGAAATGTATATAATTTGCCACATCATTTTAATCGCATCAACACGACATGTGCTGTCGTGTCGATGCGATCAAATAATTCAGGAATAATACATGAATACTAGCTATGAAGCTGGACGCGCAATATTTAATCATAACATTTATGAGCATCTCTAATCTAATCTCATCTAATTGCCATAGTTGGCAAATGAACGAACCTTCTGTCGACTCGCGGATCGTAGAACTTGCGTTTGTAGCATTCAGACCGCTGCCGACTTCCTGAAGTTCAATTACTTTTTTTATCAGCATTTCCTCTATCCTGATTTTTTCTTCGCTGGTTATTAGACGATTTTTGTACCGTGGATCCACCATCATTGCTAATAGTAGACTTTCCTTCTCACAAACTTCCTTGAAACGTTCTTCCATGGAACTCAGTAAGTGTTTGCCGAGGCTATTACGTTTCTCTTTGCTGTTCTCCTTAATAAAATCCTGAGTTGCATGTATCAAACCTCGAATGATCGGAATATATGATGACAGTGTAGGATGCTTTTCAGCAGACATAACAACTGTCGCATCTTTAAAGGGTCCAAGTACGTCAGCGTACATTTGTATAATATTCCATTCTGAATTCGACAGATTATTCGGCATTTTCGGCAGCGATAGAACAGCTCCCAGCGCCGTTCGGACTTGTAACTGTCGGTAAAACATATCATACTCAGAGTTCCATCTTGTATCCACGTCTTGTATGAGCTTGAGCGGCGTAGATCCGGGATTCAAGGACGTCTGCATATCATCGAGTTTCCCATGAGCAGTTGAACTTCTAGCGAAAAACCCGACTAGCGATCTACATCTCTTTCGGGTCTCAGCGAAATCCGTAGTTTGTTTCACACCGTCTTTGATAGCGAGTTGCAACGTATGTGCAAAACAAGGGATTCTCTCCCATTTGTCGTTCAGAGACACAGCACGTACAATGTTTGGGGCATTGTCGGTCGTAACAAAGATGGGTCGGTTTTCGCAGTCCAATTTCCACTCAATCAATGACTCCTCGATATAACGATGTAGGTTGTTAGCAGTGTGACTCTCCGGAAAATATCGCATATTTAAAAGAAAATAGCGATGTTCAAAATCTGCCGTTGTGTAGTGAATGGTGAGTGTCATATAACTTTCCACGCTTCGGGAGGTCCAGCCATCCGTTGTCAATGCTATGGAACGAATGCCTGTAAGACAGTATAACATCAATTGAATAAAAAATTGCGTACAATAACCTCATACATAGTTTCTCAAATAGGATGTTCTATGCATATAAAATAAGACCTGACCTTTGGCGAAATCGCTTTGAATCGTTTCTAAAACCCGAAGCCGTTCCACTCCGTACATTTTCGGGATCTCGACGCGAGAGAATGTCGTTCGGCTAGGAACGATATAACGTGGCTCCGCCACTTTCAGTACATTTTTGAAACCAACATCTTCAACGATGCTATAGGGTTGTAGATCACGTGCCATCATTTGAGCTATAGCACTCGTGATCTTTTTTGATTTGGCGGAATTACGTTCCAACGGTCTTTGTGCAGCGAATGCTTTATCGATTGTCGTCTCCTTTTGATCAGGCATTGAAATAGAACATGTTGCTTGCTTCATCTGCAATTGTTTCGCTTCCGCAGGGTGCTTGTTCAAGTGCCGTGCCATCGTAGAAGTGTTGCCCCACTTCTTCTGAACAATCTTCTTGCAAACGTTGCATTTTGCCGCTAATAATAGAACAAAAAATGGTAGAAAATGGTCTGTATTGACTCGACGGGAAATAATCAAAAACGTAGCAGGAGATCAAACAAAAATCAAGCGTGATTGAATTACAATAAAAAATATAGAAAAAGCAGGCCTCCATCTCATTTAGAACTGTAATAAAAACAAAACAATCAGAATGCGAATTCCCAAATTAAAATCAGCCCTATAACCCTTCTAAAATTGTTCTCATTTGTTAGGGAACCCATTTCAACCACCCCAGCATGTATTGCGAAATGTTTTCATCTTATAAGAAATATAAAATCGAGCGTGCTTGCTTTCCGATTTGAAGGCCAGGATTTACTGACACGATAACGTAAAAAAAAACCAGCGATAAAATAAACTGCAAACAGGAAGAGAATGATATTATATACTGCAATAAGAATAAGGCATAAGTATTAGGTTGGTAGGTTACCCATTCTGAATTGTCCCTGAAATTCCCGATTAAAGTTTATTCATTAATTAAATAATCAGATACAATCTAACCAAAACAATCGCAGAATCTGAAATAAACAAAATCACGTGCACGAAATCCAATAAACAGCAATTAAATAAGCCGAAATCGCCACAACAACGACACACACTAGGGCGGAGTGAAAAAGGTCAATATCGCGGATCGTATTGTAATAGCGCGGGAAAATTGCGTTTTGGCATCAGTAAAAAGTGTGCGAAAGGAAAAAAATTGCAAAAAATATCTTCTGTTCCAACAAACGCCTTGAAGTTTTTATTTTTTTAACGTGGGTTTAAAATGTGGAGAAAACCCCAAAAAATCAGTTGGCACTGAACAATTCATAAAAACTCACCGGGTGGGTCGATTTCAGCCCCGCCCCCTCCTGTGCTTATTCGAAGCGAGAAGAATGTAACTTTTATTTGACGTTTTAAAATTAAAAATACGCTAGAAGAACCCCTAGCGAAAATATGTTTAAAATTGAAATACTATTTCGATACGATCCGCGAAAATTGACCTTTTTCACTCCACCCTACGGACACACACACACACACACACACACACACACACACACACACACACACACACACACACACACACACACACAATAACCGCACTAGTCGAAATCGCCAAATCGGAATCGGTATGATTTGCCTCGTGCATCTCCAAATTAAATTTTGGAAACTAATAATTAAGGTGTAACCGCTTATATTGAATTGCAAAGATAAAGTGATAGAGAAGAGGGTTGAAAAATGAAATAAAATGAAATTAGAAGTTCATAAAAAAATACACTTCGAGAGTCACTTACAATACCTACGCAAAAGTTTCACGAATACATGGATTACTGTAAAGAAGATGCTAGTTGAATGAATGTAATAATAACAATGATTGAACAATTTTTTGTGTTGATCAAATTCAACTTACCTGTCGAATCAACCGCAACGAAAAAATCCCATACGGGACTCCTTTTCTTTTCCTTCAATATTTTCACAGGCTCCGAGTGGCTACCACCTTCCGTACCGCCACTTTTTTCGGATTCTTCTTCAGTATCACAGTCAGATTTAATTTCACTAACGATCAATCGATTATCACTCGATTCTGAAGATTTCGCGACTGACATTATTAAATTATTAAGATTAGGTGAAACAAGAAACAATAAAGAGACGTTTACGAGTGCTCGCTTGCTCAGCAACTTAACGATTGTCACACAAATCGAAAAAGCCGAATAGTACGTGCATAAGAACAAAGATTATAAGAGTGGTGCGGCGACGCGTGGAGACAAGACGCGGGAGAGAACTCTCGCGGAGGTGAGCGCGAGAAGAAGAGAAGTAGCTGTGGCCGTTTGCTCCCAAGCTCCCAGTGTTTACATTGTATGCAAGCGAAATACGAAACATAAACAAGACAAAGAATGAAAGAATAAAGAATAGAGAAGTGAGACGAAAAAAGATCTTTACAGCATTATGATTTATTCGATTTATCGCCTTCGAGTTTTCGTTTTCTCCCATTATTCGATCGATACACCTAGATAAAAAATAAAAATAAACATAAATAATAGATACGGATCTCTGAGTCTGTTACGAATACCCGAAAACCAAATTCGGGTACCCGATAGAGGCGGGTAATGCAAAAACGAAGCCCGTCGGGTACCCGACCCGACCCGAACATCGGGTACCCGAGTCAATCGGGTACCCGCACACCCCTATTAATGTAGCTAAAACGAAAGTGGTGGTTTTTAGGGGAGGCGGAAGAAGGAAGGAAAACGAGGAATGGAAATATGGAAATAACAAAATTGAGGAAGTAAATAGCTACAAATATTTGGTATTCTGGTTCACAGTAAAGAACTCGTACACAAAACACCTGAGAATGCTGGCAGGGAAAGCACAAGCAGCGACAAATGTAGCGTGGGGGATAATGAAACGGGCGAAAGTAAACAATATAAAAAGAAGAGCATACCTACTGGACACACTAGTGAAGGCGATTTTAACGTACGGTGCTGAAATTTGGGGATGGGATGAGAGAAGTGAAATCGAAAGGGTGGCGGGGAGGTACATGAAAATGATCATGGGGGTAAGTCCAAACACGCCGGCGTATATATGGAGAATGGAGACAGGGAGGCAAAAAATCGAGGTAGAAGCGAAAAAAAGAGCGAGTGGCTACATATTGAATATATTAAAAATGGATAGCGAGAGATGGCCAAGAATTTGCCTCAGTGAAGGAATAAGGAACTGGGCAAATGGAAACCCCTCCAAGTGGGGTAGAGAAATGGAAAATGCGTTCAGAAAAGTAGGAGATGGGGAGTCGATGCTGAGAATAGGAATCGGTGGAAACTTGAGTCAACTAGAAGTAAAGCAAAAAACTGGATGTGAAACATTAAATGATCAAAGGATGCAGGGAGACTGGTGCAGAATAGAAAGCTCGAAATACTGCGTAGAGTATAAAAATCGTATAAGCAATATAAGCAATGTAAGCATGCAAAAATATTGGGATCAAGAAAAAATAAAAGGAGAGGACAAAGAACAGTGGGCCAGAATGAGATGCGGCAACGTGGGAAGGGAGGGACATAAAGGGTTTAAAGAAGAGACATGCCGACTGTGCGGGAAAGGAAAAGAGAATTTAGAGCATATAAGGCAATGTGAGGCATTTAAAGAAATGATCTTTCTTCCACGCTCGTCCTTACATCTCTATGTAAGGACGAGCGTGGAAGAACTCTTCATAGAAGCAAAGAAGCAGATAGGATGGAACGAACTGTTAAATAGAGAAATTAGGCCCGTACTGTGTGAATATGTGAGAAAGTTCGAGGAAAAGGTGCGGACAAGAGAAAACAAGAAGTAAAAAGGGTACAAGATGTTAAGTTGTAATGGAAACCAAAGATAAGATTATATCTAGACTTAAGCGTAGGATAAGTGAAAAGTATGTAACCGCTGTAATTTGATGGAATATTCTTAAGCCCGAGAGGCAAGAATGGCTAAATAAATACTATACTATACTATACTATTAATTCTTTTTTATTAGTTATTGAATGAATATAATAATACGAATATAAATATATTTCCGCTCATATACTTTCATCAAGCGATAAAGCATTATCATAATGCTTTATCGCTTGATGAAAGTATATATGAGAATGAATATAATAATACGAATATATATAAATTTCCGCTTACTTTTATGAAATACAATTTATTTGGCATAGGGACGGGTGTGAGTAAAGCGCAAATAATTTTTTAGAAGATAAATAAGTTGTAATTTAGATTTGTTATTATATTTAAATTAACGTCCAAACTAATAAAATAAGCGGTTAGAGTGCGCGATAAATTTTTCGACATTAAAAGATAACTAATTAAAATAATGATGATAACTAATAAAAATAACTAATCAAATAAGAATTAATAGTAATAATAATTTTTCTAAAAAAGCACTGAGCGCGGGGAACGATGATCCCGCACCCCTAATGCAATTTTTTTCCGAAAAACTCCGATTTTTTCCGAAAAATGTTTCCGAATTTTTCTATGAATTGGAACAAATATGAAGAATTCTGAGTTTTGCGGACAATTATTTTTACGCAAACATCCGAGTTTCTCCGAATTTCTCCGAATTTTTCCGAATATTTCATCATTTTAATTACGATCACGGGAAAATCTCGGAAATTATATGAAGACTGTAAGGGGTCACACCACTGTAACGGGCTTACAGGAAGCGTATTTTTAAATATTTTTTTGGTCGAAGAAAATGTGATAAACAAATAATACTTGCGGTATTTATTGAGCATATACTTAAGTATATTGCTAGAAATTTTTATCCGAAAATATTAAGAAATGGCGACACTGCAACAATTCTTCCGAAGCATGTCGAACCTCTGCGGCACGCAGTATAACTGTGCCAATTTTAATCTAAAAAAAAGAATTTTGTTTTATTAAGTCTAAATGAACATTTTTAGTCAAATACTCGGCAATTACTCAAAAATCAATATTTCTAAAATCCCCTACGTGGTTTACTAGCTACACTCATCTAGATTTAATAAAACAAATTATTTTGTCCAGATTAAAATTGGCACAAGTTATACTACGTGCCGCAGAGCACCTTAAGTTCAACATGCCTCGGAAGAATTTGCTGCAGTGTCGCCATTTTGTAATATTTTCCCGTACATTTTTTTTGCAATATACTTCAATATATGCTTAATAATTACCCCGAGTATTATTTGTCTAAAACGCTTCGTGGCAGGCCGTTACAGTGGTGTCACCCCTTAAGGAAAATAATGTTTGCAAAAATTTCGGAAATGCATTATTTCTCAGAATTATGAGGGATAAAAAATGTAATAAGTTTTTTTTACGAAAATCTCATTTTTTTCATCTATAACTTTTCTCCGAATATCTCCGCACCCTTCACTGAATAGGAAGAAGAAAAAGTTCCGGAAAAAAAATAAGAACAAGTTTTTTTTACGAAAATCTCATTTTTTTCATTTTTAAATTTTCTTCGAATATCTTCGCAGCGGTTCACTCAGGTAATAGGAAAACGGAAGATTTCCGGAAAAAAGAAACAATAATCAGTTTTTCTTACGAAAATCTCATTTCTTTTCATCTTTAACTTCTCTCCGAATATCTCCGCAGCCGTTCAGTCAGGTCATAGGAAAAAGAGAAATTTCCGGGAAAAAAATGAGAAATCATGAATTTTCAGTGAAAAAAAATGTGTTTTTGGGAAATAGACCAGAACTTGAATCTGTTTTAAATCATTTTTTCTCCGAAAATCTCAAATATGACTAAAATATGAAAAATTTGGAGAAAAATTTGCACTAGGGGACCTGCGGACCGAAGCCAGGAACGCTACCAACAGAACCATCTCATCGCTGGTAGAATATGTGCACTTTCTGGTACTTACGATTCACGGCCGGATGGATGATTGGCTTGTTTTTGGGGATAATGCTTTATCGCTTGATGAAAGTATGAGAATTAATATAATAATACAAATATAAATATATTTCCGCTTACTTTTATGAATTATAATTGATTTGACATAAGGACGGGTGTGACTTAAGCGTAAACAATTTTATATAAGATAAATAAGTTGTAATTTAGATTTATTATTATACTTAAATTAACGTATAAACTAAAAAAATAAGCGATCAGAGTGCGCGATACATTTTTTTGTATACATTAATAATAACCCAGAGAATCAAGAGCTAAATAAGCATTGAAATCATCTAAAAGCCTCGCGCGTGACGTCACCCGACGTCACGCTCGAGTCGTGCTCAGATTGCTTTTTCCCTCGAAGCCTTTGTTTCGGCTTGGCCGCACATGAACGTGCTGAGCGTCCATGTATTGGTGTAGCTGCCGAAGGCGCGGTCGGGAAACTTCGACCGTGCTCGGCTCTTTCCGAAGATGTCCAAGCGTCGCTCGCTCACGGACACGCGCTACTATGATTGTGTGATGGGCGCGTAAGAGACTAGAGAGGGGGTAACTTTTACGCGCGATCTGGCTGCACTGATCCCCGGTAGCAATGTCTTGTTTTTTTTAGTAAGCATATGCGTATTAAATATCATAAATAATGCCTGAACAGGCGAGAATAGCTAAAGCGAGAGTAAGTTCGAAATTCTCTGAATATAAAATGAAGAAAAAAAAAGTTGGTTCACCGGACATTGAACCCGGACCGTAAATCGTTAATCCGTCACGCTGCCAACTCAGCCACGACGCTCATTGCAGATAAAGAAACATTTATGATACACCCTTATCCATAATGTCGGAACGATCGCGGCAAAGGCCCAAGATTTCTTTTTGAACCTTCCACGGTCGTTTCGGCATCTTATTCTTCAACGCAGTTCGTCGTTAATTTTTTTAACGACGATAAACGGGCAACCGAGAGAAAACAATGATCTCGATACATGTTTTTCACTTTGAAATTCATGTAATGCATATTCCAATCCGCAGTATGGATCCATAAATAACCCGAAGCACGTCTCATTATTTAAAATTTCAAATCATAAAGTGTTGCGTGCTAAGTGGGTGAAGGCACTAACGCCAGAAATAAATGGACAATTAAATTAGCGATGTACAAATTTACATTTCCCGGTGCGGAGCATGCCGACGATTTCATTTCGATCGCAGTTCACTACTATCTGCGGCTGCGTATGCGCCCACTCGGCCCAAAAAAACGCAGCACGTCCAAAAAAAGTGGTGATACAAGAAAATATGCGAAATTACATACGCATTACCTTGTATATTAATAATAAACAAGTATTAAAAACTTTAAACTAAATTATCAATCTTTGTAATCCCTCCCACTTTCAGCATTTTCTTTTATTTTAAACTATGGTAAATATTCGGAAGTGGGGCTCCTGCTAGAATCAGGTTAAATTTTTTTCGTATTTTTTTGTTTGAGTTATATATATATATATGTGTGTGTGTGTGTGTGTGTGTGTGTGTGTGTGTGGGTGTGTGTGTGTGTGTGTGTGTGTGTGTGTGTGCGTGTGCGTGCGTGCGTGCGTGCGTGCGTGTGTGTGTGTGTGTGTGTGTGTGTGTATATAACCTTTCAAACAAAAATTAGCCTGATTCTAGCAGCAGCCCCGCTTCCGAATATTTACCCAAACTATAATTTACGCGTAAATGTCGAATGTACTTCCTTTTCGTAAATGAAAGAAAAATTAATCGGATTAAGCGATACTTAAATCGGCTTATCCATGTCAAAGACTATGAGTATCATTAACTAATGGCCCATTGCTGATATTTTCGGTTATTGCTTTTAGTTTTTGTGTTCGACTAATTATTTAGGATGTATTAATTTTTCATTACGGCCACGTGAAGAGAAAGACAATTCGCATGCGCGCATACATCGCGCTCTGTCACACATGCCTCCGAGATAGCAGCGCTCCACGCTTTTGCGGCTAGTTCCTCAAAGAGAGGTGTCGGATAGAGGCACGCTTTGGGGTATACAGAGTATACGGGAGTGCCCAGACCTGTATATACAATCGTGACCGTGCCTTAAGGGCATATACAAGGTTAACATAACCTCACCATTTTCCAACCCAATTTTCTCATACATGGTTACATTTTTTAGGAAAACCAAAGCATTAGGCTCTGGAGAATTCCCTGAAGCAGAGCTTGATGATTTCCTTTTGCCCTAAATATTATCCATCTCTGAGAAATCCCTGTTCGAAAATTTCAGCTATCTTTCTCGCACTCATATGTCACGTGCTAGATCTTCTACTTCGCCTTAAGGTAACCCTATCGCTTCACACTAGTCATACGACTGATCATACGTGAGACTTGTACAATTCATATTTTTAACACGTGCAAAAAAAATTGTAGTACTATATTTTCCACGTGTAAACTGTTTAATGAATGTTCACATTTAATTCGAAAAATGAGAAAATAGTTATTCCAACGATTAGCACAGTATTTCTAGGTTTGATATTTGGCAATATTGGTTCTATCTCCGTCTCTTTTAACTCAACCAGGCGAGTTTAACCTCCATGCTTTTCAACGTCGATCTGTCAAAACAATATCAGGTGCGGGAAATATAAAGCATTGTATTGGGGCCACGACTCGTAAAAAGCGTGGAAAATTTGTGTCGGCGAAATATGTCGGGTAAAAATGAAATACGTGTGGAAATTCGAATGAGTGAGATGAGGTTAGGACTAGAGTCAGCTGTTGCCTTGATGTCACGTCTCTTTATCGTAGCAAGCGATAATAAATCCAATACCGGAAGTTCAAATTAAACTTAATATTACATAAAAACTAGATCAAAAAACGTAATTTTTTCTAAGAGCATTGGATTACTACAAGTGTTAAGTATGTAAATCTGATTATGTTCAAGAATCTGATGGATTCCCACTATTATGTACACTTTTGTAGCAACCGGAAATTGGGTTTTTGTATGTCGTCTCGGAATTCCTTCACAAAAATACGCAATTTTGATATTTCTTTCTCTCTTCAATTAGGTCGATGACCGACCCTGAAATTTTACAAAGACGATTATTAATATATTTAGTGCAACTCAAGAAAAAAATGAAAATCCGATGGATTGAAGCTGGCGATAGGATTACCTGAAGGAAGCCGAAACGGCACATTTATTATTCTTGAAATACTCATTATTTCGGTTCAAATATCATGAATCAACGGTCAAAACTTGGCGCCCCGGATATCGTACTATCCCCTCAACATACACCTTGGTGTTAAAACGATGCGTTTTTTTTCAACACCCGTTTCCCAGAAAAAAATCCAAATTTGGCCATTTTTCGGGTCTTTAGGTAGCCCCCTTAACCGAGAGTTGTGGCACCGGACTTTACATGCTTATTCTCCCCTTTCTGTTTTGGAAGCGTTGACAGTAGTTATCCCATCTGCTCGAAATTCGCAAACATTGACGCGAGCATAAGACCCCAGTGTCATCTGTTGAGACAACATTCGCGTGGCTCTTCGTCGAACGGAAATAAAAGCTATTCGGGTGTAACTCTCGTCGTGCTGAAAGGGTTCGTGCGGAAATTCAAAAATGTTGTAACGTTTCGGCGTGTGTAGAATATGGTATAAAAACAAGAAGAATAACAAGCTGTGTTCGTCGCGAAACAAGGATCTTAAGGATCGCGGAATACCGTTGCAAGCGCAAAAGCGCACGAGACTATTGACGAAAAATCCGAGAAAAGTTATTTCCCGAAAATGGCAAAACCGTCCATTTTCTTTGTCTTCCGCTCGTTCTCACTGGCGGCGTAAAGCGATGAGCGAATGTTGAGAAAAACTCGCGAGTCGGGGGAAAAAGTATTCGCTTTATCGAATAATCAAAGTGGAAGTTTTTTTTTTCATCACCGTGCCGTCCGCAGTGATTTTTGCAACGGCTCTCTGACGCTAAATAAGAAAAAAAAACGTTGCCAAACTAACGTGCTAAGAATCCGCAACGTGAGTGACGCGATAAACGAGATTAGGGGAGAAGTTGTATATAACGCGCCAAAGGCTACACATGACGGGAAAATGGCGATCGTCCGGTTGTCCCGCTGAAAACAGGTAATTGTTCGTTTATTCATCCGTATGTACACAAAAGTTTCCTTGCTCGACACGTTTCGTTACGAAGTCCTTTGCCAATCAGGTGAGTGATTTGTTTGTGTTTTTTTTTCTTCCGTGCCAACTGCTAAGCTCCCGGTCGATGACACGCTTAACTATATACACCAGTCTGTTTACCGCCGACATCGAAAACCGACCGTTCTTTTTTTTTTCTTTCACGCTCAATAACGCTCTGTCCGTCGCACGTTATTTTTTTATCAGCTTAACGCAGAAACTTTTTTTTCCCCTCAGTTTCGCGCGTAGTACACGCAGAGAATTATTTTCTCAATTTTTTTTACTCCCCGTGTCTCTTGCTCGTTCGCTCGCTCGCTCGCTTGCTTGACACATCGCCCACAGCCACGAATCACAACGCGGGGAAAATTTTTGCGACATAAGACGCCGGTCGCGCGTCGTCAGGTTCGTTGATCACCGATTCAAATTTTCATAACCTCTAAACTTCACAGATAACGCTATTTATCTATATTTATCGGAAACAAAAATTTCGCAAGAATTACGTTCGTATTACTAAAAAAAAATCGGTTTTTGATTAAATTTTTCAATTGGGACTGGAAGACGAACGTATTTTCCGAGATTAATGCGAATTTGGAAAGAAATGGCACTACGAGGGTAAAGAACGAAAATAAACGTTCGACGGATGTACAAGTTAAACGTATTGCCATTGTTGTTCCAGGAAAATGCGCCGCGTTCTATAAATAATAGATTACCAGAGGAAGCCAAAAGTCTCGGCGCTAACGAGGAATCGACGCGACCGGGGGTAAAAGTTCACAAAAGACGTCCGTCGGTCGAACGTTTTGAGTGAATTCGTCTTTGTGGCTTTGGCGTCGTTCGGATGGGGCTGAACAGTGCATTTTCTTCCTTTTTTTTGTTTCCTCCAAATTGTCCGAACTGATTTTGTGTTCACGTGCCGTCCGACCACAGAATGACAGACCAATGTTGAATGAATCCTAAGGAGAGTACTTTTGTTTTTCTTTCTTTTCTTTTTTTTTTTGATTTATCAATGAGAAAGTAAAGATTCGCGGAGAGGAAAAAGCAAGATAGAAACCTTTTGCCGTCGAAAGATTTTAGAGGGTAGCAGTTTGATTACTTTTGACTATGTATCACGCCATGGTGCCGTCGGCCATGATGGTGCAGATAGGTGGCAATCAACAGACAAACTTGCAGGGCACGACGCCTGGCCAAAATTACGCTCAACGCCCCAACGGCGGCCCTAGCGCGGCTGTTCTTCGACAGACAGATTACAATGCGTATCGCTCCAATAGCGTAGCCAACAACAGACAATCTTACATGCAGGTACGTCATTCGTTGTCAAGCTTTCGTCTTAGCCGCATTTGCAGCTTTTGCTTTTGCATCCTTTATCCGTAATCTACTTTCGCACTTCTGCTCAAAATTTCTCCCAATGGCTTTAGCGGTTGAGACTCTTGTGAGGAAAAGCTTACGAACGTTGGCATTGAAAGTTTCGTGTGTATAACCTTTGGAAACTATTTCGCGAATGTGCAAGCTTGTTGTTTTCAAAGTGAACCTTTCGGCGAAAATGCTATGGCCATTATTTCCCTCAAGGGGCTATATCTACCTTGAGGCCTGAAAAAAATTGACCAATGACGAATTGGTTTTCTGGGAAATGTTTGGTGAAAAAGAAACCCGTTTGTTTTAACATAAAGGTACATATATTAAGAGCCAAAAAATACAGAATAACAACAAAAACATGGCCGCTGGCAAATGATTACATTTTTTAAATCATTTGCCTCGAAAAATGAGGTTGATTTTTGCATCGTTAGAACGCAACGAAAATTAAAATTTCCAAATTCCTTTTATATATTTTGGTGAATTTTGCCTACAGAAATCCTCCGTCCATTGTTTAAGATATTCGTTTAGCGATCTACAATATAAATCCATAAAAAAGAGATCTATAATGATAAAAGTATGGAAAATGAATGATGAAAAAAAACTTTCGTTGCGTTCGAACATTGCAAACTTCAACACCATGTCAAGTACTCTGTTACTCTGATTGCTGCGACCCAACGAAAACTCTCAAAAACGAAAATATTCGGAAGAAAATATACTTTCAGAAAATGCAATAACAAAATTGATTTTTTGGACCCATCGCATTAGACGACGACGTTAAATGTATCTCATTGCATCTGCTGTAAATTTGGAAACAATCCATCAAGTGGTTCTCGAGATATCATGTCCCCCGACTTTGAAAACAGTGTTTCGAAGAAAATGCGTTTAAGGCACTAGGCCACTCTATAGTCCAAAAAGGGCATATCTTGTTATTTATTATCAGCGCAACCATCAAATAAATCGAAATGACAAAATAGGGGTTTCATTATATACGTAATTGACTATAAAAAATAATTTTTTTCACAGCGATACATGTCAAACTGGCCACAGTGCAGCTTTTTTCCGATGATCCCTTTATTTCTGGAAGGTCAACGGCCGGACCAACAGCTCCTATAATTTTCGAGTTATGACAATACACTAAAGCTTTTTCGATCATGTATAAGAATAGCTATAGAAGTACGTAGGATTTTTTTGATATATTGTTTTTCGTCACAATGGCGCATTTCTAAAACAAAAAGTATAAGATGCCCTGAGAAAATCGTCAGAAAGTTGTTTATAAAAAAGGAACTATGCAATATAATTTAATAAATCCTTCGTAGTGCCTTAGAAAATGTAATTCTAAATATACAGTTGAGATTTCAAGTGAATCGGTTGAAATTTGTTTGAGTTATGAGTCCGGCCGACTGGAAAAATGTAGTTTTGAGATAAAAGCGTTTAAAGTTAGTAAAAAGTCACGATACGAATAATGTTTCAATACCACTTTACTCTGCGATGCCTGCACTAGAATTCGAAAATAGAGTACTTAGAGATTTCCTACACCCAAAATCTTTTGGAATACAATTTTATAGGTACTAAGGTACCTTTTTAACAAAAAAAAATCGATTTTTGAAAAATCCTAGAGTGGCCTAAGGCCTTAAGGGGTTAGGCCACAGTAACGGGTATAAAATCATGTGCGAATTTAACAATTTTTTTCGTATGAAAAAATGATTGACTCATAAAATTAATTACACATCTATTTAGTTTGAATATCAAGCCGTTAGAAAATATATTTATTTTTTTTCTCGATGCACCAAATGGCTGTCTACTAATATTTTATTTTGTTATCTTTTTTTAGGTTCACCTGGAACAAAAAACAAAAATTCTCGTCAGTGTACATTAGAATACCTCAGAGGAGTACGTACGGAATTTAAAAAATATTGTATTATCCAAAAGTTGTAGGTATTTGAACTTGAGACATGAATTTTCAGTGAAAAATTCGTTAGAACTGCTCATAAAATGAAAAGTTTTCGATTAATCAGAAATTCCTTACGTACTTCTCTGCGAAATGCAATTGGGAACGTAACTTTTAAATTTGAAGTAAATCGAGTGAAAATTGTTGAAGTTATTTGTCACGCCAATTGGAAAAAGCTGTTTCGAGACGTTGCGAGTAGTCGGCCTTTTCGTACATCGAAAAAATATATTTTCTAACAGCTTGACATACTAAATTGTAATTAATTTTATAGTGGAATTAATTTTATGAGTGTAATTAATTTTATGTGTAATTTTATTTTATGTGTAATTTTATGTGTAATAGTGTAATTAATTTTATGAGTGAATCACTTTTTCATACGAAAAAAAATGTTAAATTCGCACATGATTTTATACCCGTTTCTGGGGCCTAAACCCTTGAGTTTAAAGTATGCTGCTGCTACTGCTCGCCCGGCCGACTGTTAGTAGCTGTACCCCACAATTTTCGCAATATTTCAATGAAATTTTCAAGGTATATAGTTAAAAGGTGATAGGACCGAATAAAAATATTTTTGGAAAATGCAACTTGACCCGCCTAGGTAGATGTAGCCCGACAAATCAAGGCTCTCAATCGCACCGTATCGCTTTAGTTCGAGGTCCTTTTGGATACAAAGCGCGTGGATGGCGGACAAGAGAAATAAAAAGAGTCGATTGTAATCTTGGAAAAATCGGTGGAATTTTTAAATACTACAGAAAATATTTGTCCGTCGATGTGTAGTTTGTAAAAAAAAAAACAACAAGCGTTGAGATCATTGCAGACAGGATCTTATCGATTGGAAGTGTTGCACCTGGTGGATCTGGATATACCGCCGTTAAGAGGTGCGGACTATAGAATGCAAAACAACGGTGGCAATTGGCAGAGACGAGGAAGTCCGACGAGCAATAATCCACCGAACATGCCACCGCCGAATCACTCGAATTATCGGCCCGAATACGCCAACGGCGCGACGAACAAGAAACAAGCCTGGAACAATCGAACGAACAAGCGCAACCTCGGTTATCGCGAGATACTGCCAAAAAATGAGACTTACAGCAGCGACAGCGGTTTCAGTTCGCGCTCACCTACACCAAGCAAAAATCGTGGCGACAGTAGTCAAACAGAGAGCTCGGACGAGCGCGATTCCGTCTCTTCCTCCATTGATCAGGAAACCAAGTGCGTAAAAGAAAAGTAAAAAAAAAAACGAAAAATTACATATAAAAAACCACCTTATCTGAACGGGAACGAGACGACGATTTATCGTTGAGCAAAGAGGATCACAGGAATGTCTGAGAACGATCAGTTATTTCGAAAAGTGAATTGTGATCGAGTACAACCACCACTATGCACGCTCGAATAATGCCGAATGTAAAAAAATGGTGCTCCGAAAGTTACCGCATCGGGGGGGGGGGGGGGGGGGGCATAGTTTTCGGGAATGAGAACAATTTTCGAAAACGACACACGAATAAAAAATGTTCCATGTGCGACATGAGACGTAACTTGGCAACTGAATGTACTGGAGAATATTGGATAAATCAGTACTGTAGCGCGTACAATGTCCACCTGACTCACAAGGAAAATGACTTACGGGATAACACCAATCTAGCAGCAGAAAATACGGCCTAACTTTGACAATTTATCTTGCGAGTATGGAAAAAGGAATAGGATTTCTTTTGAGAGGGTTTATTTAACACATATTAAAGTATTAAAAAAAATGTTCTTATAATTTTCATACAAAATGGCGGCGACAGAG
Source organism: Ophion slaviceki (assembly GCA_944452715.1). NCBI lineage: Eukaryota > Metazoa > Arthropoda > Insecta > Hymenoptera > Ichneumonidae > Ophion > Ophion slaviceki. The sequence continues at coordinate 3,451,975 of OX101790.1, forward strand.
CCCATCTTGATAAACGTGTTTTTTCACAAATAGCTTCACGGGACGACGGTTTTTTCGTAAATTATAGGAGCTGGAACAAAAACCAAAAAAATATATATAATCTATAAATTATTAGCTATGGGACTACGTAGGGATTTTTTTAAATCAAATTTTGAAGGAATTGCGCACTTTGAAAGAAATAAATCAATTTTTTGCCCAAAAAATAGGCATTAAATTGTTTATAAAAAAAAGTTTACATTTAATTTAAAAAAAACGGCTACGTACTCCCATAGAGAATGTAATTGTGAAGCTACTATCGAAATTTCAAATCGATCCATGCACAGGTGTTCGAGTAATCCGTCCTCCCAGTTTGAAAAAAGTGATTTCGAGAAAAATGCGTTTAAAGTTGTACGAGGCGTCTGAAAGAAGTCCGAGGCGCTGCGGCAAAATCGATAATTGAACCTTTAGAAAAAAAAAATCGCTACAGGATCAATTCCGCACATTCTTTTTATGAACCCAAAGTATTTTTTAAGCAAAAAAAAAACGATTTTTCCAAAATCCTAGAGTGGTGTTATCCCTTAAGGTAGAACGAGCGCGCGCTCTTGATTTCTATAGATTGTCTTAAAATGTTAACCAGGCATTGTTCATATCGTGATAAAATAGGACATTTTTGAACATTTCGACGGCTATATTGGGTGTGTTTGGGTTTATGAAAAATTCGAAATTATTTTTAACGATATTTTGTTCGTAAACAAATTTTAATACAAAATGTCAATGTTTTCCCGACTGAATATCATCATTTATAACCCAATAAATGAGAAAATATCGAAACATTTTTTTCGGAAAAGTCACTTATCTGAAGTATTAACAATTATTTTTTTATCTGTAGGGGTTTCATATATTAAAAAAAAATGAATCTTGAATTGTGGCTAACGCTCTACCCTCCTTAACGTGCGCATTTAATACTCTGCCTGTTTAAAATGAAAGTCTAAGCATGACAGTACATTTTCGGTGAGAAAAACCCCCTTATCGATCTTGATGATTATAGTAAATGAGTAAATTGCCTGACAAATTTACTTTAATTAAGGGGGGAGGTCCCTTTAGGCAGCCGAAAATAAGCGAATTTTCAAGCTTTTTTGTGTCGAAACTATTTATTTTACATAATTTAAATTCCATGTACATATTGTGACATTTTTAAATTTTCAAAAAAAAAATTCTTTTTTGTTACACTTGAAAAATGTGAGGTTGTACGACACTTGCTTTAGAGACGGTTTTACCGATTAATCTACAATTCTGGATCCGTAAAGTAGCCCTTCGGCTTCCTCGTGTAGTTTGTTTGGGCGATCTCCCCCCTTAAGGAGGGTCGAGTGTTTCACTGATGAATCTTCAAGAGCACTGATTTTTTTAAATTCAAACATTGGGGCGTTAAATAAAAGTTCAACATCGAAGTTTCAATAAGTTACTATTTAAACATGACTACATTCTTCAAGGGGGAAGATACCTTTAGGCGACGAAAAAATTGCTGATTTTTATGATGTTTTTTTTTTCAAACAAAAGATTTCTTCACCATTTTTGAGACTTATGGTATGTTAATTACTTAGTATTGAGTTTTATTTGCACAACTTTTTTGCAAAGCTGTTTAAAACACATTAATACTTCACGTACATACTTTTCACTTCGTCGATCTCTCCTCCCATTCATCATTCCACACATTTTCCCACCCCCACCCCTATTCATCTTTCTACACATTTCCTCTATTTCGTATAATCGTCCATTCCTTCCATCCACTTCTTTGCTTTCTCTGATACTAACTCTCTACCATTTTTACATATCAGTAGGTGCTCCAATGTCTCATTTTTTTCTTTACATATCCTGCACGTCCAATCCTTTCCCCCTTTCTTTCCCATCCTTCCTATGTTGCCACATCTTATCCTCGCCCATATTTCCTTGTCCCTACGCTTTATTCCCTTCTCTGCCCAATATTTTCATTGCATCATGTCATTTTCTATAATATATTTGAGGTATTCCACGTGAATCCGGTGGAATTTTGCCCTGACCCCCGCCAATTTGATTTTTTAAAAATCTGTTTCTATTGCCTCTACAAGACACCCTGAAGTATTTTATATTTTTCGAAACAACCTTTAGTAAAAAAAAAAATATTTCTCCGAAAAAACGCCCCGATTTAAAAATCTGAAAAAATTCCGAAAAGTGCGTGATTATATGTAAAAAATGTCAAGCTATCACCCGCAGTGGAAGTATGATTTTTTGTGTGCTTTCTGAGCGATTAACGTTTTAAAAAATCCGAAAAATTCAAGAACCGCTTACTTCGGGCGGATACTTAAATATTTTGATACCCAGAATGAATTTTTTTGACCATTTTTTAATAACCACATGTTTATTAAAAAATGGTCACGAAAATTCATGAAATTTCGGATTTTTTAAAAACTAATCGCTCAGACAGCACAGAGAAAATCATACTTCCACTGCGACTAATGGCTTGAAAATGTTTACATATAGTCACCCATTTTTGGGAATTTTTTTAGATTCTTTAATCGGGGCGTTTTTTTCAGAGATTTTTTGTTTTTTGACTAAGGGTTATTTCGAAACATGTAAAAAGGAATCAGGGTGCATTTCAGCGTCAATAGAATCAGATTTAAAAAAAATGAATTGGCGGGGGTCAGGGAAAAAGTCCACCGGATTCACGTGGAATACCTCATTTATACTTATCATTATATGTCGATGTTCTGATTTTTTCCTCTTCCCTCTTTAAAATTCTGTTTTTTAAGCTTTCTATCTATAAGACTCTTCTATCCTTTCGTCTATTTTTTTGACGTCTTTTCGCTCCCTTATTATTGTTATTATATCTTCTATCTCCACATCTCGTAATACCTTCACCAGGTTCTGGCCCCATTTTGACGGGTCACCGTTTGTTATCGCTCTAATTTAGTCTAGTACGCAATTTTTTGGCCACCTTGTCTCCTCCATTCTCATCACTTCTCTAATATATCGCAACGCTCTTTCCCTTATCACATATTCCATAGTAAGCACTCCTAGTTCTCTCCTCAACTTAGGGTACGTTTTATTACTACTTTTAGCTGTTACGTGGTATTTTAAAAAGTGAACCTTTAAAAATGTCGGTGGTATGGCACGGTCTTCTAAACGGGTAGCGGCGGATGTTGTCAGACTGCGTGACACGTAGCGTCGGCGGGATTAATCTGAAAAAAAAAACCAACGACGGTTTCTCTGTCATTAACACTCATACGCAGAATATGAACCAATAAAAAGTGGAAAATGTAGAAAATCGATGAAGTGGTATGCTTTGAAACGAAAATATTGAATTTTCTCGAAAAAATTGCTATATTTTGCAATGAAAAAAGATTTATTTTTTATTTTCATAGACATTTAGGGTTATGTTACAGACAATAAGGTTAGAAAGATTTACGCCAAATTTTATCACAATCGGTCGATTAGTTTTTTAGCTCTACGTCACGTCAGTTTTGAAAATGCAGTTTAGATAACCGTACCATACCTCCGCCATTTCGAATCTCCTCTGACTGCAATGGGGAGTCGATCGGACCCCAGGCGTTTTTCATATCGTATTTCGTTAAATATGCATTTTTTGTAGCGACATTCTTTTTGTAGTCAATGATCCTTATTTTATAGCCCAAAATGTATCTTCTTAAGAAAAACAAAAATTGAGTAGTCAAACATTCGTTCAAAGTAGAAGATGCGTTGAAAAACACTTTCTTGCACTAAAAAGATCATGGGGTCAGAACGGCCCAGTGTGCAGTCGAAGGGGTTATGATTTTTTAAAAATACGATTATGATTTTTTTTAAATACGATTTAACAGCCAAAAGTAATAATAAAACATACCCAAAGTTGCGGAAAATTATGAAGAAATCGGTCTTAAAAAAATCATGAAAATCAGCAAATTTTTTCCTCTCCTAAAGCTATCCCCCCCTTTAAAAGATTTTTTAGAACTAATCATAAGTCATTTAGAACAGCTTCTTATGAGAAATGCTGAATTTAGCCGCAAATCATTTGCGAATGTATTTCCCGTACCCATCGATGATAAAGATTCAGACTCATTAGCAATTTATTACAAGAAACTGCGTCATATTGTCTAGATTTGACTCCCCCCCCCCTCCCCAAATGACGTAGCGAAATTCACGGAAAGTTCGGAGTTGAATTTTCAATCGGCGTAATACGTCCAAACGGAACAATATTCTCTACCAATTACCAATGAAATACTTGAACCTCCTGAAATATTTTCAATACCATCGTTAGTGTGAAAGAAAAACGTTTTCATCAATAACCAAACAATTATTTTTCATCCAAATTGTCGTATACGTCCGGAAGTAAAGAAAAAAGTTTTGGGACTCGGAAAGTGGCCAAAGTTCCATGAAATATCCACACAAGATATTAATTTTCACAATAATTCCTGCAGACGTTTACACGAGATGAATAAAAGTCCGTCGATCGTGAGTGATGCAAATACCGCACAGGGTGGATTACCATCGGGCACTGCCAATCAACAATATTATCCGAGCCAACGAAACCCAAATAACTACAATAACAATCCGAATACACTGAGACCGCAATCGCAAAATTATCCAGGCAAAAAGAGATATCACGCCGGTAAGGTCTTCGCAAAATCACCAGGGGTATTAATCCCGCGCGCGAATTTATGTTTGTCTACAATCGAATATGATTTTTATTTTAAACGAGCAAGGCTGAATCCAGAGGACCTCACTTCTCATTGTGGTTTTTCTATTCTCTTTTCGCTTACACTCTCAAAGCTTTGCACGAATACGCACGAGCAAACGGAAAATCGAGTATATATATGTATGTGTGTCCTTGCGTGTATATATGTATATAGTGCTCTACTTTTGTTGTAAACCGGAAATTAATGGCCAGAATGAAGGCGGAGCGAGAAAAAAATTGCTAATTTTAATGATTTTTATGTATGTGTGTTCTGTTACTCCTTTTAGCTGTTACTTGGTATCTTTTTATTTTTGATTAATCTTCATAAATGGCGCGCTCTTCTAAACGGGTTGCGGCAGATGTTGTCAGACGGCGTGACGCGTAGCGTCGGTGGAATTAATCTGAAAAAAAAAAAATCAACAAAGATTCTTCTTTCATTAACACTCATACGCAGACTATGAACCAAGACAAAGTGAGAAATGTTGAAAATCGATGAAGTTGTACGCTTTGAAACAAAAAGATTGAATTTTCCGAAAAAAGAATGACTACATTATACAATAAAAAAATACGTTTGTTATTAATTTTCAAGAAAATTTAGGTTCATGTTTTAGACAATAAGGTTAGAAAGATTTACACCACATTTCATCTGAATCAGTCGATTAGTTTTTTAGCCGTACGTCACGCCATTTTTAAAGATTAATAAAACAAAATGTAACAGCCGAAAATAGTAATAAAACAAACCCGAAGTCTCAAAAAATGTAAAAAAAATAATGAAAATCAGCAAAAATTGTTCTCGCCCAAACGTATCTTCCACCAGAAGTCGAATGAAAAAACGTTTTTTACAAAAGATTAACGATTTTGACCGAAAAATCTTTTGTACCAATCGATTTTGGACCCGATTTTCGGAATTTATTTCGAAAACTTCGGTTCACATGGAACCCTGTATACATGCAAAGGAGAAAACAATTTATTTCGCTACTTAATTCTGCGCTGATGTTTAGGAAGGGTCAGTCCGCCGTCCCAGCGGACCCAGAAGGGCAGAAGATTCACGAGTGTTGTAGTGCCTTCGTACAATATGCTTTCAAGAGGAGGATACGTAGCGCCGGATCGTTTTCTCGCGAGATCCCACCTCGTTCAAGTCCACGTGGCGCCGGACGATCTTGGCGGTGGCACCGGATGGAACGTTCTTTCTCACGAGATATGGGCCAAATTCATGGCCCATCAGCAGACCGAAACCACATTCAGAAACAAAATGATGCTTTGGAAGGGTCTCTATTTTTATATAAAGGTTCATCTGCTACTTTCTACATTTTCGAATAGTCACGAATCCGATCACGAAACTCGAAACTTTGGAAGAGTGTCTCCTCGCCATTTTACTTTGCCCACAGAGTTTCTCTTGCGAGAAGGTCACTTGTCCAATGGTGGATTATTTTTAGAGAAAGCATCGTGTGTGAAATAAAATCGTCAGGGCGTAACCCCCAAGTTACCAGTTTGAACGGTTTTTTAAAGGGGTTAGGCCACAGTAACGGGTATAAAATCGGGTGCGAATTTAACAATTTTTTTTCGTATGAAAAAGTGATTCAAATAGACAAATTTCCGACTACTGATATTTTCTTTTGTTATCTTTTTTTAGGCGCTCCACGGCATGAGATTTAGCATCCACAATTTTTTACCTAGAACAAAAAACAAAAATTTGCGTCAATCTACATTAGAATACCTAGAGTACGTACTTCCTCTGCGAAATGCAATTAGGAACATAACTTTTAAATTTGAAGTAAATCGAGTGAAAATTGTTGAAGTTATTTGTCACGCCAATTGGAAAAAAGCTGTTTCGAGAAAAACGCGTTTAAAGTTTTTAGGTATTCTATGGCCGTGCCAGAGGTGGACTTACTTTATACGCTCAAAGTCGGTGAAAAAAAATGTCTTGCTATAAATCGAATAGTAACTTATTCTTATGATGATAAAGCACCGTTTTAGCGAGAAAAAAATCGATTTTTTGAAAATTCTACTGTGGCCTTACCCCTTAAGTAGCCTACCGTCGTACTTTGTTTAAATATAAAATTGTCCAATATTTTGGACAATTCTAATCCTGGAAAAATTGATCCAAAGTAATTAAATTCAAATAATCGATGAAGACGGGACATACATTTAGACGGGAAAAAATAAGCAATATTGAGGGATTTTTTAAACTAAGAAATAATTATTCTACAATTATCAAACTTTAGGTATACTTTAATAGTATATTTAAGTATACAAAACAATTTTTCGAAATTAATTCATCATCAAAATGACGGAGCTGTGGCAGAGTGTTACAGCAAGGTTGTCGCGGGAGTTGCGAATCGGCGTGCAGTTTAGTTTCCCGTAGGCTTTCAGTTGCAAAAAAGTTCAAATATTATTTCAGTTAGAACATGTATAGTTTCTATGTAACGGTAATTAAAATGAAGAAAATGCAAATTTAAGAAAATACCACACATTACAAAAATAAATCAACATTTCACGCAACATTTCTGTAAAATGTGGATGGAAAAAGTAGGTTTTTTTTTTTCAATTTTTCAAAAGCAATTCTCGTCAAGTAGAAGTTACCAATATTATCAATATTTCTACCAAGTTGCAACTCAATCGGCTTAATAGTTTTCGAGTAATCCTGCACGCCAATCTCGATAATGCAGTTTTGAGAAAAACGCGTTTGATGTTCGCGGCCGTTCCGAATCCGAGCGATGAGGCACAGCGTTGACGGATGTTTGAACTTTTTCGGATTTCGCTTTGAAACTTTAGAAAAATATTCTACACATATAGTTCTATTGTTTAAAGAAAGAAAAAACAAGAAATCGATTTTTGAATCGTTGTAAACGTATATCCCGCCTTAAAAAATCCACAGCGTTCATGCGACATTTGAAAAAATGATGGGGTTGAAGTTTGCATCGTTGGAAGGCAACGATTTTTTCTTCATTACTTTCATTATTATCCCAAATCATATTTTGCAAATTTAGGTTATCGATCGTTGAATAAGAATCCTGAAAAAAGTGAGCGTGATTTTCGTTGCTTGAATCTGCCAATGGAAATTTGGAAAATAGAAGAAAAAAAATCATTTTCGTCGCGTTCCAACGATGTAAACTCCAACGTCATAAAAAATGACATGTTTAACGCCAGTTTTTCAATCGGTATTAACATTGATGGGATTGTAACGATGAAATTACAGTCGACGTTTCCAAAGTATGGCCTCTTTTTGGTCGGCTCGACAATGAACGGCTTCGGATCCGATAACAGCGACGTAGATCTCTGTCTCCTAGTCAGACAAACGGAAATGGTCCAAAGAATCGAAGCCATAACTCACTTGCAACAGTTGCAGAAATGCCTCAGAGGCTGTGGTGAGTCTGTTCGTAAAGTATTCTCATTGTCCGCGCTCGAGCATCCCCGCAAAGTCGCTCTTTCTTGCTCTTCTTCCTTCCGGACATACGTGAAGAATCGATGAAAACATAATCCGCGAATTTTGTCAATTTTTCAGACTACGTAGAGCATCTAGAATTAATAAAAGCCAAAGTGCCAATACTGAAATTTCGCGACTACATGCGGAACTTGGAGGTCGATCTTAACTGCAACAACGCAGTGGGAATCAGAAACACCCACTTGTTGTACTGCTACTCGCGACGTGAGTAACACATCAATTATTTCTATAAATTCTGTTAGCTGAATAAATTTGCATTGCTTCTAAAAAAGAATCATGTAAACATGTTGCATCACTAAGGGGCTACATCTACCTAAAAGCCCGAAAAAATGGCCAGATACCGATTGTTTTTTCTGGAAAACGGTTGGTAAAAAAGAAACCCATTTTTCTCTTACGGGGTATCCCTCTCTGGAAGCCCAATTTGAAGGGTCAGAATGATGAATTTTTTCTAGTAACACATTGGTCGGAATAAATTAATTTTTTTCCCAGCATGTTGTACACATGTTTGTGGTTACAATGTAATTTTTTCGGAAGAAAATCTTTCAAAATCTTTCGCGTTCGCGGCGCTGCAGTTGGCGTTGCAGTCCTCCAGCGGCGAGGTCCGAAACCGCGGGATCTCTACCAGGCTCAAATGTAATCTGAAACAAAAACAAAAAAATGTTTTCTTTAAATCTATCCAACTGGCTATGGGTTCGCGATCCACTTTTCGAAATTTCGAAAAATACGTAAAATGACAGCTTCTCCAAAGAAAACCTCATTTTTTCTCTTGAAAAACAGCATACTGAAGTTATTGTTATTCACAAATGGTTCATCCAATTAAAAAATGCGCTCGTGAACCGAAAATGAATACTGTTTGAACGCTAACTGTGCAAATTCAAGTCAATAGTGTGAAAGTTACTCAAGATATCAATCCCGCCGTGTCAAGATATGTAGTTTCGAGATAATCGCGTTCAAAGTTTTGATACATATTTTACACGATCTTGTGAAATATTGTCGTCTTGACGCTAGTCAGCGGTTCCGATTTTTTTCGACAGCACAATCAATGTTTATTGAAGAACTGTGAACAACATCGAGTAGTACATATTTTCATGTACTTGTACAATTTTTTTTATTCAATAATATTTCAAAATGGCAGAATTCCAACTGTCTTCTTTCAAGCAGCGCCTTCTTTTGACCATCAGTCGCGGTCGACATGATAACTCGAGAACGGTTCATTTGAAAACAGAATTCGAAAAAGATTCCATTAATATATTGCATTGGCTTCGGCCTGAACGAAGGATTTGTGAAAATTTTTTATTAAAAAAAATGTCTATAATTTTAACAGAAAATTCATTTTTTGAAGTCCCTAATTTTCGGTTTTTTTTGTTGCGAAATTTTCTCTTTCAACAAAATTCAAAATCCTTTGTCCAGGCCCCAGCTATTATCATAATAAATAAGTCGTAGAAAATTTTGTATGCATCGGATTAATAGTTTTTTAGTAATCGCGTCCCCCGCAACGGCGTTTCTCAAAAAAGACGATTCTGAGATAATCGCGTTGAAGATTGAATCACGTTTTTTTTTCATTTAAAGTTAATTCATTCGTACTAACATGAAGTCATCTATTCCAGCGCCAGTACAGTAATCCTTCTGCATCCTCTGCAGCCTCTAGAACATTTATTTGATACTGCCTACGAGCCATTCTTCCTTCTCTTGTAGCTGCTTGCGCTTGCTGCTCGGCAAGCGTAACACGCGACTTGCGCGCTCGTGCGGTTGAAATACCTATAACTGCCAATGTAATGCTCCGATATTTATGAAATTTCGTGAGAATATTCTTGAGATATTGAACCTAAAAGGAATGTGCAATAAAAAAATTTTCCATTTTTCCGACCATCACGAGTGTATATAAGGCCTTGACCCGACGCACACTGTTCCACTAAAAAACGTGTCACTTCGTCAATTTTTAGAATTTCAGGGTCCGGTTGGTCTTAAAATATTCTTGAAAGTTGACACTATAACGATATGCAGAAGAAAAAAAAACGATTTTTTCGAAGTTTCCAGAGAGGGATACCCCCTTAACACGAAGGTCCATATATTGAGAGCCTTTAAAAAATAATTACCAAAAAGTACAGAAAAACAAAAAAAAAATAGCCGCCGGCAGATGCATTGATGAAAAAAGCAATTTTTTGACCCATCTACGTAGATGTAGCCCGTTAATTCGTGCACAATTTTCATATCCAATAAAACGCACTATTTCTGTGATGAATTACAGTCGATTGGAGAGTAAGGCCACTTGTCGTGGTTGTAAAACTTTGGGCACAGTGCCAAGACATAAACGATGCCAAAAACATGACCATATCCAGTTACTCGTTGGTCCTCATGGTCATACACTTTTTGCAATGTGAGTAAATCATCGTGCTGACTCAATGCTGCTTCTTACTTACCGTCGATCGCAATCTTCTTTTATCCTCAAGCGCGACTTGATGTTCAACAAACAAACAAAATTATATAATCTTAGGTGGCATTAGTCCTTCCGTGCTACCGTGCCTTCACAAGATATTTCCGAACAAGTTCAGTCCGAGCTCGGATATTCACGCTATCGACATTCAAGAGGACCTTAACATCGAAGTCAATACGCAAAATCGTCAACCCCTCGGTGAATTGCTGTTCGAGTTCTTCAAGTATTACGCTATGTTCGAGTGAGTTTCATCTTCGTACACTTTTTTTCCTATGCTCCTCCGTATGCGCTTGCGAGCCTCACTTGTCTCGTCACTATTTTCTGAAAAACCCGTTCGGAATAATGCCCACACCCCTTAGGGCCTTAATCAGACGGTCCAAAAGAGGCGTTTGTCGGGAATTTTTTAAGAAGGAAAAAAAACAAGTGAGCCCAGTAAACATTGACGTATCTTTTCATGTATATTTGAAGTGTATAAAAAAATGTACAACATGAAACAATGAATGACTGCCGATTTATCAGCCTATTCCATGTGCGCCTTGCCCCTGCAGTCCCCAATCGGCGGGAAAGATGCAGCTCGTAATTCTTGACTGAACCAAATAAACCAATAAAATGTTCAATTGTCATATATCTTTCTTCTGCGCGAATTAAGAAAAAGCTGAAAAAATCGTGAAATTATAACTTTTTTCAGGTTTGAAAAAAATGTGTTTGAAAAAAACACTTTAACGTGCTACAAAAATGATTTAAAAAGACTTTTTCAACGACTCTTTTAATTCACTTTGGAGAGATTTTCATGTTGAAGAAAATAAACTTTGGTTTGATTCAATAGGTCGTTTAGTTTTTTGCTATGACGCCCGCGAATTTGAAAAAATCGTAAAAATGAATAGTGGAGAAAACACGCTTCAAAGTTCTCAATAGGAGGAAATATGAATATCACATATCAATGCTTCTCTGCTTTCGGCCTTGTATCTTTGGAAATATTTACAATTGGCCTCTGCAACTTTATAAATACATTCTTGGATACTTTATCTATCGATTTAAGCAATGAAAAAAAAAACGATTTTTCGGACCTTCTAATGCAGGCCCCCGCCTTAAGGGGTTGGGCTACTGTGACGACCCAACAATTCGGGTTATCCGAAAAAATGAATTTTGAAGGAATAAGTAAGATGATCGAATAATCCTTTGGACATTTATTCGTATGTATATTAACAAAGTAGTATACCAAATTTCATAAAAAAATGTTGAGGGGCTACATTTACCTAGAGGCCCGAAAAAGTTATCATATTCCGATATTTTTTCTGGGAATCGGTCAGTGACAAAGGAACCCATTTTTTAAAAACACAGTTACATGGATGGAGAGCTTAAAAAAAATCACAAAAAAACAACAAAAACATGGCCGCTAGCAGATAATGAAAGTTTTTGGCGACGTTTGGCGGTGCACATTCCAGCTTTAACGGTCCATCCGAAATCTAAAAACCAAACGGGTTATCCAAGTTAACAATAAATACGAGTTGTTGACGATTGTCGATTTTTCAAATAATTTTTTTTGTTAACAACGTGGCGACGAATTGAAACTCGAGCATACGAAATCTATGAAAAAAGTCCCCATTTTTACGTAACTATTAGAAAATGAAGATCGATTTTAAGAAAGTGAGATCGTCAACGACCTTTAAATGTTTCTCGTCGTATCTCCTGCAAATTTGGAAACGATTCATCAAGTAGTTCTCGAGATATCATGTCCACCGATTTCGAAAACAGTATCATCTACCGGCGGCCATATTTTTGTTGTTTTTCTGTATTTTTTAGTAATTTTTTCAAAGGTTCTTCATATTTGTACCTTTGTGTTTAAAAAAATTCGTTCCTTCTCCAAGAACCGTTTCCCAGATTTTTTTTCGGTATTTGGCCATTTTTTCGGACCTCTGGGTAGAAGTAGCCCCTTAAAGTTTGACTAGCAGTTCTATCGCTGTAATAATAAGTTCACCTTCAATCTGCGATTCCTGCACCATATTATGGACCTTCCTCTTCGATTTGACTTGCCTCAAGCGACGATCGATTTTTTTTAAATGTTCATAGTAGCGAACCCCCTTAAGAGAGAAATGAGAGACGAAGCTCATAGGTGACATAGGAGCATGCATATCTGATTGAACTTATTTCTCAATTCATAAACGAATTATTCGAAAAACAATTCAAAATAGAACAGATATATTTTATACCCCAAAATGTTGTCGAAGTTATTTAAACATGGCGTCAAAATATGTACATAATTTTCATAAAAATATCTTCCCACAAGCGAACAGTACGTTTTAATTTAAGAGAACGAAATCAGTTTCAGTAAGTACGCGATATCGGTGAGGCAGGCGCAAAAAGTGCCAATCGAAGAATGCCGCAGGGTCATATCGTACAAAAACGATCCCTACGAGTGGAAGTATCTCTGTATCGAAGGTAATGATTTCTTTGTTACGTAGAACATTTCGGGCCCTACAATGATCGCAAAGAAAAAAAATTAATTATAAGGGGGGAAAAAATTACTTTCACCGAAAGGTTAACATTGCTTTAGGGTAGTCCTATCGCCAGGCTTCAATCCATAGGATTTTCATCATTTTTTGTTGAGCTTCACTAAATATATTTATAATCGTCTCTGTTAAATTTCACGGTCGATTATCGACCGAATTACAGAGAAAAGAAATATTAACATTGCGTATTTTTGTGAAGGAATTCCGAGACGACATACAAAAACCCAATTTCCGGTCGTTACAAAAGTGTATGCAATGATGGGAATCCGTCAGATTCTTAAAAATAATCAGATTTACATACTTAACACTTGTAGTAATCCAGTACTCACAGACAAAATTACGCTTGTTGACCTAATTTTTATGTTATGTCAAGTTTAATTTGAACTTCCGGTATTGGATTTATTACCACTTGCTACGATAAAGAGACGTGACCGCAAGGCAACAGCTGACTGTAGTCCTAACCTCATCTCACTCATTCGAATTTCCACACATATTTCATTTTTAACCGACATATTTCACCGACACAAATTTTCCACGCTTTTTACCAGTCGTCGCCCGAATACAATGCTTTAGATTTCCCGCACCTGACATTGTTTTGACAGATCAACGTTGAAAAGCATGGAGGTTAAACTCGCCTGGTTGTGTAAAAAGAGACGGAGATAGAACCAATATTGCCAAAGATCAAACCTAGAAATACTGAGCGAATCGTTGGAATATCTATGTTTTCATTTTTCTAATTAAATGTGAACATTCATTAAACAGTTTACACATGAAAAATTTACTTATTACAAATTTCCTTTTTTGTATATGTTACAAATATAAATTGTACCAGTCTCAAGTATGATCAATGGTATGACTAGTGTGAAGCGATAAGACTACCTTAAGGTGTTCCTTTCACGAACCCAAATATTTAATAGTTAACGGATTTTCGTCTACAACGAAGTTAAAGTACATCCCAGTATGCGGGTAAAATTTCAAACCAATCTACCGAACTTTTAACGAAAAATGAGGACTCCAAAAATCGTCTAGTTTATACGGCGCTTTGCGGAGACATGCTGATCACATTTATATCCAATCATTTATGAACTAAATAACTCTAGATGCCTGAAACGAACTGCTCTATGCGTGTAAAAAATCGAATTCCGAAACGACAATAAAAATAGGGTTTCACCGAATGTTTAAAGAAAATATTAATGATAAAACTTGGAAATATGTGACTAAGCAGTAAAATTTTCGTAGCCGCGAGTTTTCAGAACAAATGTCAAAATGTCTGAATCTACGGCATTGGCGCGACATTTTTTTTATTCTCGTTTGTCGTTAGGTATAATAATTGAGGGTAACTTTTTTTTTAAATTAAGGGACCGTTCCCGCCGCAAAAAAAATACCTTAAAAATACAAATATGATTTTCCGTCAACCGTTCGATCAACATCGAATCTCAACACTTCGTCTGTAAACCTGGGTATTTCGTGTCCGAGCCAAAACTACTTTCCTACCGAGTTACTTCATTTATCTACCTAAAAATATATGAAAAAGATTGTTTTCCTGCAATTTTATGATTGATATATTAAGGTATATCACCACCCAGCGGCAAAAATAAGGCCTAACTTTGACAATGTATTTTGGGAGTATGAAAAAAGGAATGGGATTTCTTTTTTTAGAGCGTTTATTTAACACATATTAAAGTATTTAAAAAAAATGTTTTTTTTTTACAAATAGCTTCACGGGAGGACGGTTTTCTCGTAAAGTATGAGACCTGGAACAAAAACCAAAAAAAATTATAATCTATATATTATTAGCTATGGGACTATCTAGGGATTCTATCAAACAAATATTGAAACAATGAAGCACTTCGAAAGAAATAAATAGATTTGTTGTCCAAAAAATAAGCAGTAAATTGTTTATAAAAAAAAGTTTACATTTAATCAAAAAACGGCTACGTACTCCCACAGAGAATGTAATTGTGAAGCTACTATCCAAATTTCAAATCGACGTATGCAAAGGTGTTCGAGTAATCCGTTCTCCCAGTTTGAAAAAGTGGTTTCGAGACAAACGCGTTTAAAGTTGTACGAGGCGCCTGAAAGTAGTCCGAGGCGCTGCGGCAAAAACGATAATAGGACCTTAAAAAAAATCGCTACAGTACCAAACCCATATTGGTTTTATGACCCGTCCTTAAGGCCTAATCCTAATATACACTTGTAGCGGGTGAAGGGACGTGATTTTCGTGATTTTTTTTTCGACGGGACAATAAATGTTTATTGAAAAACTGTGAACATCATCGATTAGTACATATTTTCATGTACTTGTACAATGTTTTTTATTCAAAAATATTTCAAAATGACGTAACTCCAGCTGTCTTCCAGGAGCGCCTTATTTTGAGCATCAGTTGCGGTGGACATGATAACTCGAGAACGGTTCATCTGAAATAAGAATTCGAAAAAGATTCCATTAGTAATTTGCATTGGCTTGGGCCTGGATTTGGAAAAATTTTGATTAAAAAAAAATAATAATTTTAACAAAAAATTCATTTTTTGAAGTGCTACATTTTTGGTTTTTTTGTTACAAACAATTTTTTGTCGATAAAATTCAAAATCCTTCTTCCAGGCCCTAGCTATTATCATAATAAATAAGCGGAATAAAATTGGTATGCATCGGATTAATAGTTTTTTAGTAATCGTGTCCACCGTAAAGGTGTTTCTCAAAAAAGACGATTCTGATATAATCGCGCTCAAGATTCAAGTATGTTTCTTTTACATTTAAAGTTAATTCATTCATACTAACATGGAGTCGTCGATTCCAGGGCCATACAGTAATCCTTCTGCAGCCTCTAAAACATTGATTTGATACTGCCTACGAGCCATTCTTCCTTCTCTTGTGGCTGCTTGCGCTTGCTGCTCTTGCGGCAAGCGTAACACGCGAGTTGCGCGCGCGTGCGGTTGAAATACCTATAACTGTAAATCTAATGATCCGATCTATATGAAATTTCGTGAGAATATTCTTGAGATATTGTGCTTAAAGACTATGCAATCAAGAAAATTACCATTTTTCCGCATCACAAGTGCATATAAGGCCTAAAATTGAATGTTTCGAACATTTTTAACGAGCATTAATTCTTTCGAATGACTATTTTAATATCGAACATGACTTCTTTCAAAAAATTTCGGATATATCTACCGGGTGAAAAACGGCAGGCCTCGAAATACCCAGATTTCAGACGTACCGTAAAAAATGTTTACCTCCGAAGTGTTAATCGTGTGAAATTATCATTGACGCAGAACCGTTCGATCTGACGAACACGGCTCGGTCGGTGTACGATTACGCCGTATTTTCGCGAATCAAGCAGATCTTTGTGAACGCCTACCAAAGACTGGAGGACAATCGTGATCTGGCGAGTATCTTCGTCAAGTCGGGCCCGAGAATGGTACATCCTTATCCCCATTACGGATTCTAGCTGCACGGGACACACGAGAGTGCTCCATTCCGAAAATCCACGGGATACGTCTTCGATTAATTTCGCAACTTAAATATTTTATCTTCTTTTCGTTTTCTTCATTCCTCCACTTCGAGAGGCGTTCGCTGTTATTCGCGCGGGTGGAACGGAATTCGAATTATTTGGATTATTCGATCAATCGATCGCCGATAGGATGAGGATCAAAACACCACGAGTCAAATGACGCGTTTTTTTTTCAAACCTTGTGGCACGAAAAAAAGCAGCTGTGATGACACACGTGATGCGAAAAAAGATCGAGCATGAAAACGAATTGCTGGGATAATCTCGATCTGTCGCCAAAAGTGAAAGGTCGGTAATAATTTATCGTCGCCCGACAGGCGAGAAAGGAAAGGCCATCGAGAGTATGTGCAATGAAGAAAAAGAAAAGTTGCCAAAAGCGGGATGATAAACTCGAATAGCGAGTGAGAATCAACGAGATTGCAGTGTAAATTTATTCTGCGGCAATTCGCGAGAAAAATGTTGCAGCGTAGGCAAGAGCGGCTGGTGTTAAATTGTTCGATGAGATTTTTCTGTTTCGAAGCCTTACAAGGGAAACGAGTGCGGGGGCGGGGGGGGGGGGGGGTGAGGCCAAAAGAAAGCACAAAACGCGGTGATATTATTTATAGGTAAAGATACGTGCAATTGTTGGATGGCGGATATTTTTAAAAGATTAATATCTCTTGAGCCGCTTTGGAAATCGCATGTCCAGTGCCTTTGTTCGTCAATTGAGCGAATGAAAAAAAAAGAGAAAAAACCGAGAGGGAGAAAAGAATGCCCGAGAAAATAAGAGACGCAAATTTTTTGCTCAAGCACGATTCTAGTATCTTCGCAAAAGAAGAAAGTAATTCCCGTAAAGAAAAACCACGAGTATCAATCCGTCGTTCTAGCACACATATCGCACCGTGAGTCATTGGGTGGCTCAAGCGCCATAAAGAAAATCCTTTCAAAATCACCGTCCGTCAAACGAATTTTTTCCTCCATAAATTCGAACTTTATCGCTGACGGATGTAAAGTACAGAAAAAGAATAAAATCAAAACGCGTAACAATCAGAATTAAAAACCATAGTCATTTTTCTTTGGAACGGTAAGAGGCGAGATCAATTCGTCGGGATTCCACGTGAGGCGGACTTATTTTTTTATTCGCCATACAGTCGTCCTCGACCAAAAAGAATAAAAAATAATTTATACGAAAAAAGGTTAAAAATACTAAAAAAAACAAAATAAAAAAAAGAATAAAAACTACAAAACTTGCCAGAAAAAAAGGTTGAATAAAAACTTAATATTCTATATATATATATATATGAAAGATTGTTAATGATATTTAAGTTTGTAGTATTAATTGTTTGTCAGGGGGGCAGAGCGGGTGGGGGCTAAAACAGTACGGAGGATGCGATCATGGCATACTTTTTTTCCCTCGTTTATTCGTGAGGCGTGAAAGCGAAAGAGAAGGAAGTCGCCGAAGTTCTACGGGTCTATTTCATTTGGGATGAAAATAATAGTAGTAAAAAAAAGACACTAGGTGACTTCTCGCCTCACGCAACGTGTGACCAACTTGTCTTTCTCTTCCATTATATAAATTTTTTCTTTTTCTAACGGCTGGATAGTCGAAACGTTAGATGAGAGAGGCGGAGGTGTAGGCGACTGATCAACGTTGTCAGTGCCATTCCGATCGAAATGGATATTGCCGAAAAACGAGAACGCGGTATACATGTTTTAGCCATAACTCCGTGATAGTTCACTTTGGAAAGGAATCGATCGATTTTCTACCTAAATTTTGGCATTGCCGCTTGTTGAAAAAAAAAAAACGGAAAATTTCTAGCCATTTGTGGCATACCGCAAGTCATTTATTCGATTTTTCGATAGCGCATGCGCTTGCGTGCCCCTTCCCGTTACATCGAATCATATTTTTGTGAATTTGTTTTCCCCGGTTTCTCGCGGCGAGGCAATATCATTGAAAGATACGATCGGAAGGATAGAAAAGTGATTTCTTTGTAGTATCGATTGAACGAGAGGTGAGAACGCGAGGCTGTGTCGGCAATACGTAGAATAAACTACCGATCTTTATCGTTAACGAGAGAGAAAATGATTAATGTCGTTGTCGCCGGTTATGTGCAAAGTTTCCTTCGGAGGGAAACAAGTAACTTTATTATCCATGACACCGTTTTCGTTGCGCCCAAATTGTAACTTGTCCTGAAAATTCTGAAAGCAAACAGCAGCGCCACACGATGCTCGTGTACGTCACTTATTTTTTTCTTCGAGCTCAAGCCGAGCCCGAAAGCGAAGCTTTTTGGTTTCCTTTTTCTCTTTTGTTTTGCACAGATCCCGACGTTCGTGAAACGCGTGATATTCGAGCCGAAGAGTAGATTTATGTGAAAATTCCAGTGCCGAAATTTAAAGAATAAAATTATTATTATATAGAGTCATGCGTGCGTGCTGAGGATCAAGAAAATTTGTATAAATATTCAAGTTTAACACCGTGACCTTTCGTGTCACGGAGTTGAAATAAAAAGACACTGTAAATTGATTTTTGTAACCGCAACCGTCGAGATATTTTCGTGAACTTGAAGAAAATTAACTTAAATGTGTTTCAACACTTACGAAACGGGTCTGCCATTCGATCATTCAATAATCATAATTTGTTGATTTTCTTCGATGAATCGACGAAAATCGTCGCTCTTTTGACGTAACCGCAAAAATCTTTCTATTTTTCCGATGCTTTTCAATTTTTTTTCTTCAACTCCACATCCGAAAAACTCGATTGTAGCGGAATTAAAGGGTAAGGTCCTAAATGCATAGTTCGTAAGGATACAATTAAATTATTCTTTTGTAAATTTAATATTGTCACTTGGGAACAAATGCAATGTTTATATAAGAAAAAAGTAGAATGTTTCGTTACCGAAGAAGTAAATGCAATTTCGCAATTCCGAAAGTTCCGTTCACGAAGATTTTCCATCGTGAAAATTCCCATCTTGTAAAACTTTCAAAGTAGAAATTTAAAAATGCATCTAAATTTATAATCATCGAATATGGCAATTTGACTGTAAAAAAACAGACCAGATAAATAAACCGAAAGTAAAATGCCCTTGTTCATGTCACATTTATTGGGTACCATAAAAATAATTTTACAGTAAACCGTTGTTTTCCCTTTCTTGTTTTCGTATTGTAATTTGTAGTTGGCGGTGCATCCTCGGTAGGAGAATCAAATAAACGTTAGATGGAAAGTAACAATTTTTGTTTGTTTTGAGTTTCGCATTGTTCTTGTATATCGCACTACTCGTGTTGCGTTGCATTGCGATAATCGAAAGCGTTTATATCTCCGCGAAAACAAAGTTACACGATAAAAATAAAGCTTTCTTTTCTTTTTCATAAATCACGAGGCAAGGAAATACCGATTTTTTGTTCAAAATCGACGAAAGTCGTGATCCCCGAGTGTTCAATGATAATCTTCAATTAAAATAACGTCGCCTCGGTACTCTGTGCAATCGTGATTTTTCAGATCAAGAAAGAGTTAAAAGTTTCAAAACGGCACGAGATCAAAAACGCTTGTTCATATCCCTGCGTTGTCCTACATATGGGATATTCCACGGCATTTCACCTAGTTCGTGGCCCTGACTGTTTTTATTTTTCTATTTTTTTTTGGTTTGTTTGTAATATTGCACCCCATGAAGGAGTATCCACACTAATTTTTACATTTTATCTCTTCTCTTCCAGGAGAGATAATTGTTCAAAGATATCGACAAATGTCGATATATACCTTGTATCATTTTGAAGCATACTTTCGTTAAAAAATATAAAACTAAAAATATACATTTTTAATTTATGCTGAATTTAACGAAAAAAAAAGTTATTTCGTTAAATTCAGCAAAAATTAAAAATCATCGTTTCAGACCTGTCGAAGCCAAATTGGAAATCACAAAATCATTAATAGCATTATTGGAGATTAAAGTGATAAAAATCTTCTAAAAAAATATGATTAATTCGAAAAAAAATGGAAGGAAAAACGGGCCCAGTGTTAAAAATCATAGAATGTGTCACTCTATTTTAGAGTTTTTTTTAAATAAAAAAAGTCGATCATCTTTTTAAAAAATAGTTTTCACTTTGGAAGCACAAAAAACGTTGACATTGATAATTGATCATTTTTTCATATTTTTTAACGAAAGTGTGCTTCAAAATGGAGAAGAGTTATATATTGACATTTATCGATATCTCAATTAGTTCCGGAGTTATCAGCATTTAAACGTTTCAAAAACTTCCGAAATCGACATTTTGTCAAAAATTATAACTCCTGAAAGAGAAGAGATAAAAATCTAAAAAATGGTGTGGATACTCCTTTTATGGGGTACAATCTTACAAAAACAAAAAAGTCAGGAAAATAACAAACGGGACCGCGGGCTACGTGAAATGGCGTAGGATTCCCATATATATATACGGATTACCGGCAATTTTATCTTCGCGAAAACTTCGTTCGTTGTCCGTTCCTCGGCGACTCCCCGCGCCGCTCTTAAAATCCAGTTATTTTCGTCCAGCCGCACGCGCCGATGAGACAACGCGTACACGTATAATCTCCGCAAACCCAGCGGTGAAAAGAAGAAAGAAAATTTGCATCTCTCGCACCCTCCCTCTCTTTTTTGTTTACTGCGTTATAACTTTATGTACAGATATATTTTGTTGTTTGTTAAAGAAAAGAAAAAATGATAACGAAATAACGAGGAAGGAAAAAAAATAGATTAAACGAATTAACATGATTATAAAATAATCGAAGAATTACATCCCCGGGTAGTTTTTCGGCGTCGAGGCCATACAAGGGTACAAAGAGAAAAAGTCTTTGTTACACGCTTCGCGATGACGCAATTTGTGTTGGATCTTGCTCCGTTCGACGACGATATTCTTGTTTCCTGCCCCCTTTTACTCTCGTTGCACCGTGGCCTCCGGAGTTCCGCGCGTTTGTTGTTCTGTTTCTTTAATCCTCCAGTGAACAAACGAAAAAAAATGCAATCCTTCCCCGAGCGAGTTCCATTCCGAAATGACCTCACTTTCTTTCCCTCCATCCAGATTCCAATCGAAAGACGGATCCCACTTTCAAGGCTCATCCTTTGTATCCCCCCCCCCCCCCGCCCGTAGTGTGTGCAGCTTCCCAGCGATGGGAAATTCGTTCGCGTTTTTCTGACGCTCCGAATTCCTTGCCATCCCATCGATCCGGCTCGTGGATTTTTTCGTCTCCCGTGCAATCCTCACGCCAGGATTTCTCGTAGATTCCCCACGAAATAACTACCCTTTTTTTCTCTCTCAGCTGACGTTCACTTCAGTCGCATCAATTCGACCAGCTCTTGTCGTTTTTTTTATCTCCATTTGTTCCCCTTCCGTCGTTCTTCGCCTTGTCAGCTCCAGCTGGTAAAAGCTGGCTACACGTCGATCTCGCGGATAGAGCATCGAAAACAAAAATGAGACAATCGTCGTCGTATCCGTTATATCCGAGCTCAGCGTCGTTTGTCCGATACATCATTATATCGCGATCATAATCGCGTTGACTGCGATCCCGATGAATTTTTCGCATCCTCTCGCCTCCTGTCCATCCTCGCAATCTTCTTCCACGACGTTGTGAACTTTCTCGGTGGCCACGTGCTCTCGTTATCCCGAGTGGAAGGAGTTCGTAGGTAGCCTCGAAGGTCGATCAAGTAGGAGGTTTTTCCAATTAATCTGCTCCATCCTACACGATTTTCTCGATTCTCAGCTTTCCACTTCCGGAAACCGCAAGTCGTTTCTCTTTCCGCGTGTCATCGCTGCTTGGCGCTTGATATCGTTTGCCGCTGCTACTCGTTCGTTATTTTTAAAATTTGATACGTATGTTTCTCGTCGCATTTGAAGAAAACGTCTCGTGGTGTTGATTGTTTTTTCTTTTCTTCCGTTCTCTGCTTTATCTCACTCAATTTTCGTTCGAAGAAGTTTTGTCTCGAAGCCGTTCCCTCCTCTCTCTCTCTCTCTCCCTCTCTCTCTCTCTCTCTCTCTCTCTCTCTCTCTCTCGTTGTTTCTCGGTAGTGTAGTCGCTCCCGCGACGCTATTTTTTGCATGGCGAATGCGTTTTAACAGCCGTTACGAAAGATAAATGAAGCGCCGTAGTTCAGTAAGGCTGAGAAAATTGTCCGCCCGCTTGTGACTGGCCGCTCTGATAGAAGCCGCTCCGATCGCCCTGATAGGTGGAATCCTGCGAGAGTAGACCGTCCATCTGTGATTGAAATTCACCAACGGCGAACGAGTCCTGTGACAATTCGGCCTGACTGAGTCCGGGCTGCGAGAGGCTGAAGCCGGGTTGTGACATGCCTTGTGTGTTGCCTTGGGTGAGTGGAAGGCCTGGTTGGCTGTAAGGCTGAGTGCTCTGTTCGCCCTGGCTCAATTTTCCAATGCCGCGTGTGAGTTTGTTGGTCTTGGTGGTGAGTGGGATTCCGGTGGTGCTGCCACCCCGGCGATTCCGTTGATTTTGTCGCGCCTGAAGGGCTTGCTGATGTTGATTGTAGAAGCGTGGGGGTACGTGTGCCATGTTCATGAACATACCGACCGGCACGGGAACGTTGTTCATCGCGGCTTGGGCCCTCTCGGGGCTGATGTAGCTGATGGTGTCGTGCGTACGGCTGAACATATCCAGCGGCAAGTTTCTCTGATAGTACGGACTTTGCTGTTGATTGCCGTTGAGTTGTGAGCCCGAACGATCGTAGATCGAGCCCGGTATAAGAGCCTCGCGCGCGTCGTACATCGACGTTGTCATGAAATGCGAGCCCGGATTCGAGGCGTTGACCAATTTTTTCGGCTTTGCAAATTGTATCATGGATTCTTTGAGGTTATTGAGGGGTCCTTCGACCAAGACTTTTTGCTCCTTGTAGAAGCTCAACAGATGATTCCAGAGCGGCTGTTTCGAGAGTACCTTGGGATTGCCGACGATTATGATGCCGTATTTGGCACGCGTGAGTGCCACGTTCAAACGACGAGGATCGTTTAGAAAGCCGATACCCTGATGCTCGTTCGAGCGTACGCAGGACATTATAATGATGTCTTTTTCGCGACCCTGAAAGGCATCGACGCTCGCAACTTCGATCTCTTGATAGAGCTTCGAGTGAAGTGATCCCTGATACTGCATGTACTGAACGAGATAAGCGCGTTGGCCCTCGTACGGCGTTATAACGCCAATTTGCTCGGGTTTCACGCCGCAGCGGAGAAATCTCGTTGTTATTTTCTCGACGTTCGATGCTTCGGTGCGATTCAAATAGGACGTGCCACTTCCGGCGATCTCCTCTTGGCCCTGAGTCACGTAGAAGAACATCGGCTTGTCCGTTGCCGGCCAGGGAAAGTCGATCTTCAGCAATTTCCGCTCGTCCGCGCATACGCCGTTCTGCAGTGAACCTTCGTAGAAGAAGTTGGATGGGAAACGCGAGAGATCGGGATGCATGCGATACTGAACCTCCAATCGAAACGGGCGTATACCGAGGACGACGAGCCTCTCGAATAGCGACTGGGAGAGACCGGCGCGTGCGGCCTTCTTGCACATGACGACCGGCCCGAGCTGACAATGATCACCGACGAGTATCAACTGCCGGGCGCCCAATACAACCGGCACCATGCACTCGGGCTCCGTAGCTTGCATACTCTCGTCAATGAGGATCGAGTGGAATGCCAATTTGTGCAAACGCGGATCACCCGCCCCTACGCAGGTGCAACATATCACGTCGGCAGCCTCGAGCAGCTCCTTCTCCGCGGCTCTCTTCAACAATCTGTACCGTTTCTCATCGACGCTCGACAATTCCCCGGTCTCGTCTTTCAGCTGTTGCAACTTTTGAAACTCCGTGTTTGTTTCCATATTCTTGATCTGATTGTGCAACGCCAAAAAGCTCACCGGTGAGTCGATTGCCTCGCGGGACTTTGCACAGAGACGAACGACCTTTAAATTGGACTTGTGGATCTTCTCGGTAAGCTGATCTACCGCGGTGTTCGAGGGCGCACAGACGAGAACCGGACCACCGTTCTGCTTTACCAGCTGATACACTATGGTCGCGCTTGTCACCGTTTTTCCCGTCCCCGGCGGACCTTGGATCAACGAGAGAGGACGCTGCACCGCGTGCTTCACCGCGTAAACCTGCGATCTGTTCAGATCCGGGAGATTCGGCGCGCTGAAGTGCTTCGGCAGGTGACAACGGAAGAGCACCTCCTCTACCTCGTGACCGAGAAGACGATGGTATATGTAGGCCGATACCGAGGTACCGTCCTCGGCAAACTTTCGCAACGCGAGTTGCATTCTGAAAACGAAATCATTATTCACACGGATTTATCTAGTCACGGTTGTAATCGTTTCTTAGATTGTTGGTCTTTAGGCGAGGAAACAAATTGACTTTCATGGTTTTTTTTTCAAAGGGGCTCTCTCTGAAAACTTGAAAAAATCGTTTTTCTTTGCTTATTGTTATAGTGTGAACTTTCAAGAATATTTTAAGATGGACCCTGAAATTCTAAAAATTGACGGAGTTACACCTATTTTAGTGGAAGAGTGTGCGTCGGGTTAACCCTTGGACTGTCAGTGACACACATACGGGCAGGAAAAAGTCGTGCCACTTTTGTCTCATGACACATATGTGGGCATTAAAAAAAAACATGTTTTTACGGGATCGATTTGATTGTAATTTGGCAAATTATCGTTTTTAGAGAGCTATACCAGTGTGACACTTTCAAAAAATCGATTTTTTTTGTTGACTTTTTCGACAGTTTATAGTTTCAAGAATATGAAATGAGATTTTTATACTTTCAAGAATATAAAATGAGATTTTTCAAATTTGCTGACATTGTAACTCAAAGAGCAATTATCCGATTGACTTGAAACTTGCACTGAGTACTCTTGAATATATTTATATCCTAAAATGACGCAGGATATTTTTTATTAGATAAAAATTTACGATTTGGCGTTGAAAAGCAACGACAATTTTATAGGCAAGAAAACAGACTTTTTTCATAACTACGCCATTTTGTTAGATTTTGACATTTTTCGAAAATCCTACGTCATTGTACAGGAAATACCTTCCAGTTTAATGACATTTTTTCCTTTTTCGGTTTCAGCTACTCAATCGGCCAGAATCATGTCAGCAGTGGAGCAACTTTTTTTTGCGCCTCCGAAGGCAGCGCATAAGTCGGAAGCATAAGTGGATCTGAATATTTTTTTCTATGAAAAAATTATGCAATATAGGTCAAATGTAGCCAAATATATTCGTAATTTTCCGAAACATTTTATTGAGTACTTTTCTTCCAAAAAATTCGAGAAAATTACCCATATTTTCAGCGTTCGCACTGGTATAGCCCCTTAAGGGCGCTGAATCCAAATCTGAAATCGGATTTCCAAAATTCAAAATGACGGATTCAATATGGCGGACGCAAGTTCGAAAAATAGTTTAATTCCGGCGAAAGTGAGTATGTAATGGTTTTCGAGATCGCTGAATCCATATGTAAAATTCAGTTTTTAAAATCCAAAATGGCGGATCCCGCATGGAGGACGTGAATTCGAAAAATAGTTTGATTTCGACGACTGTGAATATGTTTTGTTTTTTGAGGTCGCTGAATCCGAATCTGAGATCGGATTCATGGAGCCTAGATACCAGGAGGTTCAGCGGCAATGCAAAGGCGCTGAAAAAAGCGTCCCCGAAAATGTCCCGAAGTGATGGCGCTGGGGTGCAGCGGCACCTACATATATAGTAATATATTGGTCAACGAGGTGAAAGTGATCAGATGAGTTTCTAACCTCACGACAGACCGATCGTGACATCAAACCATGGAGCCTAGATACCAGGAGGTTCAGCGGCAATGCAAAGGCGCTGAAAAAAGCGTCCCCGAAAATGTCCCAAAGTGATGGCGCTGGGGTGCAGCGGCACCTACATATATAGTAATATATTGGTCAACGAGGTGAAAGTGATCGGATGAGTTTCTAACCTCACGACAGACCGATCGTGACATCAAACGTCGAAATATCCGCCGATTCATAATTTCCTCATGACGCTTCGGAAAAAAACGCAAAAGCGAGAAAAGATATCAAACTCAAACTCAAAATGGCGGCGATACAGCCTATCTAGAAAAACGTGTTTTTTTACATATAGCTTCACGAGAGAACGGTTTTCTCGTAAAATATAAGACCTGAAATAAAAACCAAAAAAATGATAATTTATATATTATTAGCTATGAGACTACCTAGAAATTTGCTTTCAAATTTTGCAAAAGTAGCGCACTTTGAAGGAAATAAATCGATTTTTTGCCAACAAAAGCAGTAAATTCTTTATAAAAAGAAGTTTACATTTAATCAAAAAACGGCTATGTACTCCCATAAAGAATATGATTGTGAAGCTGCTATCAAAATTTCAAATCGATGCATGCAGAGGTGGTCGAGTAATCCGTCTTCCGAGATCGAAAAAAGTGGTTTCGAGAAAAACGCGTTTAAAGTTGTACGAGCAACTGAGCGCGCGCTCCGAGGCGCTGCGGCCAAATCGACAATTGAACCTTTAAATTTAAAAAATCGCTACAGGACCAATTGCATGTTGTGTTTATGACACCAAACTATATTTAGGCAAGAAAACGTCTTTTCAAAAGCCTAGAGTGGTGTTATGCATTAACACGAATGAGGGTTAGGTACATCATCTGTGATCTGTCTTAGATCGCACCCATGTTTAGCGTATATCTATATACATATAGGTGCCGGAGCACCCCAGCGCCATCATTTCTTGTTCTCGTTTTGGGGACGAGTTGAAAGGCCTCGCTGAACCTCCTGGTATCTAGGCTCCATGCATCAAACCTCGAAATATCCGCCGATTCATAATTTCCTCATGACGGTTCGGAAAAAAACGCAAAAGCGAGAAAAGATCTCAAACTCAAACTCAAAATGGTGGCAAAAAAACGTGTTTTTTTTACATATAGCTTCACGGGAGAACGGTTTGTTCGTAAAATATAAGACCTGAAACAAAAACCAAAAATATGATAATTTATATATTATTAGCTATGAGACTACCTAGAAATTTGCTTTCAAATTTTGCAAAAATAGCGCATTTTGAAGGAAATAAATCGATTTTTTGCCAAAAAAAAGCAGTAAATTGTTTATAAAAAGAAGTTTACATTTAATCAAAAAACGGCTACGTACTCCCATAAAGAATATGATTGTGAAGCTGCTATCAAAATTTCAAATCGTTGCATGCAAAGGTGGTCGAGTAATCCGTCTTCCGAGATCGAAAAAGGCTCCATGATCGGATTCATGGAGCCTAGATACCAGGAGGTTCAGCGAGGCCTTTCAACTCGTCCCCAAAACGGGAACAAGAAATGATGGCGCTGGGGTGCTCCGGCACCTATATGTATATAGATATACGCTAAACATGGGTGCGATCTGAGACAGATCACAGATGATGTACCTAACCCTCATTAGTGTCAAGGGATAACACCACTCTAGGATTTTGGAAAGACGTTTTCTTTCCTAAAAATACTTTGGTGTCATAAAAACAATATGCAATTCGTCCTGTAGCAATTTTTTTTATTTAAAGGTTCAATTACCGATTTGGCCGCAGCGCCTTGGAACGCGCGCTAAGTTGCTCGTACAACTTTAAACGCGTTTTTCTCGAAACCACTTTATTCGATCTCGGAAGACGGATTACTTGACCACCTTTGCCTGCATCGATTTGAAATTTTGATAGCAGCTTCACAATTATATTCTTTATGGGAGTACGTAGCCGTTTTTTGATTAAATGTAAACTTCTTTTTATAAACAATTTACTGCTTTTTTTGGCAAAAAATCGATTTATTTCCTTCAAAGTGCGCTATTTTTGCAAAATTTGAAAGCAAATTTCTAGGTAGTCTCATAACTAATAATATATAAATTATCATTTTTTTGGTTTTTGTTTCAGGTCTTATATTTTACGAGAAAACCGTTCTCCCGTGAAGCTATATGTAAAAAAAAAAACACGTTTTTCTAGATGGGCTGTATCGCCGCCATTCTGAGTTTGAGTTTGAGATCTTTTCTCGCTTTTGCGTTTTTTTTCCCGAACCGTCATGAGGAAATTATGAATCGGCGGATATTTCGACGTTTGATGTCACGATCGGTCTGTCGTGAGGTTAGAAACTCATCCGATCACTTTCACCTCGTTGACCAATATATTACTATATATGTAGGTGCCGCTGCACGCCAGCGCCATCACTTCGGGACATTTTCGGGGACGCTTTTTTCAGCGCCTTTGCATTGCCGCTGAACCTCCTGGTATCTAGGCTCCATGATCGGATTGTTAAAAATTCAAAACGGCGGATCCAATATGGCGGGAGAAAATTCGAAAAGTAGTTGGATTTCGACAAAAATTTGTATCTAGATTTTTGTGGTCGCAAATTTCGATTTTGAGTCCTGACTCTACGTATATGAAGCTCGGATACATTATGACGAACAAAAATTTAGCAAACCATTTATGACAAATTGTCCATAGTACAAAATGTAAAAGAATTTTATAAATATTTTTTTGGTTTTATATTCCCCCCTCGGCCGAACACAAAGTCACGAATCGAGGACGTGGCGGTTGTTCATTCCGATTTTGTATTTTTTTTGTGCTTTTTGCATTTTCAAAATTTAATATTTATATTGTTCATATTATGTTGGGTATTTTCCCGCATTTAGACGCTCAAATTCAAATCTACTCAATCAAATAAAAACGAAAATTTTCTCCAGCCATATTGGATTCGCCATTTTTTATTTTGAAAATCCGTTTCCAGATTCGGATTCAGCGACCTCAAAAATCGTGACACTGAAATTATAGAATAAATCTATGAAATTTTTTTTCCAACACAAAAGTGACGCGTAAATCTCATTTTCGCCTGACTGCTAAGGGGTTAAGAATGATTCGCGTGTAACGAAAGCGGACATCAAAGCACTAGAACACTCAAAAGAGGCACGCACTCCCCTCAGATTGCATAAATTGGGTGTTCAACACGATCTCGATGATGGAGGAAGGACACTTATATGGTGCCGGAATCGCTGACTAGCGGTAAGACGACAATATTTAACAAGATCGTGTAAAATATGTAACAAAACTTTGTACGCGATTATCTCGAACCTACATATCTTGACACGGCGGAATTGATATCTTGAGTAACTTTCACACTATTGACTTGAATTTGCACAGTCAGCGCTCAAACAGTAGTCATTTCACTCGGTTCACGATCGCATTTTTCAATTGGATGAACCATTTGTTAATAAAAATGACTTCAGCATGCTATTTTTCAAGAGAAAAATGAGGTTTTCTTTAGAGAAGCTGTCATAATGCGTATTTTTCGAAATTTCGAAAAGTGGATCGTGAACCCATAGCCCGTTGGATATATTTGAAGAAAACTTTTTGTTTGTTTTCGTTTCAGATTCCATTTGAGCCTGGTAGAGAATCGGCCGTTTCGGGCCTCGACGCTGGGGGACTGCAACGTCAACTGCAGCACCACGAACACTTTGAAAGATTTTTTTCCGAAAGAATTACATTGCAACCACAAACATGTGTACAACATGCTGGGAAAAAATTAATTTATTCCGACCAATGTGTTGCTAGAAAAAATGCATCATTCTGACCCTTCAAATTGGGCTTGCATAAAGGGATACCCCGTTAAAAGGGAAAATTTCTTTACCATTTTTTAAGCTTGGGGTGTGTTTTGTTACTACTTTTAGCGGTTACATGGTATTTTTTTATTTATCATCCCTACGTTGACACATTGGGTCGTTTTGACCCGGAAGAATTTTAAATGAAATGCTCACTTTCCCAAAATTAAAAGTTTTCGATAATTTCTTACAATTCAATTTTATACTTTCTGAATTTCAATTATACAGACATATTATAGGAAATGCTTCATGTGTATCTCGGATTTTTTTCGAAGGGTTGTCAATGGCAGGTGGATGAAGTACTATCCGGGTCAAATTGACCCAGTGTGTCAAAATCGTGGCCAAATATAAGTGTGTCAAGGAAGGGTTAGTGTCTAGAAAAGGCGGAGGTATGGCACCGTCTTCTAAACTGCACTTCCCAAAACTGGCGTGACGTATAGCTGAAAAACTAATCGACCGATTCTGATGAGGTTGAAGTTTGCATCGTGGAACGCAACGAAAATTAATATTAATCAGGGTGTCTAATTTTGACCAGAACTGAAATTGCATGACATTTAAGGATTTTTAAGGCAAGGAATGGGTTTTTTTCACGACTCTTAGTATGACTTTCTGGCATAGAAGTATACTTAATGATTCTACAGTACGACCGATTTTCTACATTTTTATATTTTTATTTTGCTCTTTCAAACAGATGTATGTTGTATGCCAATAAAAAGTATACGGAATAAACGAAAAGTCACCAAACTGTAAAATTCCATATGTAGTAAAAAATGTGAGACAAACATAATTTCAAGATCGCTGTAAAGAAATATATTTTGGGAACATCCAGAAAAATATTACATACATTTAGGAACTTTGAGTAATATCATCTAGTCGCTTTACACGAATAACAAAGAAAAACTAATATGTTGAGATAACGCATCATTTTCTTTTACTTTCTTCTATTTTATTTTCTATCGATTCGATAATCGCTTCTCTGTCGACAAGTACCACAAAGTTACTTCATATTGAATATAGAGTCAACGATCATTTAGTAGGGTATAATAATTCAGGTAGACTGGTCATTTTTCATGACATTTCATGACTTTTCAGGTCGGTAGACACCCTGTTAATGAATTCCTTTCATTTATTTTGACAAACTTCGCTTACAAAAATCCTCCAACCATTTTTCAAGATATTTATTTAGCGATCTACAGGATGAATCTATAAAAAAGATCTACAGAAATGAAAATATTGAACATAAAATGTAGAGAACTTTCGTTGCTTTCCAACGATGCAAACTTCAACACAATCGATTCTGATGAAATTTGGTATAAATCTTTCTAATCTCGTTGTCTAAAACATGACCCTAATTGTTTTTAAAAATGAAAGAAAGCAGTATTTTATTTATTGAAAATTCAAAGCGTACCGTTTCATCGATTTCCAACATTTCTCACTTTTTCTTGGTCCGTAGTCTGCATATGAGTGTTAATAAAAGAAAAATCTCCCCAGTTTTTTTTTCAGATGAATCCCGCCGACGCTACGTATCACGCCGTCTGACAACATTCGCCACAACCCGTTTAGAAGACCGCGCCATACGCCCGCCATTTTTTAAGATTAATAACAAAAATACCATGTAACAGCCAAAAGTAGTAATAAAACATACCCTAAGGGATGGTTCTACTTTGTTGGGCCAAACATTTTATTTATTTAACATTTATTACCCTTCAACAAATATTATCATGTTCAATAATAAAGACCGTTTAGTAGGCATACCAAATTTCAACATTCTATATTCAATGGTTTTCGCGTAAAAAAAACGGTAAAAAATTGAACAAAAATAGTCCCTTGTAGGCCCGAAAATCGATTTTTGGGCATACAAGGACTCAAAGGCATACAGGTCGCAAAACGGCATGCAAGGCCCAAAACCGCATAAAAGGCCCCAAAAGGCGCGCAAGGCCAAAAACGGCACACAGGGGCCAAAAAGGCACACAAGACTCAAAATAGCATACAAAGCCCAAAAATGGTGAAGAAATTTATCCATTTATGTAAAAATCATGAAAACCAGCAATTTGTTCCTCGCCTAAAGGTATATGCCCCTTTAAGGCCTTAGGCCACAGTAACGGGTATAAAATCACGTGCAAATTTAACAATTTTTTTCGTGTGAAAAAGTGATTCATTCATAAAATTAATGACACATATATTTAGTATGAATATCAAGCTGTTAGAAAATATATATATTTTTTTTTCGATGTACAAAATGGCCGTCTACTCGAAACTTCTCGAAACAGTTTTTTTCCAATTGGCGTGACAAATAACTTCAACAGTTTTCACTCGATTTACTTCAAATTGAAACGTTATGTTCCTAATTGCATTTCGGAGAGAAGTACGTGCGGCATTTCTGATTAATCGAAAACTTTTCATTTTATGAGCAGTTATGACGATATTTTTTCACTGAAAATTCATTTTTTGCGTTCAAATACCTACAACTTTTGAATAAAACAATATTTTTTAAATTCCGTACGTACTTCTCTAGGTATTCTAATGTAGATGGACGAGAATTTTTGTTTTTTGCTCTAGGTAAAAAATTGTGGAGGCTAAATATCACGCCGCGGAGTGCTTAAAAAAACAAAAGAAAATATTAGTAGTCTGCCATTTTGTACATCGAAATACACACACACACACACACACACACACACACACGCACGCACGCACACACGCACGCACGCACGCACGCACGCACGCACGCACGCACGCACGCACGCACGCACGCACACACACACACACACACACACACACACACACACACACACATATATATACATATATTTTCTAACAGGTTCATATTCATACTAAATAGATGTGTAATTAATTATATGAGTGTATCACTTTTTCATACGAAAAAAAAATTGTTAAATTCGCACCTAATTTTATACCCGTTACTGTGGCCTACGGCCTTAAGATAACAGATGTATATACAGTACGTACCGATCGAAGCTGGTACTCTTCCAGATGAAATCAACGACAAAGTTGCTGACGCATTCGGTCGGCGCTCCCGAATTGTTCTTCAATTCTATGCCAACTTCCTCGCCGTAATTGTCAGGTATTTTGATAACGTGTCCAAGATCGGACCAAGGTTTGTGCAGCTCCCCGTTGTAACGAAGTTTGAGCTCGTCGCCGTGCATCAACTTCATATCGCCGTCGGTTTTAGCGAGCATGAAGTACGCGATGGTCTTTTTGTTGAGACCGACGTCCCAGCGGACCTCGATATTCTCCTGGGTCTGCGAGGCTTTCAGACGCTTGTCGTAGTCAGCCTCGAGTTTAACGAGCGGACCGAATATATTCTGATACTGATAGCCGTCCTCGTAGCGCAACAGAACCTGCTGGGGTTCCTCGTCGACGCCGGGCTTCTCGAGATCTTGAAAAGTCGCGTCGACATTGTCGCGCCAAAGTTCCTCGAGTTTGTTGATCTGCTGAGCCGATATCTGGCGAGCTCTAAGCTGCTCCTGCTCAGACGGAATCTTCACGAGCCAGGCCAAAAAGCTACGGTCTTCTATCAGCGGCTTCCATTGCTCCTGATCCCTGATTCGTCGATATACAGGAACGATTATCGTTTTGCGCGTTTTCTTGCGTAAATGTTTTTTTAACATTGCGGTAATTTTCATTTCGGGGACCACGTACTCACCAGTTCATGTCTTTGAGGGAACTCTGAGCTGCGCAAGGCTGGCGACAGAGCAGGACGACGACGGAATCGGCTTTGGCTGGTATAAAGCCAAGAACGAAAACGTTCCTCACGGCGCAGGAGTAACATTCCAGTACGGTCTCGCCCAGAGGTCCGTCTCTGCATCGTAATTACATTCAGCGGACATCAGGTGGAAGCAGTTTGTCGTTATAGCAAGATTTTTTTGAAAATAAACGTCATTTCTTTAAACAATGGTGTTAGGTATATGTGTGTGTATATATATATACTTATATTTAAGAAATATCTATATATATATATATATATATATATATATATATATATTTAAATATATTTAAAAAAACTATTTTCATAAATATATATATTTTTTTAACGCCACATTTGAACTTCCCAACTCAAGTCTGCGCATGATTTATTTCACCATTTGATTTACGCGGAAAATTCGTCTAGTGCGTTCTAACTTATGGTGCTGAAGTTTGCATCGTTGGAATGCAACGGAAGTTATTTTCTACATTTTATTTTTCATATTTTTATTATCTTAGATCTTTTTTGCAGATTTATATCGTAGATCGCTAAATAAATATCTTTAAAAATGGCTGAAGAATGTTTGTAAGCAGAATCTGTCAAAATAAATTACAGTTCAGAAATATTTATATTCGTTGCATTCCAAGGATGCAAACTACAACCTCATCCATCTTTGTTGTAAATTCACAAGTAATCAATTATTGGCAGACAGGGTTGAAAATTCTCAGGGCTCTGCGCCGTTGAAGAACTTTTTTTTTGTATCGCGATATCATTCTTTTTTTAAAAGTTACAGGTATTTTCTAAGATTGGGGTAGAATACCCATAAGTCGAATTTCCAAGAGGCACAATGAGTATAGAGGGAACCCAAACAAACGCAAACAAACTCACTTATCTCTGCCTATCGCCATTTCTGGCACTCATTTCTACTCTCTACTCATTTATGGATATTCGTACTTATGGATATTCGACTTATGGCTATTCACTTATGGATATTCGGCGAGACAGTGATTTTCTACATGCCTTTTGTTTGGTTCCACAGGAATACATGCATTTTTCAAATACACTACTGTAGTTTTGGCAAAAACAATGATAATGCGGGTCAAAAAACTTCGCAAAGCTGTAAAGATGAGTTTTAAGGAGCGGATACCTTTAGGGGAGGAAAAAATTTGCTGCTTTTTATGATTTTTTTTTAAGGAAAGATTTCTACCGTCTTGGAATTTATATAGTTGGAAAGCAACGAAAATTCTTTTATGTTCGTTATTATCGAAAATATTTTCTTCCCAATTTGTATTGTAGATTTTTAATGAGGATCCTGAAGAACGTTTGAGTGATTTTGGTAGCCCGAATTGGCCAAAAAAATGAATTTTCCTTCCGTTCCAACGAAGCTTAGGGTATATTTTAATGCTACTTTTGGCTGTTGCATGATATGTTTTTGTCAATCTTTAAAAATGGCGGTGGTATGGCATGGTCTTTAAAACTGACGTGACGTATAGCTAAAAAACTAATGAACCGATTCTGATAAAATTTGCTATAAACCTTTCTAACCTTATTGCCTAAAACATGACCCTAAATGTATTAAAAAATTTCCTAAAAAGTATTCTTCATTGCAAAATGTAGCCATTTTGTTCGGGAAATTCAATCTTTTTGTTTCAAAGCGTACCACTTCATCGCTTTTCAACATTTATCACTTTTTCTTGGTTCATATTCTGCGTATGAGTGTTAATGAAAGAAAAATCTTCGTTGGTTTTTTATTCAGATCAATCCTGCCGTCTGACAACGTCCACCGCAAGACGTTGAAGTTTGCATCGTTGAGATGCAACGAATTTTTTCCCTCCCTTTTCACTATCATATTAATAAAATAAACAAATATTAACAACAAAAATAATAAAAATAGAAGAATAAAAAAGAGGGAAAAAAAATTCGTTGCATTCTAACGGTGCAAAATTCAACGTCATTTTAGAAGTTCGTGCCGCACCTCCGCCATTTTTAGAGATTAAAAGAAAAAGTTCCTTGTAACAGCCAAAAGTAGTAACAAAACATACCCAAGTCTCAAAAATGGTAAATATATCTTTCCTTTTCATGACAATCATCGTCCTGAACTTTGCGTCGTTGGGATGCAACGAAAATATATTTCTCTCGCATTCCCGTATTTTTTTTAAGCACATTAGGCTACGAAAGTCGCCGAAACATTTTTGAGAATCCTTAAAACTTATAACCAAAAGTTGTAAAAAAAAAGATTTCAGCAAATAGTAAAAATAAAGAAATGAAAAAGATCGAGAAAAATGTTCGTTCCATTCCAACCATGCAAACTTCAACACCATTGAAAATCAGCAATTTTTTTCTCGCCTAAAGATATCTCCCCCCTTGAAGTACTGTTCGACGGGTCGTGTTTTTTTTTCTTCGACCCAAACAAACCCAAATCACCAAAACAAAAAACCCAAACAACTCAAACGAACCCAAACAAACCCAACAAAAAACCAAACCATTTTTTCGTCGCCTAAAGGTATCTCCCCCGTTGAAGTACTGTTCGACACGGTGAGAGT
Source organism: Ophion slaviceki (assembly GCA_944452715.1). NCBI lineage: Eukaryota > Metazoa > Arthropoda > Insecta > Hymenoptera > Ichneumonidae > Ophion > Ophion slaviceki. Next base: position 3,488,403 of record OX101790.1, read on the forward strand.
TGTTTTTTTTTCGACCCCTCTTAGTGTTTACACGGAGAAAGCGAGGTTGCAAGCGTCGATGAAAGAAAATCAAGGTTCAAAAAATGGAGTCACACTCGGACAGACCTGTGAAGAGTGACCTCCTTGTGTTTGGCTCGCACCAGATGATTGATGATGTGCGAACCGGACGTATTACCGCGTCCATTGCAAAACCACTTGCGACAAATGTTGCACATTACGACGCACGACGCCTCGTGTATGCCGCAATATTTGCACGCGTGTTCGGGCAAATCGCGATGATAATAAGCCTCCTCTTCCTCCTCCTCGAATTGCAGCTCCGCAAAACTCTGGCCCACCCCGGATATTTTCAAGTCCAAGGCCGAACTGCCGTTGGTACCGTTGACCTGAAGATACAATAGAGTCATGATACTGAACGGTATTGATGTTGTACATGGAGCTGTAGTTTGCAGTGTTGGAATGCATCAAAAATTTGTTTCCATTTTCTAAATTTCTTCGTTTGTATTAGAATCTTTAATTTTCTTAGAGATTAAGATCGTGGATGTCCTGAGAGTATAAGAAAAAACCGTTTGAGGGATTTTCGTGCCCTAAATCGGCGAAAAAGAAACTGAGCAATGGAAGAAAAATTGACTTTCGTTGCATTCCAACGATGCAAACTTCAACATCATTGTTGTATGGGGAACAGAAAATAAATGCGTTAAGGGATTACACCATTCTGGGATTTTGGAAAAATCGCTTTTTTGCTTTAAAAATACTTTGGGCTCATAAAAACAATATGCAATTGGTCCGGTAGTGAATTTTTTTTTCAAGCTTCAATTCTCGATTTTGCCGCAGCGCCTCGGACTTCTTTCAGGCGCCTGGTACAACTTTAAACGCGTTTTTCTCGAAACCACTATTTTCAAACTGAGAGGACGGATTACTTGAACACCTTTGCATGGATCGATTTGAAATTTTGATAGTAGCTCCACAATTACATTCTCTATGGGAGTACGTAGCCGTTTTTTGATTAAACGTAAACTTTTTTTTTATAAACTATTTACTGCTTATTTTTTGGGCAAAAAGTCGATTTATTTCTTTCAAAGGGCGCCATTTTTTTCAAAATTTTATTTAAAAAAATCCCTACGTAGTCTCATAGCTAATAATATATAAATTATAATTTTTTTGGTTTTTGTTCCAGTTCTTACCCTTTACGAGAAAACCGTTCTCCTGTGAAGCTATTCGTAAAAAACACGTTTATCAAGATGGGCTGTGTCGCTGCCTTTTTGTATGAAAATTGTCATAATTTTTTTTTAATACTTTAATATGTGTTAAATAAACCCTCTCCAATGAAATCCCATTCCTTTTTCCATACTCCAAAAATAAACTGTCAATGTTAGGCCTTATTTTCTAACGCTAGAGTGGTTTTATCCCTTAATGTTTTGCGACAACAGACTCTGAGAGTGGCATTGCACATTTGATCTTCATTCTCTTTTTTCAGCTCGTATATCGAATATGCAAAAAGTATAGAAAGACACTAGCAACAAACGGAAGTGATTGTTTTTCTTCTCATCAACTACCGCCGGACAATATGAGCAGAATTGACACATTTTTTAGCGAAGGGATGCAAAGGGTGCGGATCTTACCAAGAGGGGAGCAATGGAACTTTCGAGTTACTATTTGCATGACGTTGAGTTTGCATCATTGGAACGCATCAAATTTTTTTTTTCCATTTCCCAAATTTCCTTTGGCAGATTTAAGCTACAAAAATCACGCAAACTTCTTTCAGAATTCTTATTCAGCGATGAACAACCTAAATCTGCAAAATTTGATTTGAGGTAATAATAAAAGTAATAAAGAAAAAAATCGTTGCCTTCCAACGATGCAAACTTCAAGCCCTATCTAAACCCAAACAAACCCAAACAAGTTGTGATTTTTCGCTCATACTGAACTATATCTCATCGTTCACTAGGTGACCTTGAACAAGGAAGTTCTCTTCTCGCAATTTTTATACTCTCATAAGCGCATTTTTGTTTTTTGCAAAGATGCGACAAAAAACTTTCTTTCAAGGAACTCAAAAAAGTAAAAAGTCAGCTCCAATTTGCCTCGAAAGAATTTTTTCTACGAGTCTTTTCCGTGCAGCTATTCAGCGGTTCGTCAAGTTGTGCAGTTTTTAAAAATGTGCGGCGTCTCGAGAACTATAAAGCTCAAAATAAACTATCCACAGTGAAGAATCATTGTATCAAACATATTTAAGGAGGTTGGAGAGTTAGCAACAATCAGATTTAAAAGACTGTACTGAGTCTTTACGAATTATCTGAAATTCTTTCTCCCCAAAACACCAGAGTTAAAAAATTATACTGAAGTTTGCATCGTTGGGCCGCAACGAAAGTTCCGTAATCCAACTTCTTTTAACGAATGTAGGCCTCCAAAATCTCTTGAACTTTTTTTAGTATCCTTTTTAAAGATCTTTAGCCTAAATATGTAGAGAATTTTTTGGATGATAATGAAAGTGAGGCAATAAGAAAATGAACATAAATTTTCGTTGCATTCCAACGATGCGAACTTCAACATCGTGATAAGAAGTAGTTTAATGTATGTAATTTTATGTGCAATTAGACGGGCAAGATGTTCACAACGGTGATGTATCTTTTTTGGCTATTTAGCACTAAGATAAATTTCTAACAACGAATTAACCCAAACTAAACCTTTGTTACTAAACTATTATTACTAAACGTCATAAAAATATGAAAATGCATACATTTGCCCTTTAATTATATATTAGATGTACAACTTTGTTTCAGCCATTTTTCGTTAGATGGCTGCAGCGGTAAGTGCTGGTCGAAATATGCAGATAAAAAATATCACAGTAAGCTTGGACATCTGTCAATGACAGCACCACATTAGTGAATTTGTGTTTGCATCATAAATTTATTCTCGATTGAAGATGTCAGTTTTCGAGCCAAACTTTTGTAATTTGCGGGAAGTTTTCATTTTCTGCTTCCATTTGAAAAAAGCTGCAGCTGAGGCGCATCTAGTGTTCTCAAGCACTTACGGCAAGTCTGCCCTTAGTGAAAGAACATGGCGTGAGTGGTTTCAACGCTTCAAGAGTGGTGATTTTGATGTTGAGGACCAACAAGGCAGTAAACGAGAGAAAATTTTCGAAGATTCTAAACTGGAGGCATTACTTGATGAAGACTCAAGACTGAAGATGAAGACGACCTGGCGGATCAGCATTTCCGCCCTTATGAACAAGTCCAAAAATGGATCGATTTGTGGATCGCCTCAAAACACCCATTGTTTTTTTTAGATGGTATCCGACAATTGCCGAAAAGATGGGGTAGAGTAGTAGCTAGCGATGGACAGTAGTTTGAATCATGAATAGGTAATCACTTTTTAAAGATAAAGCCTCAAATTTAAAAAAAAATGTTGTGAGCAAAGTTGTACACCTAATTTTTTAGGTATGTTACCATCTACAAAACAAATCTATATCTCGGTTGCATTTTTTTGGAGATTCGCTGAAAAAAAAATGCATAATCTGTCGTTTGACTCGACTGAACTGCTCCAACCTTAAGTTTAGGTTTGTTGCGTGTGTAAAAAACATATTTCAGGATTTTTGTTTCCTCTATGGCTTCCGCTTGACAAAACGTGAAAAGTGCAGTGACATTACAATTTTCTCGACTCACAGTATCAAGAGTTAACGGGAGCGGTAATGCATGTCGTAGATCATTTAAAAAATCGTATTTTGCATTCCAATCGTACATGGAATACAAGTTACGAAAAAATAACGCTTCTTGATTTCTCGGTAAACGATACACGGTCGCAAATTGTCAGAGCAAGAATGTTCCTCGCACCTAAATTCAAAGGAATAAAATCCCCATTTTTGTATACCTCATGAGAAATTGTAAGAAATGTACGAGAAAGAGAAACAGTCAAGGTCACATTGCCACGAGTTGTTCAAAGGCAAAAAAAGTGTGTCGTGTTGCGTGGCGTAAGAAAAAAGGCTCTCAAAGCTCGAGTTCGCATTGCTGCGAGACTACTACAGGGTGATACGATCTCGCGTAGGATGACTCCGAAATTTTTCACAGTCATCGAATTCGTTATGTTGAGGTTATGTGATAACCACATGGGAGCGCGAGGTTTCCGTTCTCGACGTGCACGGTACATTATTTCGCGACGCGAAATTAAATTTTCGAAATACCCGACAGGAATAACGCGTCGAAAGAAACGCAGGAAAAAGTCTTTCGGAGTGGAAGAGAGCGAAAGAGAGAAAAAAAAACATGCCTGAACGGGCTGACTTTGTTGGCTCGGTGCGGCATCGTGTTGAGACGCCTGTGTCTGACTCGGCGAGGGTAGAGTGAAATCGGTGAAATCGAATTCGCTACCCTGGGTGTCCGCACCGATGAGATCGGTTTCCTCGGTGTCGAGGAACGTCAGTGTCTGACTGCTAGGCCCGTACGCGTCGACACTCATCTTTGCTCCGCTAAACTACGACACTTTTCTTCTTCACCTACTCTGTTCGTAATCCTTGTCAAAATGATCGTGTGTTCGTTGCTTTCGTCGCAATTTTATTCGTACGATGTCGCCCAACGACTCAAATTTTGTCTCAATAATTCCAAGTAGAGCGGGATAAAAGGCAAATTCTTCGAGGCATGTAGAGGCACACACACGAATACTAGTTTTTCTTTACGAGCCCGACACGTATGCCCCGGTCGCGTAGCGCTCCAACTATACACACGCTCGCAAACTCATGATTTTTAACCAATGATAACGCGCTCGCTCTCTCTCTCTCTCTCTCTCTCTCTCTCTCTGAAACGACAGCCGATATCGGAATGGCGGATTAAAAAAAGGCGAGTTTCGCGTGTCAACGCACAGGCTTAGATATTACAAAGGGAAGCAATACGCAAAATGTTATACGCCATTACTTCGTGGCTATATATATACAGATGTGCGTTTAATTCTCTCTCTCGCCTGTTTTTTTTCGCAATCTAGCTTCCCTGACTAACTTCGTCCCTATAAGTCTACGATCACAAGCTTGTCGCTTGTTACGTCATCAGCTGATTCGCGAATAGCACCGCAAGAATTCGCGATCCCCAAAAGTGGTAGCGCCTCTCGCGGAGTGAGGTAGAAGCTCTACTAGTATAGTAAACTTGGTCAAAGTACATAAGAACGAAATTTCAAAAACGAAAAATCACTCGATACTCTGCTGTGTTCCAGGGTGCAAGACGGATCGTAAAAGTGAATTATCATTCCATGAGCTACCTAAAGATAAAGTCTTTTGAAAAAGGGGTTGTTGGCTCTGAAAATTACTCTCTTTGGGCCTTCAAGATGAGTTTGTAGTCACGGTGCAAGATTTTTTCTTTTCAAGTTTGTACGTTTATAAATAATACATCGAGCAATATTCAAAGTTATTTCTGTTATGTAAAATGTATAAACATAATTTTAGACGTCTCTTGTAAAAAGGATGCTCTGAAAAATAAAATCACTTGACGAAACCTACGAGTGACGCTCATAACCTTAAAAATCTAAATCCAGAGCTGACAGAGCTTAAAATAGCGGAAAATAAATTATTCACTGCAGTAGCATCTTTACAATCTACCATGGAGGTAAATCCAATAGCCAACTCGCAGGAAGTCAAGAACGAAGTAATTGTTTACGTTTGAGGCTATACTTTGATCGGCCATATTGAAATATCGTTGCAATGAACGCAGTAGGGAAAAGGTGAGGAGAGAAAAGAGGAGTAAAGTTGTGGTTTGCTGAAGAATGTCAGGCACTACGCGTGGTCGTACAGTGGGAGATCATTAAAGTGAGGAAATATTCGTAATTGACACCGTACTGAAATGCTTATGACGTATTTACTCAACATCAGATATATTCGTTTGACGGTGTTGTCGACTGTTGGTCGGAACGAGAAGAGGGCGACGGACACGTCGCGTGTATCCGCTACCGGATGGAAACCAAGTCGCGTAAATGCAAATACAGGCGACATGTACGTTCAACAAATTATTCATATTTTGAAATGCGTATCATCCAGTTGTTTTACATGCTGGATACCCGTATAGTCATACTTGACACTTATTCCTCGAGAAACATCTATGGATACGGTTGTGTAATGATTGGTGCAGAAGGCAGCCAGCTGTGGCACCACCGGGCCGTACCAAAGAGCCAGGAAAAACCACGGTCTTCCATACAGGTCTTGCAACAAAGCTAAATTTTCGTGGTGGGGGTAGGCATGCTTATCGTATCCACTTTTTGGTTGACTAGGCGCTGCTCTGCGTCGCCACTAGCGAGGGGAAGTTCTTTCCCTCCACGGTCTTGCATACAGGTCTTGCAACAAAGCCAAATTTTCGTCGTGGGGGTAGGCACGCATATCGGCTTCACTTTTCGATTCACTAGGCGCCGCTACGCGTCGCCACTAGCGAGGGGAAGTGCATTCCCCCTTACCTCTTACCAGCGAATAGGACTATGGTGTTTACGTCTGTTTTTGTGGCGCGGTTGTCGAAATAATCTTTATTTGCGACCATATAGCACGAGGTTCTACGCGATTTACCGTGATACGTTTTTTAATCGTGTTTTTACGCATAAATGTGAGTTTTTTTTGTAGCGTTTTCGAAAAAATGCGAAATGGTTAAGGGTTGCGCGGTTCGCAATTGGAAAACGGGGTACAAAAGTTTTAAGGGCGGGGTAAAGTATTAAAATTTTTTTTTCATTTTAAAAATTTTTTTTAAATGAATGCATAATATATCAAGAATATTGTGTTAAAATTTCAAGTCGATCGGAGTAAAATTGACGAAGTTATGAGTATTTGAGCGTCTATTGCTCCATGCCGGGTTTTATACCTGGGCGGCAGCTGCGCGGCGCGCTATTGTATTTTTCGACCCCGAATAAATTTCTTGATAAACGGGCCTGTTCCGGTGTATATTAGTATAAACATTAGTCTGTACATCAGTTGACCGCTGTATGCCGTGCTGAGCAGAATTAGTAGAGCAGAGGAGCAAGCGGCGCACGACAGTAAAGAAGAAAGAGTTTTGCGTAGACAAACGCAAAAAGATGCTCTCGATCATCTTGATGGAAGCCTTTTGCTCTACGGACCTGGCATCGACGACTTTGAGTGAGTATAAGAAAATTATCGAGTTTTATTTTGAATTTCTAAAAATTCAAAGATAATTGAAGAATCTGAAAAAATTCATACGTATTCAGAAAAATGAACGAATCACGAAAAAAAATCGGGTTGCGGGGAAATTTGTTGACTAATTTTTTTTTCATCATTTTGTTAATAACATTTTGGAATTATTATTATGCAAAATTAATCTTTTGAGTACCTTTAATATGCATGAATTTTCTCAGATTTGTATGCAATCGAGAAGTGTTCTCAAACTTATGTGCAATGAGCGCTAAGCGACCAAACTCTTCTACGTTTTTCAAACCGTTTTTCTGAGACTTGTCATATATGAAGTCCGTGTGCACGATAACTCAAAATCTACTGGACCAATCGCTTTGAAATTTTGCACAGTACTTCTTCACATAATTCACCAGGTATTGTCGAGAGCTTTTTTGTTTCTTTTAATAATTACTAATTTTTCAACAACAAATTAGCCGATTTTTTTTAGCGAAAATCGGGTTTTTGGCTCCCAAGTGCTACGAAAAATCGAAAAATCGAAAAAAAAATCCTCCCGTCATTACCTCGAGAAACATCTCCTTTAACAAATGCATTTTGATTTTTTTGTTTCAGATGATTCTGTTGCGAGTTAGGGTGCACACCGCAAACCAACTTTTTTTCGAGGCGCCTCCGGGGTTTAATTTTCACTCGCTCAATTTTGAATATTTTGTGATGCAAATTTAGGAGAATGTTGTTCAAATGTTACTTTATTATATGTAAATTTTTCAATAAACGAACACTATTCGTTACGCCAAAAAATCTTAAAAACATGCCTTTTTTTCGCCGAATTAACTTTACCCCGTCCTTAAGCAAATATGCTCCGTGTTTCAACAGCCCAGAAACGTCGAGCGATACAAAAAATGGCTCGATGCTATTCCGGGACTGAAAGAGTCTCAGTGCATGTGTGAAAAACATTTCGAAGAACGATGTATTGCGAGACATTGGAGAAAAAAGGGTGTGAATGGTCGTATTATCGCTTTTTATTGGTTTCGTATATTATGCAGTTTACACGACAGTACGGTACATTAAGTTTCGGCAAAGAGCGCATGCGCTGCGCCAGGAGGCAAAAGGACAGAAGAGCTATTTCTCTCTTCGTCGCACCACTACTTCCCCTTGCCGTCACGCACCAAGCGGCAGAAATCGGAATAAAAAACAGAACCGCTAAGGGTGCCTACCCCCACTACCGCCGTTGTCAGACCTGTACGTAAGACCGTTTCTTACAGACAGGTCTGGAAACTCCTAGGGTGGGGAGAGACCACAGTCGTATATACAGGTCTGGGCACTCCGTTAAAAAATGCGTGACTCTAAGTGACGCCTCTCTTTGCACATTCCACCGTGGCGTTAGTGAAGGGCAGGCACTTTTGTTTATACCGCGTTTACGGGGCATAGCATGCGCGTAGTTGTGGCGACGGTCGTATGTACGTTGTGGCCTAACACCGTTTTGACGGCAACGACTTACACCACCTACCGCGTGGCGGCGTCCCTACTGCGGCGATACCGGAAACGCGGGGAAACGCGGTGATTCGAAATAGTTTGTCATACATTTTTTCTATAAAATTGATGAGTTATATTGATATGCTTTTGTTCATAGTTATGAAATATCAATATATCAGTCATTTGTCGACTTGGAACCGATCGATACTGCAAATGTTTTATTTTTATTCGGTGACATGAACGATTAAATAACCATAACGCAACCGAACCCCTAATGCAACCCAACCAAATCCTAATCGCTTATTCGATTTCAAAGAGAAATATTTTTTGAAGTCACGACAAACATTTTGTTATTGTAATATGCAGGTTGAATAAATTGAACTGGCGTCTAATTTCCACGCTGCAAGCTAATATAATGGTTGAAATTGAAAATATGCATTGTTTATTAATTTTGTTCAAATTTCAACTCGAAATATGCACATTAATCCCTCACTGCAATAGAAATTACGCCGGCTTCGAGCGTGGAAAAAAAAACGTCACAAATGGCGCCATAACCTCAATTCATTTAACCGGAAAATTATAATAACAAAATATTACCCCAAATGTCATTAAATATGTAAAAAAAAGCCTTCTCCTTACGAGTACGTTATCTTTTACGAAGTAACAAGTCACAATATTTTGCAGGAGCACTTTTTCCACTTTATACACACTTTATACACACGCGAAAGAAATACACCGCGAATAAAGACGTATAAAACGGAAATAAGACTCAGAGCTCACTTCGTTGTATGACCAACACGAAACTTCACAGCGGTATCTTTAGAACAAGAGCGCTACCGTGGCTGAATTTCAAACTAGGAAATATCATCGCTTTACATGTCACTTTTTCACCCATTCCGCCATATGTGTTCGGACTCCTTTACTCTAGTCTCCATGCTTCGGGGTATACGGAATATACGGGAGTGCCCAGACATATACGACCGTGGGAGTGACTCAGATAATGAGGCAAACGGTCAGTTCTCGCTTTCGTCACCCGAAGCGCTGCTAGGTAGAAGTTAGCCAATCAAACGCAGGTCCGAACAGCTGTGCAAAGGCGCAGATTTTTCGAGATTAACATAATCTGTTCGGTTTAGCTACACTGTCTACAATTGGAATCGATACAGTAACAGAAAGTCCTCAGAAGGCGTAAGAAATGTAGAAAAGTGTTGCCCACACTATGCTGTTCTACCGGAGCGTTTCAGGTAGTTTAGATTTCTAGAAACGTTGTGAACACATGTACTGGCTCTCAGCAGGTTATTTTTCCATTGCTGTATATTTATATCTACAAGACTACTTCTACTTGCCAGCGCTTTCAGTGGATAAATGAGGAACTACGTTTTTGCCTCACTAACGATGACACTTTCCACCATGCAAAAACGCTGGAGTTTCCAGACCTATCCCTGCTGCAAAGAACCGATACAAACCAATAAAAACAGAAATACTATCGGAAAATGATGTGTTTTTGTCCTCGGAAACGCTTATGAATTCCGACAGGATTGACGATTGTTTTAAATATATGATTCTATCAGGCTTTGTACGTATCTACGTTGCCCATAGATTACCTATAGAATCCGAAAACGGTTCCGCGTAGTTCAATTTGCAAGTGCAGATACCTTTTAAATTTCAATCGTAATTAATCTGCTACAGCAGATTACTTCAAAATGTCCATTATATTTTAACGGAATGAACTTGTACTCACAAACTGGAATTCTATTGGTACTAATCGGCAGAACCCAATTGCACAGTTCGTATATGAAGTTATATGTTACAATCGAAATTTGACAGCAATCAGTTTGTATGTGACTTATCAAATCAAAAACTTACCTTTAGCTGTACGAGAATGTATACGCATTCGCAAATTATTTTTTGTCTGAACCTACTCGACTTTGCAGATCGAAAACTTATCTTTCGCTGTATGAGAATGTATTCGTCTTTGGAAATTATTTCATATCCGCACCTATTTGCATGTACTTGTATTATAAAATATTCGTCCTCAGAACGCGGCACGGGTTTTTATCAGTAAATACGGGTCTGGTATTTATCCGTTTGAATCGAATTTTTCTGATACAGGTAACTAAGGGTGGGATCCATTCAATCGTGTGCTGTATGGATTCTCGAATCCAACAATAATCCTTTGTTGTATGGGAATGTATGTGTATCTGCAAATTATTTTTTATCCGCACCTATCGGAATGTACTAATATTGTAAATGTTTCACCCTCAAAAGAGGAGGCGTCGGTTTTCATCAGTAAATACGGGCCAATCATTTAACTGTGTAAATCGATTTTTTTTCTATGCAGATAACTCAGAGTGAGGATTCATGAAATCGGTTGCTATATGGACTTTCAATATAATGATTATCTTTTGTCTTGTGAGAACATATTGGTATTAGCCAATTACTTTGTATTCGCATTCATCGGTATGTACCCGTATTATAAAAGATTTCGGATCTTTCCGAATCGGATGAGGTAATCTTGGCGAGGGCCCGACGCAATGCAGAGAATGCCCGGTCACATTTCTGCACGGGAGGCCGTAAAAGCGAGGAAAACGGGCTAGTTCAATATGGAATTATATATAGGAATTAGTAGGCATAAAAAATTACAAACTGCCATTGTTTGAGAAAACTGTATCAAATAAGTCTTATTGGATACAAAATCAAAATTAAAATGAAATCCAATAAAATATTGGATATAAATGGAAGTATATAACATCACGCCGTCTCTGTCGCGCTGCTCTCATCGCTGCTGCCGCTACTGGCGGTGCTGTTGTCGGCAGTATTATTTTTTAAATTTGTTTTTTCTGCAACCTACATAAGAACATTAGTTGAGCGCGAGGGTGGCCCCCCATAGCGTGCACTTTACGTATCGCGTAGTTTACCGATTCGCTACGCAAATTACGTAATACGAAAAATACGCGTAATTGGGCTTCTCTTGAGTGGGATGCATTTGTGATAAGAAAATATGTATCGGAATGTATGGGATTCGATCGGTTTCTATCCTCTATCTGTTTCTACCGGGCCTTAATGGTAAGGTCGGTCCTGTACAAGAAGACCGATAGAACGGAATCTATGAGATTCTATCGGTTTCTTTTATCGTTATAAATCAGTGAATAAAAATGTACGCGATGACTGAATATAGGAAAAATTTCACGTTCACACACACGGTAAAATAAATCTTAATGAGTTTCAAGAAGTAATTTTAAAAAGCTAAAGACTTTGATCCCCAACATTAATAAAAGAAAAAGCTATTAACATTTGATCTGTAAACCTGGGTATTTCGTATCCGAGACAAAACTACTTCCCTAATGAGTTGCTTCATTTATTTAACAAACAATAAATTTATAAAAAATATTTTTCTATAATTCTATGATTGATATATTGAAGTGAATGTGTCGAACACTGGCATGATTTTTTTCAAAAATGTTGGAATGTATTAACTGGATAAAAGAATGGCGGGTCTTGAAATATCCAGATTTACATTCGGAAGGTACCGCAAAAACAATTACAGACGAAGTGTTAATCTGAACGCATGTCAATCTTTGAATAATGTACTTACTAAGAAATATCCAGCGGTATGGCACAGCCGTGTCCGTCCTTTTCATTGCACGTTTATCACAATTTACGTGTTCGCTTTTTTCACTTTCTTCGGGTTGTTCGGAACTTTTACGGATACCAGTTGTCGTTCCGAGTGATCAAGAAGAACTGACTAGCCGATGCCGGTCGCTGGTAGCCGCGCGTACAGTGGCGGCAAGCAAGGAGCGTACCTTGTTCCCCCACCGAACGCTATTGTAGACAAAGCGATTTCGAGATCCTTCGAGGTTTGTTTTCAATTTTTAATACGTTCTTTAATTTTTTTTAACCTTTTCTATGCTATGTACATTTTTCAAAATAGGTTTGCTTGAGTTAAATTATTTTTAAATGATGGGTGAGCCGTGATTTTGTTTTTATATCAAAATCTGATGATAACCAGATAATATCGACAGTAGAAAATTAGTTTGTTAAATAATTTGTGATTTTTTATATTAATTAACCATTCAGAAATAGAATAACGTTTAGCGACAAACAATAAAAGTCCTGTTTACCCACGTATAATTTCTTTATTTAAAAATACTTTAACCCAAACAAACACATTTTGCAAAATATACGTAGCATAAAAAAGGTTAAAAAAAAATAACGACCGTATACAAAATCGAAAAAAAGTACCGTTGAGGAGACTCGAACTCGAGACCTCCGCGCGGTAGTTAGTGTGGCTGACCTCGAAATTAAGGCCGAGTTGAAAGCTGGTCTGTTTCAAGGAACATCAGTACCTACCTAACATCCTGTAAAAGCACATCGCTAAACTCGGTTGTTGTTTGACGGAATCCCCTTGTTAACTACACATAAAACCATGCAGATACGGACAGATCGAAGCACACGATCTGTTGAAAAAGACCGACAGAAACCGATCGAAACCCATTCATTCCGAGACATCTCTACCGAAATTTGATGTCTTTGTCCCTATACCTATCGGATTCTATCGAAAGAGTGGGTGGGAGAGAGGGCGAGAGGGGGGAGGGAGACAGAGAGTGAGAGAGAGAGAACGCGACATTTATTTTGCGCCCTGGGACAAGTCCTCTCAAGCGCTAAAGCAGAGAGAGGGAAAGAACCAATGTAACACTCAGTTCTGTAGAGGCAGTATTGTTATTTTTCTTAGTTTTTGTATTACTCTTTGGATTAGTTTAGTCTTTGAATTTTTTATGCTATTTCCTAGCGTGCACTGGATATTCAGAAGAAAAAAAATGTTACGGTAAAAATCTTGAGCGCGAAATATAGCAACAACAATCGGTGCAAAATTTTAGATAGACAAAAGGTATTGGCTTTTCGGAAGTATACCCACGTACTAGTGTGAGCTTCCGTCTGCTTCTATTTTTTCTAACATTTTTCAAAATGCAAAAAATGTTAACAAAATAATGAAAATTATAAACGCTTTCTGTGTTTTGTGTAACAAAGAGACTGTTTCACCTAAAGCAGACCCGATTCTGAGACTGAATCTTTTACAATACAAATCAATACATATATGCGCAAATAGACTAGTTTTGTACTTACGTATACATTACCATAGATGCAGATGCCATATTTCATTGGATATCTGTATAGGTTGGAAAACGCCAATTCAAAATAGATGCAGGAAACTGGTTCGAACGGATATAAGTTTGACTCATATTTTCATACAAACACTCGAGCTTCATTATTAAGCTGACAAGGGACAGTACGGCAGTCGGATTTTTGTAATTTTTCGTACTCATGGTACGTGAAGTTCAGAGCTCGAATATTAATATCCCAAAGCAGTTCGACGCCGTATTCCGAAATTTTCGAGAAAATTGACTTTGAAGTTTTCGAGCGCACTCTTATCCCACAAAGATACAACGATATTCGAACCGGGCTCGTGGCGTACCCGGTAGCGCTCGAATCTAGTAATCGCGGGGTCGCTGGTTCGAGTCTCACTTCGAATTTTTTTTTTTTTTTTCATTTTTTTTTAATTCGCATACCTCCGTCATTTAAATATCCCGATAAATTTTTGTTGTATATAATCACATATTATTATATATAATTAATATAATATATCTATATATGTTTATATACGGACAAAATCCATATATAGTTATTTATGTACAAAATTCATTATAGTTATACATAATGATATATTTTCTCATATATGATCATATATTATTTATATATATAAGGAGTACAACTTTGCAGTGACCGTTTTTTTCAAAAGTTTAAGGCTTTATTATAAAAAAGTGGCTACATATTTTTTAATCAAAGTACTGCCCGTCGCTAGCTACGACCTCGGCCCATCTTTCAGGTAGCATTCGAATCCCGCGTCGATAAAAGTCTTGGTCCTTGGAGGCAATCCAGGAATCGACCCAATTTTTGACTTCTTCGTAAGTACCGAAGTGCTGGTCAGCCAAATCGTGTGCCATTGACCGGAACAAGTGATAGTCGGAAGGGGCAATGTCTGGAGAGTACGGCGGGTGGGATAAAACCTCCCATTTCAGCGTTTCCAAGTACTTTTTCACGACATTTGCAACATGGGGTCGGGCATTGTCATGCTGCAGTATCACCTTGTCATGTCTTTCGTTGAATTGTGGCCGTTTCTCTTTGAGTGCCTTACTCAAGCGCATCAACTGACGTCGGTAGAGTTCCCCTGTAATGGTTTCGGATGGTTTGAGCAGCTCATAGTACACAACGCCCAGCTGTCAGCCCGTCTTCAAAAACTTTCTGCCTTCCGCCACCATGCTTGTTCTCGACCTCAAAATCTCCACTTTTGAAGCGTTGAAACCACCGCCGACACGTTTTCTCACTAATAGAATCCTCCCCGTAAGCATCTACAAGCAAACGATGGGCCTCAGCCGCAGATTTCTTGATGTTGAAGAAGTAAATCATAACCTCCCGCAAATGCTGAGAATTCGGTTCGTAGGTTGCCATGTTTGAGTGCCTATAACTTTATAATGCATACACGTATCCGTTAGCTTTTTAAATTGTTTACATTAGCAGAGCCTCTAGTTTAAAATGTCACTTTTTTATTGAGCTAGGGCCACTACTTCGGCCGCAGTGGCTCTCTAAGTAAAACGGTCACTGCAAAGTTGTACTCCTAATAACAATAGGTGATTATTTATAAAAAAATAAATAAATAATCCCGGGATAAAAATCATAAAATCTATGCTAATTCACATATATGTAATTATAATTGTCAATGATAAATGCAAGTCTTATTTTTGATTATCTCTTGCTTAAAATTGCGAATAGGCGACGTAAAAATATCCAGTAATAATATTTACATAAACTCCCTTGTAGATTAATAGGAATATAAATAGAAGAATAAATGTTGAAATATGTGAATATAACGCTTGCTTTGGCAACCGTCGATATTGTGAATAACAGTTCTGCGTGCATCGTTTGCCTTTGTCCTGATCAACTACCTGCGAAGCGGGCACAGCTGCTTGTGCACAAAAGATTTCTGGGAATTCCAGAACGGGTGGAAGGGAACTTTGCGATCAAAGAGAAATCTTCATGAACGTGAATGAAGTTTGTTTTCCGATCGATGTATTCAAAAAAAATTGCGAATGTAACAATGCAGCGTTTGTACGATGTGCGAGATGCCGTGAAAATTACTGTTTTCCTTGTTTTTACGATGGTTATCACTCTGGCTCGTGTAACATTACACCCGATGTATAAAACAAACGAATACAGACCGAATAATAAAGTATTCAATTCCTTACCCGACGTTTTTCATTTTCATCCTAAAATGTTGTTGGTTATAAATATTGATACTTGAAAATGTATGTTTATAATCAAGAGATAATTAAAAATATGACGCGTTTTTTCATTTAAAAAAAATGAAAAAAAAAAAAAAAAAATCGAAGTGAGACTCGAACCAGCGACCCCGCGATTACTAGACTCGAGCGCTACCGGGTACGCCACGAGCCCGGTTCGAATATCGTTGCATCTTTGTGGGATAAGAGTGCCCCGAGTCGAAATTTTTAGCCTCCTCTGAACCCTCGCAGGACCCATTTCTTTTGTAATACATAAGCCGCCAGCCTCCGTTGAACCTACGAAACCTCATTTGTCGAGTTCAGTGCCATGAAGAGACCTCCTCTTGGCCCAGGGCAGCCTCTGCTAGACCTCCCAAACCTTCTCTCGACCCCCAGTTTCAGTGAAACGTGCAGAGCACAGGCCTCCTTAACCTGCTTTCAATCTCAAACTGTTGCCTCGACCCCACCTAACCTGCTTTCGGCCCAAATTCGATATCTCCTCCATCATCATTCCATTGTGACCTGATCGGTAACCCGTTCGATGACGAAAATAATACGAAATTAATAAAAATACATCGTCCCCTTATCAAATTAATAGTCCAATATTAATATGCGAAAACAATCAAATTTGCTCAATATCGATTTATTATTATTTTATAGGCAATTGATAAAAGAATGCTTGTGTATACAGTCTTATTCCAATTCTATCGGATTAATAGGCATTTTCCTGTGAGAAAAAATCTCACAGGAAAATTCTTTAAAAAATGCCAGTCTATCCAGTATAAGCTTACGCGACGTTTTTCGTTCTTGACATTTCTTCTTAAGCCCTCTAGTTCTTGAGTTACATTGCATTATCTAGAATTAGTCTTTTTAGCAAAAAAAGAAATAACATTGCGAAAAAAATCGTACAAAACTTTATAAAAAACGCAAATGAAGTTCCTGCTACCCCGTTTAAGTTCACCATGGATAAACGTAACAATTTTTTTTCCATAAGTCATGCGTTCAATTCTTGATGGTCGAAAAAAAGCCGAAAATCAGTCACGTATAAAAGTGCGTACCGGGTCGAAAAGAAAATGATAAAAAAATATTTCAGAAAAGCAACATACAGCTGAATTTATTCCCGTCAAAACGCCGTTCGGTAAATTTGGTTATCTTTTTTTTACGAAGCTATGTGACTTTTAGTGCAGCAAGAAATATCGACTGGTGTATCCAAACATTTAAGCGACGGTATATATTATATAATACTTTATATATATATATATATATATATATATATATATATATATATATATATATATATATATATATATATATATATATATATATATATATATATATATAATACTCGAAATATGTGGTTGCGTTAATATATTCGAATATACACTACCAGTCAAAAGTATTCGGACACTTCAGATAACTGCAAAACTTAATATCACTTTGGATCATTGCAAACTTATGGTAGAATAATAATTATTTTACGAAGATACTATAAAGCTCTGTGAAATTACTTAATCATATAGATCTTTATAGTATCTTCGTGAAATAATAAATGAAATGAATTATATTACTCTAACATTATTTGGCAATTATCCAGCGCTCAAAAGTTTTGCGATTATGTGGAGTGTCCGAAAACTTTTAGCTGGCAGTGTATATCTAAATAACATATAATGTTGATTTCTATATGGAACGATAGGGTGTTAATTATAGTCTATTTCATGTTCTGAAGGATTGAAATTGTCGGTTTAGAATTCAACCTCATTCGATTTTTTCTTTTTGTTTTTGTTCGTTTTGTTTTTTTTTGTTTATTCAATAATGAGTTGATAAATGGCGACGGCCGATTACCGTCGATTTCAAATAAGATGTTTGATTTTTCCTTGTTTTCATTTTTAGCACGTCGAAAATTAAAAAAATATTTCCACGTGTATGTATGAAGCATATTTTTATTTTTTCCCGCTAAATATTATGATATTAACTAACCGCGTCTATTTGATTTTTTTTAAATTTGTATTAACTAGATTTTTCATAGAACCAAATTTTTCCTATTGCATTCCATTATTAAAATGATTGATTTTAAAAATGTTTATTTATAGAAAATCAATCTATTTAATACCGTCCAATAACTACATATTTTATTTGATCCTAATAAATGTGTGATTCGGTTTCATCAGTTTAACATTTTCATCTGTTCAAAAAAACAATTTAGTCAAGTTCACTGAATGGATCTAGTTATTTTTTTTAATTTACCTTAAATAGAATATTTGTAGAGTTAAGCATTTTTCTATTTGATTGAACTAATGGTCCATCTTTATTGCAACACTCATATCAAGGGGGCGGGGGGTATTTTATATATATATATATAAATATATATATATATATATATAAAATTCCTCTCTCTCCACCTTCACTACCCCCCGCCCCTTTGATATGAGTGTTACAATAAAGATGGACCATTAGTTCAATCAAATAGAAAAATGCTTAACTCTACAAATATTTTATTTAAGGTAAATTAAAAAAAAATAACTAGATCCATTCAGTGAACTTGACTAAATTGTTTTTTTGAACAGATGAAAATGTTAAACTGATGAAACCGAATCACAGATTTATTAGAATCAAATAAAATATGTAGTTATTGGACGATATTAAATAGATTGATTTTCTATAAATAAACATACACACACACACACACGCGCGCGCGCGCGTGTGTGTGTGTGTGTATGTGTCTGTGTGTTTGAAAAATCTATAGCTTATGTGATACAACAAATAGTTGGAGGTATTCATTTGGTCTCTTATGCCATATCAGCGACCAAAATGTTATAAGCACTCGGTAGCATAGGGGCAGCGGCGCGTAGTTATGAGTAGGTAGGACTAGGTTCATATCGCATATAGGGCAAATATTTTCTTCGAAAAAAATAATTTCCAAAGGCCAGGGAATGACGAATTACGATGAAAAATCCTTGTAGTAAAGCTCTCAAATAATGCGTTCATTTTATTTTCGATTTATGAAATATTTTTTGCATATAGTACACTAAGCTTTACAGTGTACATTGTAAGCAAGTGAAGATTAATTTGAATCTCATCTTTATTAACATATATAAATATATTTGAAAGAAATATGATCGTAGTAGGCTGGGAGACAAGGAAAAAAACCTATTTTATTTAAATAGATTCTATATAAATTAATTTTTTTGTTTAGCCGTGTACAGTAGGCCGAAAGGGGGGGCAGTAGGTTCTGCGGGAGCGCTCGAAGTAGGCCCACCTGAGGTTCCGTAGGTTCAATTGTGACCCTCCCTGACCTCCTTTGAGTCAAAAAGTCTACTTTCTGCCATGCCGGAGGTTCATCGGAGGCTCTAACGCATGGTACTTTCAAACATTGTACCCTCCTTTAGATACCCAATAACCCGCTCACGCCGATTTCTGCTCGCCTTCAATTTGTGGGTTGAACGCGGCTCGAAAATTTCGACTCGGGTGCGCTCGAAAACTTCAAAGTCAATTTCCTCGAAAATTTCTGAATATGGCGTCGAACTGCTTTGGGATATTAATATTCGAGCTCTGAACTTCGCGTACCATGAGTACGAAAAATTACAAAAATCCGACTGCCGTACTGTCCCCTTGTGAATCTTTGACTGTACGAATAAATGCCGAGATGCGCAGATACATTGAAATCTGCATCAACATATGCATTCACATAGACTAAAAGGTCAGTTTTGCATTAGATAATCCATATTGAGCCCGATCTGAAATATTCTCTCTTCACCCTGGATAAGTTTGGAAACTCTGATTAAAACATATACAGGTTAAACCCATATTTACCAATAAGATCGTTGAATCTGTATATCCCCATTAAATGTCAATCAGTCAATACCAATTACTGCTGATGAAGTGACTCATCTGAAATATCTGATTCATTCATATTGAAAACGTACATTTTTTTCGGAAAATGATGCGTTTTGTCCATGGAATTACAAATTCTATCCCATACAAAACTTGGTCCTAATACATCTGTCATTTCTCATAAGGCGAAATAAGTACAGTTTCATGCGTATCAGTTTTTGCATTCAAGATCCGATAGCAAAAAATCGTGGACTTTTCCGTTTTTATGCACATTCGCTTCCAAACGGTCAAGTCCATTTGAAACTTATAAATGTATAACTTGTGGAAATACAATTAGAAAAATACTCAAATCAAATCCGTAGCTGCTGATAAATGCACGCAACTTGCCAATCAGTGTAAAATGCAATTTTGATCCAATAGATCGCACATACGTAATTCCCTATAGATTCCATCTTGTTCATAAAAACAATAGCATCTGATACATTCCATATCGGTTTATGCAAATAGAAACCGTATATGCGAACATTCCAATGTGTCCAGATAAATTACGAGAATCCGCTATCTATGCTGCCAATAGACCAAACAGCAATGTATCGGATTTTTATCGTTGGCTACAGGATCCTATCGGACCTTTGCAACAGGGATATGTAAGACCGTGTTTCCCACTTATTTCTTGCCTGTGAATAGGACCAAGGTGTTTACGTCTGTTTTTGTGGCGCGATTGTCGAAATAACCTTTATTTGCGACCATATAGCACGAGGTTCTACGCGATTTACCGTGATACATTTTTTTATCGTGTTTTTACGCGTAGAGGTGAATCTTTTTTGGTAGCGTTTTCACAAAAAGTGCGAAATGGTTAAGGGTTGCGCGGTTCGCAATTGTAAAACGGGGTACAAAAGTTTTAAGCAAAAATGCTCCGTGTTTCGAGTGCCCAGAAACATCTAACGATACAAAAAATGGCTCGATGCTATTCCGGGAGTAAAAGAGTCTCAGTACGTGTGTGAAAAATATTTCGAAGAACGATGTATTGTGAGACATTGGAGAAAAAAGGATGCAAATGGTCGTGAATTAGATCATGTGAAAAACGATAATTCGAATATTTGCCCCTTATCCTAATAAATTGTAAGAAATAAAACAGTAATAGACACTCACCACTTTGATGATACCCTGGGAAACGCAGAATGTCTAGACCAAAAAGTTAGTTATTGCGATAATTAAAAGATCATTATGTTAAAAAACAGTTTGTTCAATAACTGCGTCACCATAACGAATTAGCTTTGAAATGCCTGAGCTGGAATTAAAATTGAGCCGAATGAGGCAATCATCTAAATATTGATATAAATTCGTAAAATCACAAGGAAAAAAGTGTACCTACAGCGGAAAACTATCTTTGTACTGCTACTTACTTACATCAATAAATTGCGTTGGAGATTCGGCTTCGGTCCGGCTAATAGGGGATTTTCCAAGGTAAGCGATGGAAATAAAAGATGTTTTCCTTTTCTTTACGTTTCGGCCTTCTGGTACGGGTCCTCTTCAGAAATTATATTTTTCTCGATGTTGTTGATATTTCAGGATTTTTGCGTATATTCGGAAGGTTATTTCGAAAAACAATATTTATGGAAATAAATAATGTTTCGTTGGAAAATACTCAATAGATAGAGATTTTGTCGTTTTTCAGCGATTTTTCTTATCTATTGAGTTAAGTTCTTAAGAATTTGTTTTGCCTTCCAAAATAAGCAAAAACTCAAAATTTACATTTTTCCGTTACATGTTGAGTTGTGTGGTCACAGAAAGTTCGAGAGAAACAGTTTCTCTCGAACTCTCGAGGACCCGAGCCAGCGGGCCGAAACGAAAAGAAAAGGAAAACATCTTTTATTTTCATCACTAACCTTGGAAAATCCCCTATTGGCCGGACCGAAGCCGAATCTCCAACGCAACTTGTCATCCACACGGCCGCACACATCCTCGATTCATATTACATCAATAAACACCCAAAATAAAATATAGTGCAAAATAAACAGATATGTGCTGTTACAAATTCGTGTATTCAAAAAGTTTTCAGTTTTTTCTTAGTTAAAAGCAGTCATCTTTTTTTAATCAACCCATTATTATTTATTGGTTTCGTATGTTTTGCAGTTTACACGACAGTACGGTAAATTAAGATAGGGCAAACGGCGCATGCGCTGCGGTCAGAAGGGAAAAGGACAGGAGAGCTGTTTCTCTCTTCGTCGCATACCGCTTTCCCTTGCCGTCACGCACCAAGCGGCAGAAATCGGAATAAAAAACAGAGCCGTTAAGGGTGCCTACCCCCACTAGCGCCATTTTCTGACCTATATGTAAGACCGTGGGAAAAACACACCCGTGCTCATAGACCGTCCTTATTTCGAGAGCGAACGACGCCTCCGTTGAGGTTTTCTTTGCTCTTGAAAACCGTCATCGTTTCATAGACCGATCTTCAACCTTCCTTCGAAAAGAAAGGCACATTTGGGGGATTTTAAGTAACCTGTGGTAGTAGAACCGCAAGAGACTGATTTCAGGTGGATCTCGCGTGCCGCCATATTATTGTAGGGACGCTATTTAAGGAAGATGGCGCGTTAGCCATAATCCAAAATAAAAAAAAGTATGTTGTTGTTGAGAGTGTACGGAGTCTTTACGAATAAAAAAAAAATCACTACAAAACATCAGAGATAAAAAATATTTTAATGTTTCTAACAATGGATGAAGGCAAACTAAATCTCTGTAAACATTTGGAAAAGAAAAGCCCATCGTAAACCATATACATTCGATATTGAACCATCAAGGTTCGATAAGAGATTTCGAATGTTGGCTGATGAATGAAGAGCATTGCTGCCAACCTGAATGTCCGCGAATTTACCATATTTCGGTAACACTTAATATTATTGGTAATAATAAATAATCTCGTGACGTAAATATAAATAGGCATAATTATAAATGACTTCGAATTTTATGCTGGGCTTTAAAGAGTGCCTCAAAATAAACTAACATTTTAATTTATTAATAAAACGTATTATTTGTTTGAAATGTACGAATATTTTTTGTTTAATATAAGGCACAAACATGGAGGTTATGTGTGGAACACAATATCCGGTACAGGGGGACTATATACTAAAGGAGTCCACTCTAATGGGCGGGATAGAGGAAAAGTGGTAGGCGAATCTGCTGGATTTAAGTACCTGATTGAGCCACCTGCAGCGCTGGGTAGAAGCTAACGCATGACCACGATTCCACTATTAGATTCAGAATTTGTTATAAACAATCAGCAGTAATTACTATTGTCTGGTTCGCGTATGCATGAGCATGGGGCGTTGGAATATTCAGTTTTTGGTTATGTTCCTTTTCATTTTCGCTCAATGGAATAAAGTTTCTGGCTATTTACCCCCACCGCCGATGCGTCAGTAATCACGGCGCCGCACAGTGGCCGCAACGGAAACTGTCTATTTCCAACCACGGTCTTACATACAGGTCTTGAAACTCGCTCAAAGTTTTAGTAGTGGGGGATGGCCTCTTATTGAAGTACCGACTGTTTCAACTCGTGACCACGAGGAACGCTGCTATAGAGTGATGCAGACTGTGTGAGAGAGACGGAAATAGCGATAGACCCACATTCGACGTGCTCTACTTGTAAACTTGTAAAAACGGTGATATTGAAAAATGACTAAGTGGTGTATTGTGTGAACGTGTAAAACAGGCTCTTGGGGTGAAAAATCGAAACGCTCAGGGTTCGGGTGCCGAGAGACTTGGCGCAATTAAAAAAATGGGAGGCCGCGATACCGGGAGTTGGAAAATTAGAGCCGAGACACGTTGTGTGAGAAAATCATTTCGAACCGAAATATATTCATCGAAAATGGGCGAAACAGGCGTTGGAGCCGGGAACCTGAAAGAAAATGAAAAATTATTAGGATTATTACAATAAATACTTTCCAGGCTGAAAAACATAAAACAAAATTAGTAAATTATTTTCATTTATCCTACTCGAGAGTCCTTCGCTTAAAGGTCGGAAAAGAGGCTTTTTTTAAATTTACCAACGTAAACCGTTTCGGAAACTGCAAAGTAGAGGTTATTGAAAATATTTCTTGGGACATGCATTAAAATTTTTCGATGAGGAAATATAGAATTGCAAAAGAACCACTGTTTCTTAAGTATTTGTTTCATTTTCAAGACATACATCCTGCAGGTGTTTCGGTTTGGATTCCACTTCGGTCTGGAATAGTTGCCACTTATTTTCCGGTCAATTAAAACAACGGATGAAGCCTATTTTTTTATAAAAGCTAAAACATGTTTTTAAAAAACCGAGCGCACATGGATCGAACCCCTGAAAGCAGCATTACGAAGCTTGCACCGAACCCCTCGACCAACACGAGCTCACATTGACACCTATATAAAAAAACATTCATATTCATTGTACCCACTTGAATAACTATAGTCTTTTGGTTTTTTTTAGGTTTACGATAAAGTTACTTCTAATTATATTTAGGTCCATCATGCATTTTTGACATTGAATATCATAATTTGCCTACACCAGCCAATTGTACAGCTAGGTTAGGTTCCTATGAGTCAACAATCGATTTCCATCTCTCTCGCACAGCCTGCATCACTCTATCGCAGCGACACTCGTGGTCACTAGGCGAAACGGCCGGTGCTTTAATCCGAGGACATACCCCCACCACCAGAGGCTCAATACCTGTATGTAAGACCGTGTTTCCAACAGATTCGTATACCATTCTTGTAGTACATAGGTGGGACTCCTGTAGTATAGTCTCCCTCTATTGAGGAACCCACTATTGAGGAACACGCCTTGCTCATAGGGGAAACATTGTAAGCAAAATGCAATAAAGAAGAAGCAATGTGCAACTTTGTTATTCGTGGGTCGACTGGTTAAGTCGGCTATTTCCGCAACTACCATTACTCCTTCCTCAACCCTGTCGATGAGTACGAAAAAGGATGGCATCATTTGAAATTTCGAGTACACGCGGAGAGAAGAAATCCGCAAAAACCTACATTGATACACGTAGCGACATTTTCCGCGGTACTTTCGTAATCGAATGAGAATAAGTATGCAATATACAGTCACGAAAATACGAGGAAAAATCGCAATTGGTGCACTGATTGATACGCTTGCCAAAGCACGGCTAATCCATCTAAGTAATAGCCTTCAGGCAGTACATCTATATAGTGGCCAGAAAAAAGTGGACAAATTTCGATTTTTTTCTTCTAGGAAACGGTTGGTGAAAATGAAACGCATTTTTTAAGACGAAGGTACATATATTGAGTGCCTTAAAAAAATTCAGAAAAACAACAAAAACATGGCCGCCGTCCGGTGATGTAATTTTTTCGCGACCTTTGGCGGTCTCGAGCTTAATCCAAAATCTAAAAAACAAACGGGTTATTGAAATTAACAATAAATATGAGTCGTTGACGATCGTCGATTTATGAAATCATTTTTTTTTAACAACGTGGCCACGAATGGTACCTCGAGCATGCAAAATCTATGAAAAAAGTCGTTATTTTTACGTAACTATAAAAAAATGAAGATATATTTTTTAAAAAGTGAGATCGTTAACGACCTTTAAATGTTTCTCATCGTATCTCCTGTAAATTTGGAAACCATCCATCGAGTGGTTCTCGAGATATCATGTGCACCTACTTAGAAAACGGTGTTTCGAGAAAAACGTAAAATGTTTAGCAAACACAGCTGAAAAAGTGATACTATGGAATAAAAATATTTTTGGAAAACTATTTTTGGACCCACCTGGGTAGATCTAGCTCGTTAAAAGTATTGAACAATCTGAAAGATGATAATGGCCCCTACACTAACCGCGTACCCGTTGCTGTCGGTTGATTTGTAAAATGAATGCATTTATTGCAACAAGACGAGTCGACCCTATCGGCTGAACAATCGCTAGTGTTATCCCGTAGTAACGACGACACGAAGCGTTGTAGTGTAGGAAAAAGCCGTTGACAAATACTGAAAGAGAAACGCCGGGCTGACATTGATATCGAAACATCTTCCTCGTAAAACCAAAAATGATGAAATTATGCACCGAGGTATACGAGCGCAACGAGAGCGTAGGAATGAAGCCACCACTGGAAACGATCACAGCTTTCTGAGATCGTCGAAGGACCATCAGATAGTTTTTCATCATTCGGGAAGACATATCAGTCCACGAAGCGTCGTACACGGCTGTACTCATCATATGGCACTAACATCAAGGCTCCGAATTAGATTCATTTGTTCGGATAACAGTCGTATATAGAGGCAGCTACGGTTAATTTTTGTGGTAGAGGTCCACTGCACTTTAAGATTGGTCCAATTGGAGCCAGAGATCGTGCCAAGCAGATTGAACCCATACCACTTTGATCAGATTATCCGCCGGCCAACAGCAAACGAATAGATTCATTGCAGCAACCACAATGACCGGTCCAAACTGCATTTTCACCGCGAGTGGTTGATTCTTCGTTGGGATCATCGCAATCATGAAAAAGAGAACAAACTCCGCGCGCAAATAGGACATTCATCGACAACTACGATACTTACGCTCAGTAATTGCAAACCACTACAAATCGTCCCAAAGCCACACATTATCGATGTGGTGAGGGCAATGTATGACGTGGTCTGTGAGGCCTCTCTGGCGTACCGAAGCAACCTTTGATGTTTCTGAACGAAGCAACGAAATCCATCCACATCATTGACTGTGCTCAATTCGTGAGCGAGCATCTCGAGCCTCGCGCCAGCGAACCACATCATCAGAGCTGTTTGACAATCGATCGTTGCTCCCGTCGAACACTGAAAACCAACGAAACTCTGGTGCAAGTAAACCATGTACTTGGCTAAAGGAGAATCCAAGGAGAATGGATAAACCGCGTCTGTTGGAAGCTGTTGAGGAAGAAACAACGGTCCACAGATGATAATAATTGTCGTCGTGTAATTAACGATCGTGATGATCGCATGAAACAGCAAAATTCTATTAACGTAGCGTTGAAGTACGATCCTTTCGTGGGGTTCGGCGGTTTTCAAGAAGTCTTCCATTTCGTTGATCAGTATCTGGCAGAGGGAAAAACAATTCCAAACTACACTGAGAAAAAAACCAATTGAATCAAAAAATGTTTTGGTTGTTTCAAATAAATGTCTGATCGCGGAGTGCCACCGATATATGCGATTGTTACAATACTATAAAATATTGGAGAATGTGATTGATTAAAATAAATATTTTATTTGAAAATCTCTTCTGTTCTCTGGATATCTGCATTATCCTTCAAATAAAATTATATTCTATTGAAATCATTCTATAACAACCCGTAGATGTATAGATTAAATAATCAAACGAATACTACAACATTTTTTATTTCGTACAAAAATATAATCAACAGAATGAATTATTTATTTACTGCATCGAAACGAATATAGCATGAGACGTAAGTTTTTCAATTTGTTTTAAATTTTAAATAAAAAGTGAGCATTAAGAATGATCATCCACGATAATAGTGGAGAGAATATCAGATATCCAATGGAATATCCATGGAGAGAATATCAGATATTCTCTCCATATATCAGTTTAAGGCGTTTAAGTAGATTTTCGGTTCAAGCTACGCTTACGAGAAACGAGGGTGCGTGCGGCTTCTACCGGTTATTCCGAGAACTGCGGGTTTTCTCACACCTATAATTTCGGTGGCGCTCGGCCATGATTTGGTTAAATTTATTCAACCAAATGCGCAAGAAACAAATTTTATTTTCGCATAAGTTTTTAACCAATTCAGACATTTGCTTAATATTTTTCAATCAAAATAAAATATTAATATTTTAACGAATAATGTACAGGGTGAGTAAAAATAATGTATCACCACTCCGCCAGGTGATTCGCCGAGTCACGTTCGGCGAAGATCATCCCCCAACATGGACCCGCAAAATTGACCTTGACCCCAAAATTCAAGATCAAAATTTTTTATTGGCTTAAAAAATCCTACTTTATGAGAGGAACAAAAGTCAAAAAGGAACCATGGGTCGCGAATGAGCCCGTTACCCAGAAAATAAAAAATAAAATATTAAAAATTCGGAAATATGAGTTTCTCGGATCGTGGATAGGAGAAACACAACAATAGCGAGTTGAGCACCAAAATAAAGCCCTCCATCACTTAGCCAGTGGATTCTATTATTCGAAAAAGAACTTCACCGTTGTCCGACTCTCACCACGAGGATATGGACGGATAGGCACATGGTAAATGACAACAACTTTGTGTGTGTGTGTGTGTGTGTGTGTGTGTGTGTGTGCGCGTGCGCGTGCGCGTGTGCGTGTGTGTGTGTGTGTGTGTGTGTGTGTGCGCGTGCGCGTGCGCGTGCGCGTGCGCGTGTGTGTGTGTGTGTGTGTGTGTGCGTGCGTGCGTGCGTGCGTGCGTGCGTGCGTGCGTGCATGTGGGCATGTGAGATCGTGTGGCGATCAGGTCTCCGTGGTTCGTCACTCCCAGGGTATTTGCAGACTCCAAGCCCGAGCTGCCGTCCTTTTAATTATCGCCTGGTCGATTTTATCGCGGGCCACGACGTTGGCAGTGGCGTCGAAGGTAAATAACCGATTCGTTTATACCGATGGCTCGTAGCATGCGGGCTTGTTCTCCAGCTTCCACATGCCGACCTCCATTACACAGAAATGCTCGCAGCCTTTCCTCTAATTTGGTCCGAACTCTGGCCATGAGTTCCCTGCTGCAAAGAACCGATTCAAACCAATAAAAACAGAAATACTATCGGAAAATGATGTGTTTTTGTCCTCGGAAACGCTTATGAATTCCGACAGGATTGACGATTTTTTGAAATATATGATTCTATCAGGCTTCGTACGTATCTACGGTGCCCATAGATTACCTATAGAATCCGAAAACGGTTCCGCGTAGTTCAATTTGCAAGTGCAGATACCTTTTAAATTTCAATCGTAATTAATTTGCTACAGCAGATTACTTCAAAATGTCCATTATATTTTAACGGAATGAACTTGTACTCACAAACTGGAATTCTATTGGTACTAATCGGCAGAATCCAATTGCATAGTTCGTATATGAAGTTACAATCGAAATTTGATAGCAATCAGTTTGTATGTGACTTTTCAGATCAAAAACTTACCTTTAGCTGTACGAGAATGTATACGTATTCGCAAATTATTTTTTGTCTGAACCTACTCGACTTTGCAGATCGAAAACTTACCTTTCGCTGTATGAGAATGTATTCGTCTTTGGAAATTATTTCATATCCGTACCTATTTGCATGTACTTGTGTTATAAAATATTCGTCCTCAGAACGAGGCACGGGTTTTTATCAGTAAATACGGGTCTGGTATTTATCCGTTTGAATCGAATTTTTCTGATACAGGTAACTAAGGGTGGGATCCATTCAATCGTTTGCTGTATGAATTCTCGAATCCAACAATAATCCTTTGTTGTATGGGAATGTATGTGTATCTGCAATTTTTTTTTATCCGCACCTATCGGAATGTACTAATATTGTAAATGTTTCACCCTCAAGAGGAGGCGTCGGTTTTCATCAGTAAATACGAGCCAATCATTTAACTGTGTAAATCGGTTTTTTTTCTATGCAGATAACTCAGAGTGAGGATTCATGAAATCGGTTGCTATATGGACTTTCAATATAATGATTATCTTTTGTCTTATGAGAATATATTGGTATTAGCCAATTACTTTGTATTCGCATTCATCGGTATGTACCCGTATTATAAAAGATTTCGGATCTTTCCGAATCGGATGAGGTAATCTTGGCGAGGGCCCGATGCAATTCAGGGAATGCCCGGTCACATTTCTGCACGGGAGGCCGTAAAAGCGAGGAAAACGGGCTAGTTCAATATGGAATTATATATAGGAATTAGTAGGCATAAAAAATTACAAACTGCCATTGTTTGAGAAAACTGCATCAAATAAGTCTTATTGGATACAAAATCAAAATTAAAATAAAATCCAATAAAATATTGGATATAAATGGAAGTATATAACATCACGCCGTCTCTGTCGCGCTGCTCTCATCGCTGCTGCCGCTACTGGCGATGCTGTTGTCGCCAGTATTATTTTTAAAATTTGTTTTTTCTACAACCTACATAAGAACATTAGTTGAGCGCGAGGGTGGCCCCCCATAGCGTGCACTTTACGTATCGCGTAGTTTACCGATTCGCTACGCAAATTACGCAATACGAAAAATACGCGCAATTGGGCTTCTCTTGGATGGGATGCATTTGTGATAAGAAAATATGTATCGGAATGTATGGGATTCGATCGGTTTCTATCCTCTATCTGTTTCTACCGGGCCTTAATGGTAAGGTCGGTCCTGTACAAGAAGACCGATAGAACGAAATCTATGAGATTCTATCGGTTTCTTTTATCGTTTCAAATCAGTGAATAAAAATGTACGCGATGACTGAATATAATAAAAATTTCACGTTCACACACACGGTAAAATAAATCTTAATGAGTTTCAAGAAGTAATTTTAAAAAGCTAAAGACTTTGATCCCCAACAATAATAAAAGAAAAAGCTATTAACATTTGGTCTGTAAACCTGGGTATTTCGTATCCGAGACAAAACTACTTCCCTAATGAGTTGCTTCATTTATTTAACAAACAATAAATGAAAAAAAATGTTTTTCCATAATTTTATGATCGATAGATTGAAGTGAATGTTTCGAACACTGGCATGAATTTTTTCAAAAATGTTCGAATGTATTAACTGGATAAAAGAATGGCAGGTCTTGAAATATTCAGATTTACATATGGAAGGTACCGGAAAAAAAGATCACAGACGAAGTGTTAATCTGAACGCATTTTAATCTTTGAACAATGTACTTACTAAGAAATATCCAGCGGTATGGCACAGCCGTGTCCGTGTTTTTCACTGCACGTTTATCACAATTCACGTGTTCGCTTTTTTCACTTTCTTCGGGTTGTTCGGAACTTTTACGAATACCAGTTGTCGTGCCGAGTGATCAAGAAGAACTGACTAGCCGATGCCGATCGCTGGTAGCCGCGCGTACAGTGCCGGCAAGCAAAGGGCGTATCTTGTTCCCCCACCGAACGCTGTTGTAGACAAAGCGATTTCGAGATCCTTTGAGGTTTTTTTTTTCAATTTTTAATACGTTCTTTAATTTTTTAACCTTTTCTATGCTATGTATTAGGAGTACAACTTTGCAGTGACCGTTTTACTTAGAGAGCCACTGCGGCCGAAGTAGTGGCCCTAGCTCAATAAAAAAAGTGTCATTTTAAACTAGAGGCTCTGCCAATGTAAACAATTTAAAAAAGCTAACGGATACGTGTATGCATTATAAAGTTATAGGCACTCAAACATGGCAACCTACGAACCGAATTCTCAGCATTTGCGGGAGGTTATGATTTACTTCTTCAACATCAAGAAATCTGCGGCTGAGGCCCACCGTTTGCTTGTAGATGCTTACGGGGAGGATTCTATTAGTGAGAAAACGTGTCGGCGGTGGTTTCAACGCTTTAAAAGTGGAGATTTTGAGGTCGAGAACAAGCATGGTGGCGGAAGGCAGAAAGTTTTTGAAGACGCAGAATTGGAGACCTTGCTGGACCAGGATTCGTGCCAAACTCAAGAGGAACTCGCCGAGACGTTAGGAGTAACCCAGCAAGCAGTTTCAAAACGTCTCCGGGATATGGGTATGATACAAAAGCAAGGAAACTGGGTCCCGCATGAGTTGAAGCCGAGATGAGTGATACTGCAGCATGACAATGCCCGACCCCATGTTTGCAAATGTCGTGAAAAAGTACTTGGAAACGCTGGAATGGGAGGTTTTATCCCTCCCGCCGTACTCTACAGACATTGCCCCTTCCGACTATCACTTGTTCCGGTCAATGGCACACGATTTGGCTGACCAGCACTTCGGTACTTACGAAGAAGTCAAAAATTGGGTCGATTCCTGGATTGCCTCCAAGGACCAAGACTTTTATCGACGCGGGATTCGAATGCTACCTGAAAGATGGGCCGAGGTCGTAGCTAGCGACGGGCAGTACTTTGATTAAAAAATATGTAGCCACTTTTTTATAATAAAGCCTTAAACTTTTGAAAAAAACGGTCACTGCAAAGTTGTACTCCTTATACATTTTTCAAAATGGGTTTGCTTGAGTTAAATTATTTTTAAATGATGGATGAGCCGTGATTTTGTTTTTATTTCAAAATCTGATGATAACCAGATAATATCGACAGTAGAAAATTAGTTTGTTAAATAATTTGTGATTTTTTATATTAATTAACCATTCAAAAATAGAATAACGTTTAGCGACAAACAATAAAAGTACTGTTTACCCACGTATAATTTCTTTATTTAAAAATAATTTAACCCAAGCACATTTTGCAAAATATACGTAGCATAAAAAAGGTTAAAAAAAATTAACGACCGTATACAAAACCGAAAAAAAAGTACCGTTGAGGGGACTCGAACTCGAGACCTCCGCGCGGTAGTTAGTGTGGCTGACCTCGAAATTAAGGCCGAGTTGAAAGCTGGACTGTTTCAAGGAACATCAGTACCTACCTAACATCCTGTAAAAGCACATCGCTAAACTCGGTTGTCGTCTGACGGAATCCCCTTGTTAACTACAGATAAAACCATGCAGATACGGACAGACGAAGCACACGATCTGTTGAAAAAGACCGACAGAAACCGATCGAATCCCATTCATTCCGAGACATCTCTACCGAAATTTGATGTCTTTGTCCCTATACCTATCGGATTCTATCGAAAGAGTGGGTGGGAGAGAGGGCGAGAGGGGGGAGGGACGCAGAGAGTGAGAGAGAGAGAACGCGACATTTATTTTGCGCCCTGGGACAAGTCCTCTCAAGCACTAAAGCAGAGAGAGGGAAAGAACCAATGTAACACTCAGTTCTGTAGAGGCAGTATTGTTATTTTTCTTAGTTTTTGTATTACTCTTTGGATTAGTTTAGTCTTTGAATTTTTTATGCCATTTCCTAGCGTGCACTGGATATTCAGAAGAAAAAAAATGTTACGATAAAAATCTTGAGCGTGAAATGTAGCAACAACAATCGGTGCAAAATTCTAGATAGACAAAAGGTATTGG
Source organism: Ophion slaviceki (assembly GCA_944452715.1). Classification (NCBI taxonomy): domain Eukaryota; kingdom Metazoa; phylum Arthropoda; class Insecta; order Hymenoptera; family Ichneumonidae; genus Ophion; species Ophion slaviceki. The sequence goes on from OX101790.1 coordinate 3,521,224, forward strand.
CTTTTCGGAAGTATACCCACGTACTAGTGTGAGCTTCCGTCTGCTTCTATTTTTTTAAACATTTTTCAAAATGCAAAAAATTTGAAAAAAATAATGAAAATTATAAACACTTTCTGTGTTTTGTGTAACAAAGAGACTGTTTCACGTAAAGCAGACCCGATTCTGAGGCTGAATCTTTTACAATACAAATCAATACATATATGCGCAATATGCATATATGCGTTTTGTACTTACGTATACATTACCATAGATGCGGATGCCATATTTCATTGGATATCTGTATAGGTTGGAAAACGCCAATTTAAAATAGATACAGGAAACTGGTTCGAGCGGATATAAGTTTGACTCATATTTTCATACAAACACCCGAGCTTCATTATTAAGCTGAATCTTTGACTGTACGAATAAATGCCGAGATGCGCAGATACATTGTAATCTGCATCAACATATGCATTCACATAGACTTAAAGGTCAGTTTTGCATTAGATAATCCATATTGAGCCCGATCTGAAATATTCTCTCTTCACCCTGGATAAGTTTGGAAACTCTGATTAAAACAAATACAGGTTAAACCCATATTTACCAATAAGATCGTTGAATCTGTATATCCCCATTAAATGTCAATCAGTCAATACCAATTACTGCTGATGAAGTGACTCATCTGAAATATCTGATTCATTCATATTGAAAACGTACATTTTTATCGGAAAATGATGCGTTTTTGTCCATGGAATTACAAATTCTATCCCATACAAAACTTGGTCCTAATACATCTGTCTTTTCTCATAAGGCGAAATAAGTACAGTTTCATACGTATCAGTTTTTGCATTCGAGATCCGATAGCAAAAAATCGTGGACTTTTCCGTTTTTATGCACATTCGCTTCCAAACGGTCAAGTCCATTTGAAACTTATAAATGTATAACTTGTGGAAATACAATTAGAAAAATACTCAAATCAAATCCGTAGCTGCTGATAAATGCACGCACCTTGTCAATCAGTGTAAAATGCAATTTCGATCCAATAGATCGTACATATGTAATTCCCTATAGATTCCATCTTGTTCATAAAAACAATAGAATCTGATACATTCCATATCGGTTTATGCAAATAGAAACCGTATATGCGAACATTCCAATGTGTCCAGATAAATTACGAGAATCCGCTATCTGTGCTGCCAATAGACCAAACAGCAATGTATCGGATTTCTATCGTTGGCTACAGGATCCTATCGGACCTTTGCAACAGGGTTGTCGGTTTCGTCTTAACTGGGCCATTTTATCATCTATCCGGCGTCTCAAATCCACTGGCCTTCTGATCACTCTGCCAGATCTATAAACGATGGCTTTTAGCGCACCACACAAGAAAAATCCAACGGATTAAAGTCTGGAGAACGTGGTGGCCATAAATGTGGCGCAGGCCGACGACCTATATATCATGTGGTGGGGCGCCATCGTGCATAAAGAAAAGGCCTTTATGCCTTTATTCTGCCGCGGAACAATTTCTCGTAAGCGATAGATTAAATCGCGCTGCAGAAAAACCAGATAATTTCGACTATTCAACCGAGACGGAAGATAGTAGCGCGGACCCCCTCGTACTCTGACTCTTTCCTTCCATCTCGAACAGAGTAGCGCCGACCACCTCGTACTCTGACTTTTTCCTTCCATCTCTAACAGAGTAGCGCGGACAACCTCGTACTCTGGGATCCTTCCTCCGTATTCAACAGAGAGGCGCGGACCACCTCGCATTCTGAATCTTTCCTCTCACCTCTCACCGCGAATTTGGCCATTTCCTTAACATCGCACAGTAGGAGAAAAGCCCAAAAACCTGGCCAAAACCTCAAATGACCTTTGACGGGAATGAAAATTGTCTTACAGGGGTTTTCAAGGTCGCTGATTACAAATCTGAAAGCCAAATTATCGTAAACAAAATGGCCGATCCAATATGGCTGACATGAATGTTAAAAAGTTGCCAGATGTCGACAAAAATTGGTATTTACGGGTTTTCAAGGTCGCTGATTACGAATCCGCAAGCCAAATTATCGTAAAAAAAATGGCCGATCCAATATGGCCGACATGAACGTTAAAAAGTTACCAGATGTTGACAAAAATTGGTATATACGGGTTTTCAAGGTCGCTGATTACCAATCCGATATCTATTGTTTATAACTTGCAACAAAGAGCTTACAGAAAATTGTTATAAACAAAATGGCCGAGTATCCTGCTAAATAGATAAATTAATATATTTAAAAAAATCATCATAATAAAATAAACGTGAACAGTGTATTCTACGCAATTATTATTTTTATTTCCAAAATACATACGGAACGTTTCAAAAATAGAAAATTTTATTCTTAATCAAAATCGTAATCGGAGTCGGAGTCGGAGTCAGAATCATTATCCGAGTTTGTATCTATTACAACTCCCGGCACGGCTTCAATCTCGGCGCAAAATTCGTCTGCTGCAGCAGTCACTTTAGGAGCGATCAACATCGCTACAGCTTCCGGCGACAAACTCTTCAGCTTCTTCTGTGGTAGTCTTCTGACACTTGAAATGTACGGATCAGAAGTAACTAAGAGCCGATGAAAAACATCTTCCATAGTTTTAACCCTGGAACTTTTTCGCGCAAAATCTTCTCGATATCGTTTGATGTCTTTGTTTCGAGCTTCCTGAGCATCTTCGGATAATTGGCCGATTGGTAATAGAGCATGAGTTATTATCACTGGACCATGAATTAATAGTTTGTGCACCGAAGTAGGCATGGAGTACCAAGGGTATAATGCAACGGTCTTTCTTGCCGTTTCAATAGCATACTGTTCAAATCTTTCACAGTTTATCTCGTGGCCACACGATATAACTTGTAGGATTACGTACAAGCGTTTAATAACTTCTTCGTTGACCCCCGTTATCGCAGCGGAAACCGTCGAATTTTCAAAGAATCGCCGAGCTGTGTTGCCATCATTGCTGCTGCCGTATCCAGGCTTTGGGCGATCGATATTTAGACCCAATTGCTTCTTGAATCCTTCTTGAATGGCCCTCTTGCGTTCCTGGGTAATTTTTTTTTCTTCGGCACTTCGAGCTTGCCATTTTTTAATGCCGAGTTTGTAAGACACGTGTAAGCAATACTCGAAGCACCGTATCCACGCATGCAGCGTCGACAATCCGAACTTCAAATTTGTTTCATTGATTTCCCTTTGCAATACAGTGTCGATGGCATTAAAATCTTTGCTGGTTGCTCCACACAAATAGCACCGTTGAGCAGATTTCGTCAATGATACAGCGTTGCAAACTTTACCATCTATCATGGTGAACAACAACTTGTACATTACGGAGATTTCTTTTCCATCTATTACACTTTCGAATGGACGAAGTGACTTTATTTGTTCTTCAACAATTTGGACTTCATTAAGTGTTGACTCTGTGTCTTCGCGTAGAAACAGTAGTCTAAGCGGTCTACAAAATCGTGGAGACGAGGGTCTGGGGTTCTTCCAAACAACTATTTCTTCCTTCGATTGTTGATCATAACACACGAGTTGTAATGGCACGACTGAAGTAAAGAATACATGCGCATCAGATTTGCTGTCATCACTGAACGTCTGCTTATATTCACTTTGCCCAGAACTTCCATCGCAACCCCACTTGCAAATCAAGTTCATTTTACGAACATTATCTGGAGTCAATCTTTGAATGAGTACATTTTGGACGAGTAAAATACGTTCAACTGTATGATCTAATAGTGCCTGTAGTTGGACTTCTGCACTACTCTCTGTAATCCTGATTGCATCACGTGGTGGATAACAACGCTTTTTTGCTTTCATCACTTTTTCGTAAGACGGATATAGCTTACAGTTATCTTTCCTTCCCTAATCTTCTCATTCCCTGGTAAGTACTCTTGGAGAATTTATATTCAATCATAGCGGAAAGTGCAGCCTCTTCGGATAAAGTAATTTCATCCGTTGCTGAGTAAGCTTTACGATACTTGGAAGCTCTTAAAGGACTCGTCATTGTTACGTCCTTAATAACTTTTGCGGCGTCGGATTGTCCTGAAGAGCGAAGGTTCATCTGAGTAGCGTATGCTAACTCGACCGAGTTGAACGATGTACGAATATCTTGGGTCTTCCTTCGTTTAGATCTTTCACTGGACATTGTAAACTCAAGGGACGGGCGGCCGCCCGTATTACCCGGGCTTGTTACTACAGTGTCTGTAGGTGCGGCAAAACATACCTGCTTGCTAAGCCATTCACCGTTATTCTTGAAAAATACACAGGATTTTCTGTGAGCTTGTTGCCACCTCGTTCTCATTTGATTGAAGAGTATCGAAAAAGTCTGTTTCGAGTCCTCAGGCACTACAACTGTACGTCCGGTGTCCTTGGAAATTTTTTCTACCATAAATTCGATGAAGGAAGCGAATTTATCGGATAAATGCTCACTGATTATCAGAAATACTTCTTTCCTTGTCAGCACCAATTCTTTGTAACCGGATCCTGTAATAAAGACATAAAATTGTAGAAAATTGGTGTTAAAGGAAAAGATAAAATTTTCAATTAATACAAAAACTTGAACAATGTACATTATTTTACCAAATAAATAATCGCAATAATTGAAATAATTTTAAGAAAATTAGACAGAAAATATTGACATGGATTTGGTTAAAAGAAAGCTTTGCTTACTATATAATATATATATATTCAAATATTTTATTTGAATGTTATAACATTTCATTCATATTTAAGAAATTTTTATGTGGTTGATTTTAATATGTATATATATATATGCATACGTATATATCATAATTAAATCACAGAAAATTTATATATATATATATATATATATATATATATATATATATACACATACATATATATTAAAATAATTTATTTCAAGCGTATAACAGCCGTCTTGTCCGTTATGATGCTACTTCACCCATTCTCAGGTAGAGGCGCAGAGGCTGCTCAATAGTGCCGCGTGCACGCTCGGCTACCGCACGATGCGAAAAAAATCATAACGGACAAGACGCACGTTTTCCGCAGGTAACTCTTGTAAATTTCGAAAGCTTATACATTAAACTAAAGGCCGAGACTAGGAGCTTTGCAAAATGTGACAAAATATATAACTTTTCGGACCGTTGAAAATATAAGTTTTCAAAATTATTCAATTTTATTTATGCCGAAGGCTATACTACATTTCAATCATTTATACATAAACTTTAGATTCAACCGATGTAAAAACATGTTCTACATACCTCCAGAAGTCGTATCCATGTTGCAGAATTGAAATTAAACCCGTCACTTTAAAGTTATGGGTTTTTGAAGTCAGCGTTATTTTCGTCTGTTCAGCGCGTGACACGTACACTCTTCACGAACACTAACTGCCAACTGACGCTGCGGCGCAGGTATACACTTAAAGGGCTTTCCCTTCCACAATAGAATGCAGTTACTAGTCCTCTACCTGAATGACTACTCAACTGACCCTATTTCGAAAATTTATTTTTTGGGGTTTTGGCCAGGTTTTTGGGCTTTTCTCCTACTGTGCATCGTCGCTCTGAGTGATCGCCCGGTTTTTCTTACAGTGGGTAAACCAGGCGGGAGAAAGAATTACCTCCGGAAAATATCCGCGGAATACCACGGGTACAGCCGGTCAATCAACCACGGCTATTGTACGGAGGAGTACCTTAAATCAGTCAACTTCATACCTCCCGTTGTTCAACAGTATGCGTTGTCACCAATCGAATATACCATAAGATTTCTCCACCCTAAATTCATTCCGGTCAATGATCCTCGTTATAAATTTTATATCAAGAAATCAAATCATTGATCAAATAATTTCCTATGATGATACTGACAAACACATACTTCATGAATGTATCACAAAGACTGAGTAAATTACACAAGGAAATCCAGTTAATTTACCAAATTACTGTGCCCGGATCCCTGACTAATTAGCCGTAGCTAAGGTCAAAAACAGGGCAAATTTTATTTATGTTACCCGGACGTAACAGGACCAATGATGTTGTCATCAACGATACCTGCCCAAACATTGACGCTGAATCGACCCTGGTGGACTCGTTGAATCATCGCATGAGGGTTCCTGTCAGCCCAGATGCGAATGTTTTGCCTATTCACAATGCCAGTGCTCGAGCAGCTCGCCTCGTCAGTAAACACAGTGGCGGACTGGGGGGGGGGGGGGGGGCAGAGGGGGCGGTCCGCCCCGGGCCTCTGGTCCCGGGGGGCCTCCAAATCTCGAGAAGTCATTTTTTTGTAAAATTCCAACCAAAGCCGAAATATATTCAGTAAGGGGCAGTTTCGAGTTGGAGGCCCCGTACGTATGCAAATTATAAACATAGGTAGGTAGGTACTAATTCACCTGTTATCAGGGGGCCTATTACGGTTCTCGGGTGAGACTTCTCACTTCTCGCATTTTCATCCCACGTGAGTTTAGTCACGCTATTACGGATCGGTTGGGTGAAAATGTCAGATCACTAGGAACTTCCGGCTAGTGATCCCACATTTTCACGACACCCCTTTCAGAAGGGGTATACAAGCACGCCTATCAAACCCAGCCCAAAACGAAAGACGTGCGCATCGGCAAAAACAATCTCTTCACTCGAATAAGCAACAAGTTTAAATAGAATCTGAGTTTGCAACATGAATGTTACCGAAAAACAAAAACAAATGTTATTAGATTTCACGAATAAAGACGAAGATTTAGCACGAGGCAGATTGCGACACAGCCATTCAAAAAAAAAATACTGGTAATTTTTGCATCATATCAGAAGATAAAACGGTTCTTATAAACAGTGATAGAATTATTGTTTTATGTTAATAAATCGAACTATTATGCAATATATTCTTGTTCCGTTAAACTAAAGGGATCCAAGGCATCGCACAGTGATCGTCGTATACGAAGCATTCGATTTTTGCCGATCTCGCAAAACCACAATCATCAAAAAATTATTCATCATTATCGGATGACATTACTTAACTGGCTACGATATCAACTTTAAGTTGCTGAATTTTATTAATTATTCGGTGTCGAGATGCTACCTTCGGTGTCTCTGAATCAGCTATTTCATAGTAACTTGTGTTATGTGTTAGCTTTGGACGTGTCGTCGCTGGGTTAGGAAGACACTCACGCATGCGCATTTCGATTTTCGACATGACATTTCGTGTCGAGTAAACTTACGTGAATAATCTCGCATTTTCATTAGGTGAAGAGAACCGTAATAGCGTGATCTGCTCACTTTTGTCATTTTCACCCGAACGGAGAACCGTAATAGCCCCCCAGGTCATGATAGAAATTATCAATATAGCATAAAGCTCTACCTACTTATAGCCAGCGCCATAACAATGGTGCGTCCCGCGCGGTGGGCCCCCCTCACTCTATGGTGGCTTTGGCGCGAAACATAAATACTGGATCCGAACAATTGAAAAATTTCGTAATAAAAATGACATACATACGTACTAAAGAAATTACATCCATACGCACTAAAGAATAACAACAGGGGAAATCAACCAATCTGAACCTTACTGTCGTAAAATTACATTATAACTTGTACCTTGTTAGAAGCCAAAACAAATATAGTAGCTGCCGCTGTTACCAACTTGTTTTGTTATACCCACCATCAGCGGTTCTGCGATCCACCAGGAAACCTCTAATACCGCTTGGTGTTACCGCTTACGGTCTAGTAAGCAAGCAACTATATCTGATGCACTTACATAACAAGGTTATGAAGTATTTCAAAACATACTTTTTCAAGCAAATTGAACTCGATTCAATTACTATACCCTGTGGTCTATATTCATTCAAATCTATATACAGCCAAAACATTATTCAGGGAATCCCCATGGCGCTGGTAGATATTTACAAGATCGTAGTGTTGCCTACACCATAAAAGTTGACACATTTTGTGTCAAAGGGCCTTGTCATAGCAAAATATAATGTATCATAAATTTTTTTACACGTTAGTGGTTGAATATCTTGCTCACCACTAACAAAAACCACCAGCCAATAAAAACAAAATTTATCTACTAAAAGGGATGTCTAAACCACCAGTTTACGTAAAAAATCCACTAAGTTGTCAACACTGTTAGCCGCTGCGGGACTTTCCTGACCCACGGTCTTACATACCGGTCTGGAAACAAAGCCACATTTCAATGATGCCGTGAGGCATCGTTACAAGATCCACTTTTTATTCCACTCGCCGCCACATGCGTCGCTCCTATCGGAGGATATCCCCCACCCACGGTCTTCTGTGATCTCATCCTACTTATAATTTCCGTGTTGTCATGTGAACGATAAGCGCGGTCCGTGTCATCTCATGGTCTTAAGGCATTTCTTTCACGAACTCGAATATTTAACAATTAATTGATTTTCGTCTATAATCAAGTAAAAATACATCCCCGTATACGTGTAAAATTGCAAGCCAATTTACTGAACTTTTAACGAAAAATGACAACTCTAAAAAAGGTCTCATTTATACGGCGTTTTATGGAGATAACGCGCTGGCCACATTTCTATGTAATAATTTAAACACCAAATAACTGTAGATGCCAGATATAAACTGCTCACACGTATAAAATATTATAAAGATTTCGTAGTGACAATAAAAACAGCCGGTCACAGAATGTTTAGAGAAAATATTCAGAATTAATCCTAGAAATATGTGACTAGCAGACGAGTTTTCGTAGCTGCGACTTTTCAGAGAATGGGTCTATCAATCAGTTTAGTCTTTAGTAAGAGTATTATTTGTTCATTTGGTTTTTTATTCGTATCCTCATCAAATATTCGGGGGCAAGGTCGACGGCGCATGCGCCTCGATCTGGAGAGTGGGAGAGACAGACAGAAGATATTATGTCCATGTCACACATGTACCCGCCAACAGCAATGCCACGTAGTGGCGAAAAATGAAAAGAAAAGTAGATCGACTTAGCGCGCCTAACATATCGTGATCGTTTCCAAACCTGTATCAAACCTTTATTATTATTAGATGGGACTTCAGTGAATCTTTGCCCTGTTTATCACTTATAATCCAATACTTCTTGATCATTTGTGTCTCGGTCGCATTATGGGAGAGAAGTTTATCTAAACTGAAATTTATAAAAAAAATTCGTAGAGCTATGATGAACCAAGAACGCCTAGTAAATCTGTCCATTCTATCAATTGAAAGGAAAGTTTCAAGGGAAATAGATTTCAACGACGTTATTGAGAAGTTCAGTTAAATGGAAGCACGAAAACATGTAAAATAGTTACAAAGCAAAAGCTTTGTTTTTAAACATATAAGTACAGTAAAAGTTACTTTCTTATTATAGTCGTCATTATTTATTTGCACTCTACCTGCTAGGTGCTGTGTTAAATGCTGATCCGTGTTCTAACTTTTTTACCCATATCATAAGTAGAGCGTATAGTAAAATTACATATCATCAATAATACATCCATTTTTTAGTAGACCGGGGGCCTCATTTATTATATGCCGCCCCGGGCCTCCGACGGGCTTAGTCCGTCACTGAGTAAACAGGACGTGCTCAAGAAATCGAGGGTCTCTTTGCAAGTTCCGAAGCATTCAGCGGCGAAAATTCCAACGAACTTGATTGTCCCCAGGGTGCAGTGCTTGGACATATTGCATACTATACGGTCCCTCCTCGCAGGCCTTCCTCGCGAATTATGCAACTAACTGTCATATGCGCTACACCAACGCGAGCGGCTATTCGGCGTAAGCCCATGACGGGAAAGGCCCGTGCAAGAGCAATATCACGCTCCTCGACCCTCCAATGGACTCAAGGACATCCTGCTCTCCGATGTCCAGCGCCCTGGATGGCAAACCTTTCCTGGTCATTAAAGCGCTCATCAAGACGTTGAAATTCACGCCGATCTGGAATTGCACCAGGCCTTACCCGTCCTCCATGGGCACGCTGGAGCAGCGACTCTCCATAAATTTTGCGAGCTCGAACATCATTTTCAAAAGCCTGATCAATAGCGCGAATCATAAGGCGTTGGTCTTGTCCATGTCGCAAACGACCACGATGGTGACATCGGTAACGATCTATGGTCACACACGATACGACCAAGATAACACGACCAGACGATCAAACGACAAGGTAGCTAGACATGGCCAGGGAGTAACAGACGATAATACCAAGAGACACGACCAGACAGTTAAACAACCAAGACAGTCAGACACGATTGGACAGAGAGACAAAGACACGAATAAGCCGTCAGACACAATGCAACAACCAAACCATTCGAATCCCCTGGCTGAGTGATGGAGGGCTTTATTTTGGTGCTTAACTCGCTATTGTTGTGTTTCACCTATACACGATCCGAGAAACTCATATTTCCGAATTTTTAATATTTTATTTTTTATTTTCTGGGTGACGGGCTCATTTGCGACCCATGGTTCCTTTCTGACTTTTGTTCCTCTCATTCAATTCAATTCAATTTTTCAAGCCAATAAAAAAATTTGACCTTGAGCTTTGGGGTCAAGGTCAATTTTGCGGGTCCATGTTGAGGGGTGATCTTCGCCGAACGTGACTCGGAGAATCACCTGGCGGAGGGGTGACACATAATTTTTATACACCCTGTACTTGAAAAACGATATCGGATATGGTGAAAAAAAATAATATATTTACTTAATAGAAATTTTATCTGAATCAAACGAACGAAATTCAATTTTCCTTGTGTACTCGAATCAACAATATTCATGTTATAAACTGAAACGCTTTTTTTTTGTTCGTTGCAGAAAAGGCATTCAAAACTATATAATTTGTTCGCGATCATTTTTTAGATAGTTTCAAAAATATATTGTTCTCGGCTTACAATATATGTTTTGAATGAAAAAAAAACGTAATTTTACCATGATATTAAAGTCAATAGCGTTTCGTTTGGACTAATAAATCCGATTATTTACACCAACAATTTTACAATTGAATCAACGAAATTTTTTTCAATAACACCAATGATATTGGATCAATGATTTTTTTTTTCTCAGTGTAGGTGCCACAATCGGGCTTGCCTTTACCGGACCGTTTCTTTACCTGCGTACATCTCCGTTGAACACGGTAAACTATCGTCTTGGCTATGTAGTTGCATATAGCACCTACAAAACAGGCCGACTGAGTGCGCACCAGCGGAGTTGATTGTTGATTGAAGATCGAGATTAGGAGAGGTACAAGAAGCCCCAAAGAACTCAATATGGACATACACCATGATAATTCCAACTTTACGCGCTCGAACTTTGTTTCAATTCGGGCTGGCGGCCAACTGTGCGCCAGGTAAACGCTCAATTTAGTAAAACGCACTGCCGCATCAACGCTCACTTTGACTCCCATGCTAATTCCTAACACGTCGGCCACATTACGCTCTGCCGTTATTTCAGTACTGTGGTGCTGAAAATTCCATTTTTCTCACGAATTCTGTATGAATAAGAAAGAACACTTATCGAAGTTCCTATCGGCATGCTGCCCCCCCCCCCCCCCGGCAGATGTAATATACGGCGTTTATCCATATAGGTATACAAATTACTGTGGCTTTGGAATAATCGTGGGAACTGATGTACCTCAGGTCAATTATCGTCCCTTATTATGCTCGCGGCGTTTAGTATCGACGGCACATTGTCGAAGAACGGGAGGCACAGAAGTGCAGCCGTGCTACCATTGCGCCAGACCAATTTCACTCCGCTCCAATTACCTCCACAACGGTAGAGCGTAATAAGGTAATTTAGCGACTATTTTATTCAACGAATAATAATAGGCAGGAAAATGAAAATAGTACAGGAGCAGCACCCGAATGATGAACCTCGTGGGAATATGTTTGCAACTTGGATATTCGGAAATTCATCCCTCCTTTGGATACACTGCATCTTCGACTGCCAATCCAGTGGAAAGGGAAAAATCCTGCAAGTGCGTTTTGTAGTATAAAGCGATTTCGTTGAAACGAACAGTCCCGTTGAGTGCAGCGTAGCATTAAGGGGGATACCTTCCCAGTAAGAAATTTGGCGACAACACATTGGCAACACCACGCCAAGCGAGAGCAAGTTGTGACGAAAAAATTCGAACCCGCAACTTCACGATGGGCTGGTTTAGAAGGCAAGCACGCTAACCACTCGACCAGCCAACTGGTTCAACTTATATAACTAATTTTAGGATCATGACATTTGTCGTAGCGAATTTGCCTATGGTTATAACAGTGAATTTCAACCGGTGTGCCGCGGCACACTGGTGTGCCGTGAGTGTATTTCTTGTGTGCCGCCAAAAAATAGGCGGATGTATGTATCACGTGATAATACCCGGGCACCGATCGTGACGAGTGTCGTTTCGCGGGGCGGTCGCCGCGGGGCGAAGTCCAATACGAAGTCTCGCCGTAAGAATTTTACAGAGATTCAAGTGTGCCGCCTTATAAAAAAGGTTGACAAACACTGGGTTATAACCATGTACCTTCTTTTTCCCGGCAATGGAACGTCACAGCGTGCCGCCAATGAGCACTAACCTTGCCGGAATAACGTATTCCACATTTTCCGTCTCAATGCCGCCATAACTTGCCTCGTTTTTACCGACAACGGAGCGTCACAGCGTGGTGTATTTATGACTGAAACGCGATATAAAGATGACATCACTCCAAATCTGGAGCTTGCCGCATCAGTACCGACTTTGCAGCAGGTAATTGTTGCGTATATCTGCTGCAAACTTGCCGTCCTGGCATCACATATTTATTTCGCCAAACCACGCACTGTGACGCAAATTTGCAGCTTAATGCGCAAGCAAAATAGCATAGTGGTGTCACGGTGTGCCGCCGTATGCTGTCCTCTTGCCGCTATAATCCTGACAGGTCAATTTTCACAGCACGTTTGTCTATCAGGGTTTAGGCATCGTCATTTAGGAAAATCATGAAAATTCCTTATTTTCATTATTTCTTTTAAAGGCATGATTTCATTATAATATTTCAGACTTAGGGTATGTTTTATTGCTACTTTTGGCTGTAACATGGTATTTTTTATTAATCTTTCAAAATGGCGGAGGTATGGCACGGCCTTCTGAACTGGTTGCAGCGAATGTGGTTAGACGGCGTAACACCGAGCGTCGGCGGGATCAATATGAAAACAAAACCAAAGAAAAATTTTCTTTCATAAACACTCATACGATCATATGAACCAAATATCATATGCCAAATTTTCGTATTAGCGGTTTGACTCTTGGATATTCAAAAAGCACAACAAGCACATAGATGTGGTGTAATTTGATTTCAGAATGTCGAAAAAAATAGTCCGTGTTCTTATTAGAGGGTTTTTTGAGGACTATATCTGGCGAAGTTAAACCAATTGGGTTTTGGCTGTTCGATATTTGTGAGGCATACATAAAAAAGCATATAAATGTTATGTGGTTTTCTTCTTGGAGATGGAAAAAAGTAGTAGATGCTCTGCTAGCTTGATGATAAGCCACCAGATCACTTTTGATTCCTCATTACTCGCTTAACGATTAGAGCACAAAAAATTGAATTGCAACACAAAATTAGCACATGAAAAGCACATAAATGTGGAATAATTTGATTGTGCAATATGTAGAAAAGTAGCGCATACTGGTATTGGCGGGTAGCTCGAGTCTTTTAGGGTTGGTATATCGAGAAATTTTCGAAAGTATTTTCTAACCACTTACTAAACGATGAGAGCACAAACATTTTCATTGCGGCACAAAATGAGCACATCAAGAGCCAAAATGTTGGTACAAATTAAATTCATTTTGGGGACTTTGCTCTACTAGCACTAGCATCTTCTTCTAATAATGGTTCCAATTCCGCGTCTTCGTTTCGGCCTTCCGCTACGTTCTTTGTCTTCGACGTCAAACTCACCGATCTTAAACTCTTGACACCACTCACGACAACTTCTCTCACTTAAGGCGTAAGGCCAAAGTATAACTTTCAAAAAATCGATTTTTTTCTCGCTAAAACGGTGCTTTATCATCATAAGAGTAAGTTACTATTGAATTTATAGCAAGGCATTTTTTTCACCGACTCTGTGCGTATAACGTAAACCCACCTCTGGCACGGCCATAGAGTACCTAAACCTTTAAACGCGTTTTTCTCTAAACAGCTTTTTTCCAATTGGCGTGACAAATAACTTCAACAATTTTCACTCGATTTACTTCAAATTTAAAACTTATGTTCCTAATTGCATTTCGCAGAGAAGTACGTACGGAATTTCTTATTAATCGAAAACATTTAATTTTATAAGCAGTTTTATACGAAATTTTTCACTGAAAATTCATTCAAATACCTACGACTCAATTAAAATACCTACAACTTTTGAATAAAACAATATTTTTTAATTTCCTTACGTACTTCTCTAGGTATTCTAACGTAGATTGACGAGAATTTTTGTTTTTTGTTCTCGGTAAAAAATTGTGGATGCTAAATGTCACGCCGCGGAGCGCCTAAAAAAAGATAAGAAGAAAATATTAGTAGTCAGCCATTTTGTACATTGAAACAAAAAAATATATATTTTCTAACAGCTTGATATAGATACTAACTAGATGTGTAATTGATTTTAGCAGTCAATCACTTTTTCATACGAAAAAAAGTTGTTCAATTCGCACATGATTTTATACCCGTTCCCGCTAATGACGCTTATTCGGCTCAAAACTCGACATTTCCGCACAAAATAAATTATGTGATGCTGATACAAAATCGCTAATATTCCATGGTCATGGTCTTGCCAGATGTCCAACCTTACGATATGACGTTTTACATCTGACCATTTCAACCATAACCTCTTGGTGGGGCCATCTTTTATTAAATGGCGGAGACCTATTTGTACTCCCAATATTTACTCCCGGCCCGTCGTGTTTATTTTGGAAATGGTTCTGTCCTCGTCTAACGTCATGATCCCGTTCACTCCGAACCATATCGATATTACCAAGAGCTTGTGTAATCGCACTCGTATCAGTAAAACTATTCGTCGCTAATGTCCCTGTTGCAAAGGTCCGATAGGATCCTGTAGCCAACGATAAAAATCCGATACATTGCTGTTTGGTCTATTGGCAGCACAGATAGCGGATTCTCGTAATTTATCTGGACTCATTGGAATGTTCGCATATACGGCTTCTATTTGGATGAACCGATATGGAATGTATCAGATTCTATTGTTTTTATGAGCAAGATGGAATTTATAGGGAATTACTTATGTACAATCTACTGGATCAAAACTGCATTTTATACTGATTGACAAATTGCGTGCATTTATCAGCAGCTACGGATTTGATTTAAATATTTTTCTAATTGTATTTCCACAAGTTATACATTTATAAGTTTCAAATGGACTTGACCGTTTGGAAGCGAATGTGCATAAAAACGGAAAAGTCCACGATTTTTTGCTATCGGATCTCGAATGCAAAAACTGATACGTATGAAACTGTACTTATTTCGCCTTATGAGAAATGATAGATGTATTAGGACCAAGTTTTGTATGGGATAGAATTTGTAATTCCATGGACAAAAACGCATCATCTTCCGATAAAAATGTACGTTTTCAATATGAATGAATCAGATATTTCAGATGAGTCACTTCATCAGCAGTAATTGGTATTGACTGATTGACATTTAATGGGGATATACAGATTCAACGATCTTATTGGTAAATATGGGTTTAACCTGTATTTGTTTTAATCAGAGTTTCCAAACTTATCCAGGGTGAAGCGAGAATATTTCAGATCGGGCTCAATATGGATTATCTAATGCAAAACTGACCTTTAAGTCTATGTGAATGCATATGTTGATGCAGATTACAATGTATCAGCGCATCTCGGCATTTATTCGTACAGTCAAAGATTCAGCTTAATAATGAAGCTCGGGTGTTTGTATGAAAATATGAGTCAAACTTATATCCGTTCGAACCAGTTTCCTGTATCTATTTTAAATTGGCGTTTTCCAACCTATACAGATATCCAATGAAATATGGCATCTGCATCTATGGTAATGTATACGTAAGTACAAAACTAGTCTATTTGCGCATATATGTATTGATTTGTATTGTAAAAGATTCAGCCTCAGAATCGGGTCTGCTTTACGTGAAACAGTCTCTTTGTTACACAAAACACAGAAAGTGTTTATAATTTTCATTATGTTTTTTCAAATTTTTTGCATTTATAAAAATGTTAGAAAAAATAGAAGCAGACGGAAGCTCACACTAGTACGTGGGTATACTTCCGAAAAGCCAATACCTTTTGTCTATCTAGAATTTTGCACCGATTGTTGTTGCTACATTTCACGCTCAAGATTTTTATCGTAACATTTTTTTTCTTCTGAATATCCAGTGCACGCTAGGAAATGGCATAAAAAATTCAAAGACTAAACTAATCCAAAGAGTAATACGAAACTAAGAAAAATAACAATACTGCCTCTACAGAACTGAGTGTTACATTGGTTCTTTCCCTCTCTCTGCTTTAGTGCTTGAGAGGACTTGTCCCAGGGCGCGAAATAAATGTCGCGTTCTCTCTCTCACTCTCTGTCTCCCTCCCCCCTCTCGCCCTCTCGCCCACCCACTCTTTCGATAGAATCCGATAGGTATAGGGACAAAGACATCAAATTTCGGTAGAGATGTCTCGGAATGAATGGGATTCGATCGGTTTCTGTCGGTCTTTTTCAACAGATCGTGTGCTTCGTCTGTCCGTATCTGCATGGTTTTATTTGTAGTTAACAAGAGGATTCCGTCAGACGACAACCGAGTTTAGCGATGTGCTTTTACAGGATGTTAGGTAGGTACTGATGTTCCTTGAAACAGACCAGCTTTCAACTCGGCCTTAATTTCGAGGTCAGCCACACTAACTACCGCGCGGAGGTCTCGAGTTCGAGTCCCCTCAACGGTACTTTTTTTTCGATTTTGTATACGGTCGTTAATTTTTTTTAACCTTTTTTATGCTACGTATATTTTGCAAAATGTGTTTGCTTGGGTTAAATTATTTTTAAATAAAGAAATTATACGTGGGTAAACAGGACTTTTATTGTTTGTCGCTAAATGTTATTCTATTTTTGAATGGTTAATTGATATGAAAAATCACAAATTATTTAACAAACTAATTTTCTACTGTCGATATTATCTGGTTATCATCAGATTTTGAAATAAAAACAAAATCACGGCTCATCCATCATTTAAAAATAATTTAACTCAAGCAAACCCATTTTGAAAAATGTACATAGCATAGAAAAGGTTAAAAAAATTAAAGAACGTATTAAAAATTGAAAAAAAAGCCTCAAAGGATCTCGAAATCGCTTTGTCTACAACAGCGTTCGGCGGGGGAACAAGATACGCCCTTTGCTTGCCGGCAGTGTACGCGCGGCTACCAGCGATCGGCATCGGCTAGTCAGTTCTTCTTGATCACTCGGCACGACAACTGGTATTCGTAAAAGTTCCGAACAACCCGAAGAAAGTGAAAAAAGCGAACACGTGAATTGTGATAAACGTGCAGTGAAAAGCACGGACACGGCTGTGCCATACCGCTGGATATTTCTTAGTAAGTACATTATTCAAAGATTAAAGTGCGTTCAGATTAACACTTCGTCTGTGATCTTTTTTTCCGGTACCTTCCGTATGTAAATCTGAATATTTCAAGACCTGCCATTCTCTTATCCAGTTAATACATTCGAACATTTTTGAAAAAACTCATGCCAGTGTTCGAAACATTCACTTCAATCTATCGATCATAAAATTATGGAAAAACATTTTTTTTCTTTTATTGTTTGTTAAATAAATGAAGTAACTCATTAGGGAAGTAGTTTTGTCTCGGATACGAAATACCCAGGTTTACAGACGAAATGTTAATAGCTTTTTCTTGTATTATTGTTGGGGATCAAAGTCTTTAGCTTTTTAAAATTACTTCTTGAAACTCATTAAGATTTATTTTACCGTGTGTGTGAACGTGAAATTTTTATTATATTCAGTCATCGCGTACATTTTTATTCACTGATTTATAACGATAAAAGAAACCGATAGAATCTCATAGATTCCGTTCTATCGGTCTTCTTGTACAGGACCGACCTTACCATTAAGGCCCGGTAGAAACAGATAGAGGATAGAAACCGATCGAATCCCATACATTCCGATACATATTTTATTATCACAAATGCATCCCACCCAAGAGAAGCCCAATTGCGCGTATTTTTCGTATTGCGTAATTTTCGTAGCGAATCGGTAAACTACGCGATACGTAAAGTGCACGCTATGGGGGGCCACCCTCGCGCTCAACTAATGTTCTTATGTAGGTTGCAGAAAAAACAAATTTAAAAAATAATACTGGCGACAACAGCACCGCCAGTAGCGGCAGCAGCGATGAGAGCAGCGCGACAGAGACGGCGTGATGTTATATACTTCCATTTATATCGAATATTTTATTGGATTTTATTTTAATTTTGATTTTGTATCCAATAAGACTTATTTGATACAGTTTTCTCAAACAATGGCAGTTTGTAATTTTTTTATGCCTACTAATTCCTATATACAGGGTGTCCCATTTTAATCTTACACCTGAATTTTCTCGAAAAATATTGCTCGGACGAACTATTGTGTGGAACAAAACTTCTAGGGATTGAAGGGGGACGTTTGAAAAAAATTTATTTGAGGAGCCAAAATTCAAAATGGCGGCGTTACAAAGGCTGACATGTTTTTTTCAAACGGAAACAACTTTTTTTTATTGCCAAAAAATTTGTCAGCTGAAAACTAAAAACTTTTGTTGAAAAATTTTTTTAATAAAGTTCATAGTTTTCATGTGAGAAAATCATTTTCAATTATTTCAGATGTATCCAGGATTTGTGTGTGTGTGTGTGTGTGTGTGTGTGTGTGTATGTGTGTGTGTGTGTGTGTGTGTGTGTGTGGGCGCGCGTGCGTGTATGTATGTGGATGTGTGTGTGAGTGTGTGTGTGTGTGTGTGTGTGTGTGTGCGTGTGTGTGCGTGTGTGTGTGCGTGTGTGTGTGTGTGTGTGTGTGCATGTGCGTGCGTGTGGAACACTGACAAGGATTAGGTCTCTGCGGTTCGTAACTACCGTAGTATTTTTTTACTCCAAACCCTCCTTGTAAGGGTATTGTGATCCCTTTCTAGAGATGTTCAAATATCCTTCCATTTATGTTTAAACATGCCCGAACTCTTCTCGCGATTACGTTTTTTAATAACAAGATCTGAAAGGTAAGCGAAATTGAAGAAAACATGATTGGTACTACTGACATAGTCTGACTTTTCGGAGTTCTCTTACGCACTTTTGTACTTTTGAGACATTACGTAGAAGGAAAATCAACATTTTTTGAAATTCAACCGTTCTTAAATCAGAGAAAAATTCTGAGATTGAGCAACAATGGCGGATTTCAGACCCAACGAAATTGTTGATATGCTCCTCATTTTAGGGAGATGTCGGGGCAATTACTTACGCGCCGAAAATTTGTATCGACGCGAATATCCTCATCGTCGTCACCCATCACGGCAGACAATCCGAACCATCGAACGGCGAGCCAGGGCAGGTCGGATGATCCGCCACCGTCGACGTTACCAAAACGTCAACGATTTTGGTGACTTGCATGAGGCTCGAAACATGGCTATTTTAGCCATGATAGCAATTGATCCTCATTTGAGTGTTCGAGCGATCTCGGAACGATTGGGGTTTGCCAGATCCACAGTGCACCGAGTATTAAGAGGTGCTAAACTTCACCCGTACCGGGTACAATTCCACCAAGACACTCCTAATCCTGATCTGTTGCGAAGGGTGGCGTTTTGTCAGTGGGCGTTGAGACAAATCGAGCGATCTAGAAACTTTTTTCGGTACGTTATGTTCACCGACGAATCCACATTTAACAGCCGCGGTCAAGTGAACCGTTGGAACTTCCGATACTGGTCCGATCAGAACCCACATTGGTTGAGACAGATCGATCACCAGCATCGATGGAGTTTAAACGTTTGGTGTGGTATTGTTGACGGGCAAATAATAGGTCCCCATTTCTTCGAAGGAAGTGTGAACACTGTCCGTTACCTCGATTTTTTGGAAAATAAACTGCCCCTTTTGCTAGAAGATATGGATTTGGAAACACGTCAACAGATGTGGTTCCAGCAAGATGGTGCACCCGCTCACTGGGCTCGTGTTGTTCGAAATCATCTGGATGCAACATTCGGTCAACGGTGGATTGGTCGCGACGGTCCTATAAATTGGCCTCCAAGGTCACCGGATCTTACATCTCCTGATTTTTTTTTGTGGGGGTACTTAAAAGATGCCGTCTACCGTCAAGCTCCAACAACACGGGAGAATATGAAGGAACGGATAAGAGCTGCCTGCCGTGCAATCCCGAGAGATGTTCTTCTACGCACAGTGGACGGTTTCGCGAGAAGAGTTCAGGCATGTTTAAACATGAATGGAGGTATATTTGAACATTTATAGAAAGGGATCAGAGTGCACTTACAAGGAGGGTTTGGAGTAAAAAAATACTGCGGTAGTTACGAACCGCAGAGAACTAATCCTTGTGAGTGTTCCATACGCACGCACACACACACACACACACACACACACACACACGCACGCACGCACGCACGCACGCACGCACACACACACACACACACACAAATCCTGGATACATCTGAAATAATTGAAAATGATGTTCTCACTTGAAAACTATGAACTTTATCAAAAAATTTGTTCAACAAAAGTTTTTAGTTTTCAGCTGACAAATTTTTTGGCAATAAAAAAAGTTATGTTTCCGTTTGAAAAAAAAACATGTCAGCCTTTGTAACGCCGCCATTTTGAATTTTGGCTCCTCAAATAAATTTTTTTCAAACGTCCCCCTTCAATCCCTAGAAGTTTTGTTCCACACAATATTTCGTCCGAGCAATATTTTTCGAGAAAATTCAGGTGTAAGATTAAAATGGGACACCCTGTATAATTCCATATTGAACTAGCTCGTTTTCCTCGCTTTTACGGCCTCCCGTGCAGAAATGTGACCGGGCATACCCTGCATTGCGTCGGGCCCTCGCCAAGATTACCTCATCCGATTCGGAAAGATCCGAAATCTTTTATAATACGGGTACATACCGATGAATGCGAATACAAAGTAATTGGCTAATACCAATATGTCCTCATAAGACAAAAGATAATCATTATATTGAAAGTCCATATAGCAACCGATTTCATGAATCCTCACTCTGAGTTATCTGCATAGAAAAAAAAAACCGATTTACACAGTTAAATGATTGGCCCGTATTTACTGATGAAAACCGACGCCTCCTCTTGAGGGTGAAACATTTACAATATTAGTACATTCCGATAGGTGCGGATAAAAAATAATTTGCAGATACACATACATTCCCATACAACAAAGGATTATTGTTGGATTCGAGAATCCATACAGCAAACGATTGAATGGATCCCCCTTAGTTACCTGTATCAGAAAAATTCGATTCAAACGGATAAATACCAGACCCGTATTTACTGATAAAAACCCGTGCCTCGTTCTGAAGACGAATATTTTATAATACAAGTACATGCAAATAGGTGCGGATATGTAATAATTTCCAAAGACGAATACATTCTCATACAGCGAAAGGTAAGTTTTCGATCTACAAAGTCGAGTAGGTTCAGACAAAAAATTATTTGCGAATACGTATACATTCTCGTACAGCTAAAGGTAAGTTTTTGATGTGAAAAGTCACATACAAACTGATTGCTGTCAAATTTTTATTGTAACATATAACTTCATATACGAACTATGCAATTGGGTTCTGCCGATTAGTACCAATAGAATTCCAGTTTGTGAGTACAAGTTCATTCCGTTAAAATATAATGGACATTTTGAAGTAATCTACTGTAGCAGATTAATTACGATTGAAATTTAAAAGGTATCTGCACTTGCAAATTGAACTACGCGGAACCGTTTTCGGGTTCTATAGGTAATCTATGGGCACCGTAGATACGTGCAAAGCCCGATAGAATCATATATTTCAAAAAATCGTCAATCCTGTCGGAATTCATAAGCGTTTCCGAGGACAAAAACACATCATTTTCCGATAGTATTTCTGTTTTTATTGGTTTGTATCGGTTCTTTGCAACAGGCGTCTCCCTCACCCAGCCAGAGTATTGTTGAACAATGTTATCGTTAACCTCAAATTCTGATAATCTCGGAATAAAGTGTCGCGCCTGCGCTAATTGGCGATAAAAATATGTTCGTAATGATTCACTTTGTGCCTGATGTTTACACTCCATCCACCGTTTTTTAAACCTGTCCCGAATGGGCACCGAATGAAATTCGGCCAAAAATTGTTTTTCAAAGGCTTCAGAATCGGCAAACTCTCCTTTAAGGTTATACCAAAGGTTTTCTTTTCCCTCTAGCGCGTGTTCAACCAATGGCATTTTCCGAGTTTCTTTAATATTTTTCATTCTGGAACACTTCTCTAATTGCTCGAACAAGTCCGCTAGATTTATTTCGATCTCATCGCAAAATTTCGGAATTTTGATGTCTATATGTATATTTTGTACGTTACACATTATTGCTGTGATATCCTTGGCGACCATTTTGGAGTTTGTTTCCCCTTGACGCCTCGTATCCGATTGAGAATTACGTTGCTGTTGATTCCGATGTTGCTGAGCCTCGAAGGTCTCTCGTGGCCGCTCGAGTTTTTCTCTCTCTTCTTTTACTTTTTGCCACTCTGCCTCCGTGTTCTCGCCTCGCGACATGCGAGCGTCTCGATCGCTCTCATCTCGCAATATTGGCATTTTATTTTGGTTGGATTTTTCTATTAAATCAATTAGATTAAACCTTTGTTTTGCCATTCGCCAAGATTTCGTTATGTAATGTATTTCGCTATTAACTGCCATAAACTGCTATACAAAAAAATCTATGTACATATATGTACATTTTTTTATATATATGCGGAGCCATGCCGCGTTGTTGGGCGCCAAATTGTAAGTTGACATGTCAATTTTTTTCACATCTTAAGGGGAACGCCCCTATTTTTGAGGGTGCGTTCCACCCCTTAAAAATCGGGTTCCGCAGATATAGAAAAATACGTGTCGCCTATTTTTACTCGTTTTACAAATATGCCAAATTTAATCGAAATCGGAGAGTTCAACCTCACGACCTTTCCTTGTTAGTCGATTTTCATTTGGGGGGGGGGGGGGTAGAAATGTATACATCTTTTCAAGGTCATAGGTACTTTTTTATTACATAATTCTAGTTTCCAAAACGATTTTTGTTGCTTAAAAAAGTGAAAAATGGCGGTGATATAACCAGTCGGCGTGAACCCGCCCGGAAGGGAGACCGAATGCGGTGTACACTCCAGCACCTCGTAGGATTATCTGCAACAGTCTGCGCAAATAACTTGATTGGTATATATCAGGTTGATAAAAAAGTTTTGTCGCAAAAATTTTAAAAATGTTTTTTTACGTATTGACGCAATATGACATCGAGCTATGTCGAGAATATTCTAGAATGTTTTCTACTCTTCCGCGTGACAGGGTATAAAAGGGCGAGCGCGCGTTCTAGTGGACAGAAATGGCTTCGATCTCGCAGGAGCAACTTCGAGCGATCATTTTTTACGAGTGGCGGCGCGACACGAACGCAAGCACAACTGCTAAAAATATACAGGATGCATTCAGCGAGAACGTAGTTTCTCATCGAACAGTCCAGCGTTGGTTCAATCGTTTTAAATCTGGAGACACAAGCCTTGAAGATAAGGAACGTTCCGGACGACCGTCGACCATCGATGATGAAGCATTACTCCGCTGCATCAAAGAAAAACCGGAAGCAAGTACGCACGAGCTAGCAAGAGAACTTGGCTGCACCCAACCGTCAATAGTCAATCACTTACACAACTTGGGATACAGGAAGGTTCTAGCTCAATGGATACCACACCGTCTCACCGACGACAATAAGAACTGTCGCGTGACCATCTGCCAGTCTCTCCTGCTTCGCCACCATCGCAAGGAGTTTTTAGATGATCTTGTGACGGGAGATGAAAGCTGGGTCTTGTATGATAACAGAACGCGTTTAGCCTACTGCCTTCCTACCGAAGAAAAACCGCCACACCAACCGAAATCTGATCGTCACTCACAAAAGATTTTGTTGTGCTGTTTCTGGGACGTAAAGGGAATGTTGTTTCACAATTTTCTCCCTGTAGGTAAGACGATCTCCTCTACACGATACATCGAGAATCTCCAGGAATTGGCAAAAGCTATAAGAAAAAAACGGCCAAGACGCGCGACTGTGCACCTTCTCCACGACAACGCGAGACCCCATGTCGCAAAGGAAACCCACAAAACAGTCACTGAGCTTCACTGGAATACCGTTCTTCATCCACCATACTCTCCCGACATCGCGCCATCTGACTACCATTTGTTCAGACATTTGAAGGCATATTTGAGAAACAAAACTTTCGAAAACGTCGACGATCTCAGATGGGATATTTCAAATTTCTTTGAGTTCCAGCCGCCGCAGTTTTGGGCAAAGGGAATAAATGAGTTGCCAACTAGATGGTCGAGTGTCATAGAAACCGATGGCGAATATATTGTTGATTAGAAATGTTTTGTAGAAGATATATAAATAAATATATTATGTTGAAATTATTGCGACAAAACTGTTTTATCAACCTGATACATATGGTCGCTTGATGAACCAATAATTTTGGAAGAATAATGATAATTGGAAGAATAATGATAATTAGCTAGAGAGGAGGCTTTAGAACAAAAAAGTTGATTTTTTCGAAAAAAAAATCAAACTTTGACCCAGCCAAAAATATGTTTATTTTGATAATTTTTAGTCAGTCTTAGGTTCATCGATTGGACATAAGTATCATAAAAGCATGTGCCAAATATGAGCTCGATCGGTCGAAAAGATTTTGAGTAATCATGTCCACCGATTTTCAACTCATTGAACAAAAAGTTTCGAGATAATCGTGTTTAAAGTTTTGGCAAGGGATAAACGTATGATTCTGTAACTTACCGACTAGTCAGCTATTCCAGCACCATATAATAGTACTTTAGCTTCCTCGTAATACTCATTTTGAGCATCCATCTCTAAAAACACATGGATGAATATTTCTATGAGTATAGAAGCATTTTTAATAGCTATTATTGAATATACGACTCACCTCTCCACACGGTGCTTATACCACGCGCAGAGCTCCAAACGGAGCAGAGGTGATCCACCCTCAAAGGCCTTCGGGGCGTCATTTTTGAGACTCGACCACAATCACTAACTGCATCGTATACTACAGGTTTCAAACTATAAATTCAGGTAATGAAAAAATGCATTTTTTAAGCTCCTATAGGCAGTGCCCCCCTTAACTTGGAATACATATGTGAATCCGAAAAGACAAACAAACAAAAAAGAAATCATATAGGATCAATATGCTATTTCCGTGCGCAATATCACTCGGGACGGAAGGCGTCCTTGATGAGCTCGCTCGCAGATTGATGGGGGGCGCGGCATCCGAATATCTCCCAATGAAGTTGACTTCTAATTTTCACTGGAGAGGAACGTATCATAAAGCTTCTTTTTTTAAAGTTGAATTATGCATTGCCACCTCTTAGATCCATGTTTGGAAAATGTCAGAACTCTAAGTAGTCGGGAAGTGGGTGAATTATCAATTTTCCGTTTTGCATCTCACAGAAAGTCGTTTTTTTTAAGTTGAATCGTGCTTTGTCACCTCTTAGATGCATGTTTGCAAAATTTCAGAGTTCTCAGTAGTCGGAAAGTGTGTGAAATATCGATTTTCCGTTTCGCATCTCACAGAAAGTAGTTTTTTACAAGCTTTTTTTAAAGTTGAATAATGCATTGACGCCTGTTTGTCCATGTTTGCTAAATTTCAGAGCTCTAAGTAGTCGGGAAGTGGGTGAAATATCGATTTTCCGTTTTGCCTCTCACAGAAAGTCGTTTTTTCAAAGTTGAATCGTGCTTTGTCACCTCTTAGATGCATGTTTGCAAAATTTCAGAGTTCTCAGTAGACGGAAAGTGTGTGAAATATCGATTTTCCGTTTCGCATCTCACAGAAAGTAGTTTTTTACAAGGTTTTTTAAAAGTTGAATAATGCATTGACGCCTGTTTGTCCATGTTTGCTAAATTTCAGAGCTCTAGTCAGAGTGGATTTCGGGAATTTTTTGGAAGAAAAGTACTCAATTAAATGTTTCGGAAAATTAAGAATAGAAAAATATTGAGATTCAAGCAACTTATGCGCTACCTTCGGAGGCGCAAAAAAAAGTTCCTCCACTGCTGACATGATTCCGGTCGATGGAGTAGTTGAAACCGAAAAAGGAAAAGATGTCGTTAAACTGGAAGGTATTTCCTGTACAATGACGTAGAATTTTCGAAAAATATCAAAATCTAAAAAAATGGCGTAGTTATGAAAGAAAGTCTGTTTTCTTGTCTATAAAATGGTTGTTTTTTTTCAATGCCAAACCGTCAATTTTCATCCAATCAAAAATATCCTACGTCATTGTAGAGTAAATATATTAAAGAGCACTCACAAGGGGACCTTACAGGCTGTCACTCACGGATTTTGATAAGTCTCAGATATGTTGTAGAGGGACCTACCCTGAGTATCTGAGTATAGGGATTTTATACAACGCTCTTTAGTTTTCGAGAAAAAACGTTCGAAAGTTTAGGTCGTACACGGAAAAAAATGATTCGTCAAAATTAATAGTTGGTGTTTATAAATTACTAAGGAAAGATGAACATAATGCAGTTTCACACTGTAAACCAATCATGTTACAGCACTTTTAGGAAAAAATAATGGATCAGACGTGCTTTTTTACTATTCGAACCGATGGAAATGCAGATTTGAACTGTAAAAAAATCATAAAGATCACCGCGATAAAGTAAACTGTCGAATTAACAAATTAAATATAAGATATCGCGGTACTCAATGCGTAAAATATACGGAGTACCTTCAGAAAAAAAGTGAGCTTAGACTGGTGATCACTGATTCGAACCATGAAATTCTTCAACGAGCAAATGTTAAAAATGAGATTAAATTCTATTGAAATTTGGCATTGTCTTCTGAAAAATGTGGTGTGAGTTTAAATTAAAAATTGCAGTGTACACCTTGCAAATTGTATCGTAGCTCGGTATTATTCAATACGTACAGATTTAATTTTTATAGAGTCAATTGTCATTTTTTAATAAATCGGGCAAAGCATATTTTGATAACGGGTTGTTGAATACTAATACGGATATTTAAATGTATTAGTGTGATACATGAAAAAAATTTCAAAGCGCTCAGTAGCAGTTATAGCCGACATTGCGCGGTACACCGCGTGTACCTCGAATTTTTACAATGTGCACTGTAAACGCGTGACCGCGTCAACTCGGGGGTTAAGACGTTCAAACCTGCACGCCTAAATCAACAAAGAAAAATTGTATCGCGTGGTCGCCCTCAGTCTCGACATCTACTCTACGGCAACTCGCATTGTATAAAAGCTATGGCCTTGCAGGCGCACGGAGTTTTGAGCAACGTTATTAGAAAGCATACTTGATTGACATTTAAAAACAGCGGTCTTTCCTCAATTAACTTCGATGCAAATCACGGATATTTAATCATCGGCGCTGATCAAACGCTTCACGATCGCATCTCTGGAGGCGAGAAGAAGGCATGTACATGCAGTATTAAAGTTATACCGCCCAAGTGCACGCCGATTTGCCAACCGTGCGATGTATATTTTTACCGGCAAGTGAACATTTTCGCGAAACAAATACAAGACGCTCCCGATTTATTAAAAAATAACAGAGAAATTGCGTCAAGGGAAGATTCCATACAAATTCATTCTTTGATTCTTCATCAATTAAGCGCACCTGCTTTCGCGCCGATGATTAAATATGCGTGGTTTGCATCGAAGTTAATTGAGGAAAGACCGCTGTTTTTAAATGTCAATCAATTGTGCTTTTCAATAACGCTGCTCAAAAGTCCGTGCGCCTGCAAGGCCATAGCTTTTATACAATGTGCGCGTTGCTCTTTGGTCTTGTGTTTTACTTGCTTTTACGACAAATACCACCCGCAATATTGTTCTGATGTAACAAGCGACCACAGTGATAGCGAGTAAGAAAAACCTGTACATTGTAATGAAAAATAATAAACTGCAGTTTCTTGTGAAAGATGTTATAATTTAGTCCTCTCTTTTTTTTCTGCGTGAAAAACAAAATAATAATAAATAATTTTTTTTCAAATGGAAAGTAAAAAATTTAACAAATTTAAAAAATTAAAAAATAATAAAAAATAATTAGACGGTTTTGCATCATCCATCGAATTTATTTATATTTTGTGAAAAAAAAAACGCCATCACGGGACTCGAACCCTGGACATCGAGCGTCAGAGCCGGGAACCTTGCCCACTGGGCCACGCCCGCTGGTTCGACAAAGGTGAAACCGTACCGATATAGTAGCTACTAGTAGCTACGAACTAAGGTTTCGAACGTTTTTTCTCGAAAACTAAAAAGCGTTGTATAAAATCCCTTTACCCAGGTACTCAGGGTAGGTCCCTCTACAACATATCTGAGACTTATCAAAATCCGTGAGTGACAGTCGGTAAGGTCCCCTTGTCAGTTCAAATTTCAAGTCAATCGGATAATTGCTCTTTGAGTTACAATATCAGCAAATTTGAAAAATCTCATTTTGAGAAAAACGCGTTTAAAGATTTAACTATCGATTTTTGCAAGATAAAATGATATAAATGATAACGATATTCTTGAAAGTATAAACTGTCGCAAAGGGGAAAAAATCGATTTTTGCAAAGTGTCACACTGGTATAGCCCCTTAACTGAATTAAAAAAACACGAATGTTTCAGCATCTTGGATTCTGACGAACAGTAAATTTAGGGTTGTTCCATGTGACGACTTTTACGAATTTGCCTGCGGTAATGTGAACTCGGCCGGTATCCCCGACGATCGATATACCAGAAACGAGATCGAATTGGCCGATGACAAGTTGCTCGTGCGTTTGAAAAGTTTGATAGAAGGCATTGATAAGGCAAAAGAACCGAAACACTTCGGGCTTGTCAGGACTCTGTACGACAATTGTATGAGCGTAGGTGAGTGTTATTGCTTGAATGACCACGAGAGCAATGCCTACTGTGCTAAGCGACCATATTATCCACAAAAACGAACACACACGGAAAAAAAATCCTGTAAATTTTGATGGAAATCCCATCAAAATGTACTGTGTCTCACATCAATAGCGCCTCTCGGTACAAAATCTTCGAAATTTGCTACGTAAAACTCTAAAAAGTGCACGCCACGTTTCACACAAAGAACTGTAGGACTATTGAGTTTATGCTAGGCGATCGACAAGTTTCCGCAGTATGAAACTGTGAACAGTAGATGAACCGACTCATGACTATTTATAATGTGGACCTGTGAACAGTAGATGAACCGCCTCCCGAATTTTTACAATGTGAAGCTGTAAACAGTAGATGGACCGACTCACGAATTTTTACAATGTGAAACTGTAAACAGTACATGGACCGACTTGCGAATTTTCACTATGTGAAACTGTTAAAAGTAAGCGGGCGGACCCACGAATTTTTACATTTAAAAATGTTATAAAATGAACGACTTCATTGACAAATTGTTACACTGTGAAATAGCAAATAATGCAGATAGTGAATAGCTTTATGTACATCAAGCATCACTATACGTGAAAGCGAGATAGAAAAGTACAAATACAATAATCACTTCGTTTTTTCGTCCTCTTTTCAGCAGCAACAAATCTTTCGCGGCACTTTTTCTTCACTAACAATTTGTCCTTGTTCACTGTGTGTGTGTGTGTTTCCGTTTTCACATTAATTATAAATAATTGTCGTTTCTCGAAGACACTGCGCAAAACTTTACGCCACGAGATCCAAAAGAGCACTGACAAGGAACATCCCTCAGGTGTCCGCCTCCGATTTTGTTGAAACTTATATATGTGATAGAGCATCGAAAACTTTGAGACACGTATTTTTTTTATCGGCGGAAAAACGGTTTTAAGGGGGGAAACCGCCCCTCAAAGAAAGGCGTGTCGAGGGATGATTTTGCAGTTTCACCCAGAAGCAATCCACCGATCTAAATGAAACAAAAACGAAAATTCTTCTCATGAAAAGCGATGAAAAATCCTCTATGAAAATGCTAAGAAAAAATTAAATTAGGGGGTAAACCACCCCTCAATTTGCCTTTTTTTCACCCCACACTTAAGAGGGTTGTATGCAAATTGATAAAACAGGTATCATTTTGAAGGGCAATTAAAATTAAAGTTGACGGGCTTTTGCGTTTTGGCGGCATAGCAAATTTAAGGGGGTAAACCACGTCTAACAAAAATTGATTTATCATGGTCGTTTTTTCTGTGTTTAAAGTATATCCGCTGATTTTAAATATTTTTATAAGCTACAATTTAATGTTTTATCATATTTCTAAATTATTACATTCGTCTTAAGGGGTAACTACCCCTCTGACGAGAAACATCATTGAAGTATCCGCTTTCGATTTCGTTGAAACTCATATATGTGGTAAAGCATTGCAAACTATTAAACATGTTTTTTTTGTATCGGCAGAAAAACGGTGTTAGGGGATGAAACCACCCCTCGAAGTTTCTCCCACAAGCAGTCCACCGATATGAATGAAACAAAATCGAAAATTCCTCTAATATTAAGCGATGAAAAATCCACTACAAGAGTGTTGATTAGAAATATAATTAAGGGGTAAACCACCCCTCCATTGGCCGTTTTTCACCCCACGCTTAAGAGGATTGTATGAAAATTAATAAAACAGGTATCATTTTGAAGGGGAATCAAAATTCACGTTGAGCGTTTTTGCGTTTCAGCGGGACAGCAAATTTAAGGGGGTAAACCACCCCTAACATAAATTTGTTCATCACCGTCGTGTTTACTGTGTTTAACATGTATCCGCAGATTCAAAATATTCTCCCGCGTTTTTAAATTATTACGTTTTTTAATTTTTACATTTTAAGGGTAAACTAACCCCTCTAATTGCTTTTCGTTTGAAGTTTCGCGAAAGGTTTCACGAATTTCGTTAAAACTGTTTTCATTTCATCGGTAATATCAATTTTATGTTTGTGTGCGCAGGCATATTCGTTTTGAGCTTTAGGAGCGGTACTTTGGGAGTGGGGACGTGGGGCTACCCCTTACTCATAAGACTCATTTTTTCGTGTCGAAACGCTTCCGATTTTAATATACACGTCCATTAAGTATCTCCATAGGAATAAACATACACTTCTATATAATTAATTATAATAATTTCCAGAATAAGTTATAAGGCTCACTTCGTATATTTTGGAACGATGATGCGCCTGGATTAAGCGATAATATAGTCAGCGACGTAGTTTTCTGGAGGAATGTATATTTTTATTATTTTACCGTTTATTTAATTAAACATATTAATGAAACTGAGGGTTTTACAGTAGGTTAACGAACATGTTTTTAATATATTTTGACATATTTCATTTGGGAATCATATCAGCTGATTGAATTAATAGTACTTGTGAAAAGTATCGCAGTCATATGCCGTCAAATCATTTTCTCGTGACATATACTTTTTTTCATATGATAACTATCAACAATCATGACTCATAATTCCTGCAATAATGATAGTCGTCAAAAAAATGCTTTAAACACAACGACTTTTTGCACCATGCACATCTGATAACGGCCAAATTATTGCAACCGGGTATTTCACAATGTGTGTTCGATCACCAAAACCAAAGGTAACAGGACTTTCAAAATCTTCTGGTTTTTTAGATATATAATTACTTTTATACCATGAATATTTAAAAAGATTAGAATACCGCGGTGATGAGAGCTGATTGTGTGTAAGTGATTGCAGTTTGATTATATTATTCCTCAAGTGCAAATTCATATCAGATTTTAATAATATTACACTGTCTGAAAAATGTCGGACGAAATTTTTCCACACTCTGAATCCAAATACATAGAGCGGCTGAATTTTTCCAGTTGTACCTTTTGGAATAATCATTGGGATTATCTTCTTATCACGAGGTGTCGCTTCATGAACAACCTTAGGGCAGTGTCCACTCCAGGAGTCTATCATTAATACGCTATGTCTCCCGACGTTAAGAAAGAAAACCTTTTCCAACCAGGTTTTGAAATGCTCTGTTAACACAAAACACATGCAATATTTAAAAAAAAATACTAATGTTGACATCAATTACATTTCATATTAAAGAAAAATCATTCATTATAATATGTGAGCATACGTACCAGAAGTAAGTTTTCCAGATTTGTATGCTAATACAAAGGCGTTTTCTGTTTGAAATAGCGCTTTCTCTACTCGTGGTCCGAATTCACCCTTCGTCTCCTTTAAAACGATGAAATGTGGGGAAAGTAATTTCCCCTCAGCGCTTATAGTAGGCTGAATCGTATAACTGTGAGTTATTGAAGAAACTGACTGTACAACTCATTCAACTTTCTTTTCTCCTTAGGTTGCAAGAGTTCGCGCCGAATGAATTTCCACATGAAAACCACTTTGATCCGAATTATACACATTTTCCGTTCCATACTTTTTTTATCAGTGGTGCAACATCGGCGACAAATTTTTCTGCATTGTTCCGTAGAAGTTCTTCTTCTCCTGTAGTTTTGCGCGTTACAAATTTATTGATTTTTCTAGATACAATGCGATGCTGTTTTTTAAAATTCCATAGCCAATTATGAGAGGCCTTAAATCGCACATCATTGAAACCTATCTCCTTTTGGGCTTGTAGCGCCCACTTCTGAAGATCAATATCATGTATAATGACACCAGCGTCTGGAGCAGTTTTCATATTCTTCAATGTATATTCAGAAATTTGCGCTAGCTTTTCTTTATAAGTACCGCCTTTATTCAGCTGATGTGCCCAGCGCCGCAATTGTCTTTCAGACTTGACAGATTTGTATTTCTGTTGGACAGTTTTGAGGCTATAGTTTTTCTTCTTACCAGACCTCCAGTATTGAACTGCTTTATTTTTGTAATCGTAGTTCACCTCATCATCACTGGAACAGGCGTCAGAATCACTATCACCAGTATCCTTTTGCCATACGGTATCTTCTACAGCATTGGCTTCGTACTGTTTAAATGGTTCTTGAAAAGCGAGCGTTTCTTCCTCTATCATTTCAACTCCATTATAGTCTTGCATGGAACTGATCAAAATTTTTTCAAAACTGTCCGCAAGTTCAATTTCCGCGTTGTTAACCGGCGTTTGTGAAATATCCATAGCTTCAACTGTAGCTAGTAGAAGTTTGATAACGTTTATTGGGTTGACTTTCATGGCTGATGAAATTTGTATTTTCCAACACACAGTATACTGTTTGTGGCTCACTTTAACGTGAAATGGAAGAATCCGAATGCTAACCGTCTTATAAAGCAAGCGATAAAACTGCAAGCTATTGACAACTTGAACTGCCAGAGGCTAATCACACATTACCCGAAAATGTAAACACATTATCGGGTAATGTATGATTAACGTCTTGCAATTCAAGATGACAATAGCTTGCAGTTTAATATTTGCGCAGTGTAAAAATTCTGCGTAGAATACAAATTTTGCGAAAATATCGTTATCGCGTCATGACGCGATAAGAATATTCGCGCTGGAAAAATTAATTATTGCAGTTAGTCGAGAAAAGTTGATACGTAGGCGAATAAACATCGGTCTGTTCGTTGATTGTATAACTTCATACACAGAGATAAAAGATTTCCGAACGGGAGCATTCTGGATGATTACGCATTTAAGAATCGAAGCGTAAACATTTATCTGTATATGATTTTTTTACGCGGAATAAAAAAAACGAACAAACCAAATATATTTATATATACCATTTGAATTTTATTTATAGTATCGTTAATATATTTTTGTTACTGCATTGCATCGTTGCATGGGAGATGCTTTCATCAAAACTTTTGAATTAGAGGAAGAAACATTTCGGTACGAAAATATAATTATGACAATATGAAAATATGAGTCTTATGAGTAAGGGGTAGCCCCAGGTCCCCACTTCCAAAGTACCGCTCCTAAAACTCAAAACGAATATGCCTGCACACACAAACATAAAATTGATATTACCGATGAAATAAAAACAGTTTTAACGAAATTCGTGAAACCTTTCGCGAAACTTCAAACGAAAAGCAATGAGAGGGGGTAGTTTACCCTTAAAATGTAAAAATTTAAAAACGTAATAATTTAAAAACGCGGGAGAATATTTTGAATCCGCGGATACACGTTAAACACAGAAAACACGACGGTGATGAACAAATTTATGTTAGGGGTGGTTTACCCCCTTAAATTTGCTATCCCGCTGAAACGCAAAAACGCGTCAACTTGAATTTTGATTCCCCTTCAAAATGATACCTGTTTTATTAATTTTCATACAACCCTCTTAAGCGTGGGGTGAAAAACGGCAAATGGAGGGGTGGTTTACCCCTTAATTATATTGCTAATCAACAGTCTTGTAGTGGATTTTTCATCGCTTAATATTAGAGGAATTTTCGATTTTGTTTCATTCAGATCGGTGGACTGCTTGTGGGAGAAACTTTAAGGGGTGATTTCATCCCCTAAGACCGTTTTTCTGGCGATACAAAAAAAACATGTTTAATAGTTTGCAATGTTTTATTTACCACATATGAGTTTCAACGAAATCGAAGGAGGATACTTCAATGATATTTCTCGTCAGAGGAGTAGTTACCCCTTAAGACGAATGTAATAATTTTGAAATATGATAAAACATTAAATTGTAGCTTATAGAAATATTTAAAATCAGCGGATATACTTTAAACACAGAAAAAACGACCATGATAAATAAATTTTTGTTAGGGGTGGTTTACCCTCTTAAATTTGCTATGCCGCCAAAACGCAAAAACACGTCAACTTTAATTTTAATTGCCCTTCAAAATGATACCTGTTTTATTAATTTGCATACAATCCACTTAAGTGTGGGGTGAAAAAAAGGCAAATTGAGGGGTGGTTTACTCCCTAATTTAATTTTTTCTTAGGATTTTCATAGTGGATGTTTCATCACTTTTCATGAGAAGAATTTTCGTTTTTGTTTCATTCAGATCGGTGGATTGCTTCTGGGGGAAACTGCAAAATCACCCCTCGACATGCCTTTTTTTGAGGGGCGGTTTCCCCCCTTAAATCCGTTTTTCCGCCGATAAAAAAATACGTGTCTCAAAATTTTCGATACTCCATCACATATATGAGTTTCAACAAAATCGGAGGCGGACACCTGAAGGATGTTCCTTGTGAGTAGATGTCGAGACTGAGGGCGACCACGCGATAGAATTTTTCTTTGTTCATTTAGGCGTGCAGGTTTGAACGTCTTAACCCCCGAGTTGACGCGGTCACGCGTTTACAGTGCATATTGTAAAAATTCGAGGTACACGCGGTGTACCGCGCAATGTCGGCTATAACTTCTACTGAGCGCTTTGAAATTTTTTTCATGTATCACACTAATAAATTTAAATATCCGTATTAGTATTCAACAACCCGTTATCAAAATATGTTTTGCCCGATTTGTTAAAAAATGACAATTGACTCTATAAAAATTAAAAGTGTACGTATTGAATAATACCGAGCTACGATACAATTTGCAAGGTGTCCACTGCAATTTTTAATTTTAACTCACACCACATTTTTCAGAAGACAATGCCAAATTTCAATAGAATTTAATCTCATTTTTAACATTTGCTCGTTGAAGAATTTTATGGTTCGAATCAGTGATTACCAGTCTAAGCTCACTTTTTTTCTGAAGGTACTCTGTATATTTTACGCATTGAGTACCGCGATATCTTATATTTAATTTGTTAATTCGACAGTTTACTTTATCGCGGTGATCATTATGATTTTTTTACAGTGTAAATCTGCATTTCCATCGGTTCGAATAGTAAAAAAGCACGTCTGATCCATTATTTTTTCCTAAAAGTGCTGTAACATGATTGGTTTACAATGTGAAACTGCATTATGTTCATCTTTCCTCAGTAATTTATAAACACCAACTATTAATTTTGACGAATCATTTTTTTCCCTGCACATTAAACCCATTTCAAATAGCTACGAATCAAATACAAATGAACATTTGAAATTCAGTACAAGAAAACATTTACTCGAACGAAAAATGTGCGACTGTCTACAACTGGTTTTACAAAACTCATGGGTGGCCAGTACTTCTCGGCAATAAATGGAATGGTCTACAATTTAGTCATAAATCCGATCTTCTTGAGGCATTATTGTCAATCAATCTGGATTTGGATCCGGAAAAGTCAGAATACACCATCCCATACGTACGTAGAGTTCTTTAAACATTTCCGCCGATGATTTCGAAAATGAGGATAACTAATTTAGCAGAACATTTTATGCTGCAGTTGAGCCTGAAAGAAAATGGGCTTTGTATCGAAATTCTGAGGATGGGCTTCAACAACGATATCGTTAAAGCTTATTACTCGCTGATGGAGTTTGCCAAAGTAAGAACGTTCTTCGGTATCGAGTTTACAAATAGTCGCGGCGTTATCATAAAACATATGTAAACAATGTCCATCGCTATTTCACAGTGTACACAACCCTTGGCGAAACGAATGATAATGACGCATAACTGGAACCGGATGACAGTGGGAGAATTTGTGAAGACACACTCGAAGTTCGATGTCAGGTCCTTTATTTTTCAGAGTATACCGGCCTCCTACAACCTTACTGATAATGACGTTATCGTAGTTCAAAACAGCTTTGGCGAATTTGAAAAAAAATTAACGAACGCTTCGGAAAGAGTATTGGCTAATTGGTTGGTATGGCTGACGCTGACCCCCCACCAGTCAACCTTAGGACCTCTAGTACACGAAAAGAAGGAACGCTTCAAAAACTTTGCACTAGGAAAAGTGGAAAAGTTGTCCAGGTGGAAGGAGTGCGTCATGAAAAATCATTCAGGATTGGGTTTAAGCTTAAGTGCCTTGTATCAGAGAAAGTACATGAGCCAAAACATTGTAAGGGATTTGGCTGGAATCGTTACGAATGTAAAGCGACAATTGCATCAACTTGTGACAAAGGTGTGATCCGTTGTCTGGAGCAAGTAGAAGAGTTCACCCGATTTGTGTCGGCACTTGACGATTTTATCCACGTTATATGTGACTCTTTTAGGCTAACTGGCTAGATATGGAGGCAAAACTAGAATACCACCAGAAAGTTGACAGCATGATCGGGCAGGTTTCTTATCGCGACGAATACGTAGATGATAAAAAAAAACTCGAAGACTTCTATGGCAAGGTCGAATTGGTTGAAGGAGATCTTGCGGACAGTTTACGTAATATAAGCATTGGCACGTTGAACGCCACTCGTCACCCCTGGCGAAGCCCTCGAGTTAGGAATGATTGGATTGAGTTTGGAAGTAAATTTCACTCGAGTGCCACATTGCCCCTTACCGGGGCTTCAGAAACGAATGGCTGTGGGCAACACTCTGGGGGGTCGGGAACCGAGAATGAGGCACTGACAAATTTGAGGCAAAATTGAAAGGGCCAGTTTTGCAAAATCCCGTGGAATCATATGAAGGACCACCGGAAGCAAAGAAAAACTGTTTGGGTATATCTTTTATTGTGGGTGATTAATGGAAATGCCTTGTACTTTTGCGCAGCTGAACGGCCCCCGGGTAGCAATCGAGGACGCAGCGGATAACATCGGCCTCAAAGTAGCGTATCACACGTACCTTCATTGGGCTGGCCAAAACCGAGAGGAAAAGGAATTGCCCGGGCTATCTTATACACCGAAACAAATGTTTTGGATCAGCATAGCTAACGCGTGGTGTACGAAGTGGGAAAAGCCGGGGTTGAGGAATTGGGCTACGCGAGGAACGCACACCTCTGCCAAGCAGTGTATTAACGGTGCTGTCGCGGATAGACAAGAATTCGCGGATGACTTCAAATGCAAGCCCGGAACTAAAATGAATCCTGTGCAAAAGTGTTCCATGTTCTAAAGTTTTTGCCATCCTTCGCT
Source organism: Ophion slaviceki (assembly GCA_944452715.1). Classification (NCBI taxonomy): domain Eukaryota; kingdom Metazoa; phylum Arthropoda; class Insecta; order Hymenoptera; family Ichneumonidae; genus Ophion; species Ophion slaviceki. The sequence goes on from OX101790.1 coordinate 3,559,167, forward strand.
CGTTTGAGCGGTAAAACCGAGGCCCGGCCATTACGAAAATTCGGCAATTCAAATAAACGTTTGGTTCAGCTGAAAATATTTGTTCATTAAGAGGAGGGTAGGAGTTTCATCGTGAAAAAAAACATGTTTTTAGCGAATTTTTTTCATCTGCATGGATAGAGTAAATTTATTGAAACCTTTTGTACATTGTCAAGTGTCATTTCAAGAACATTCCGTGAAATTTGTACGCGAAAATATCCACAAACAAGCCGGTGATGAAGCTTTTCCAAGAACGCCTTTGGAAAAACACGATTTGCGGTGTTCACTGTAGCTCAGTTAGAAATTATCTGCAATCAAGTACCATTAACATTTAGTCAAAGTATCATCAAATCCTCCCCCCAAAGGACTTTGATAATTTTTTTTTCATTTCTAAATTTTTGGTTGTCATGTAAAGTGAAAAGTGCTATTTTTCACGAAACATTCCGCCATTTTGGGGGTGGAAAACCCCCTCAATGTAAAAAAATCTCAAACTAACCGTTGGGGAGAGGTATTTTATATGTAGAAAGTGTGTACCAAGTTTGAAACAAATCGGTCATGTAGTTTTCAAATCGCAGTGAACACGGACTTTGAAAAAGTGGTTTCGAGAAAAACGCGTTTGAAGTTTTAGCTGTCGGAGTTACAGTGTTAGAGGAGAGGGACTAAATAGTCAATAACTTCGAGAGTTTTGCTCTGATTGACTTGAAATTTGAGGATTATATTCTTGAAATGTTTAAGTATAAGAAAAGACAACAAAAAAATCGATTTTTCAAAAGTGCAAACCCCTACCCTCCTCTTAAGGCAAAAGCTTTACTAGTATAGTAAAATGGTCAAAATACATTGATAACAATGGACAAAATTTAAAAAACGAAACATTCGATATTCTCCTGTGTCCCAGGGTGCAAGTGGACAATAAACGTGAATTGTCGTTCCATAAGCCACCGGAAGATAAAGTATTTCTTTTAAGTGGTCGTTGGCTCTGGAAATGATTCTCTTTAGGCCTTCGAGGCCCATTTGTAGTCACTGCACAAGTTTTTTTTCATTCCAAGTTTGTATCTTTATAAATGATAATTCGACCAATATTTAAAGATTTTTCGGTTATCTACTGTTGGTATACACTTGCGTATACGGGAGGGGCAAAGATAAAATAAGAAAACTCACGATGCGATAGCTTGGGTTCCTTTATTTTGACTGCCTACTCGTTCCGCTGATCGCCGCTTCGAGGGCCACGCATAAGCGTGGTAACCTCGCACTTATTTCTATCTCCTTATCTCTATCTATATATCCTAATTTTATATTTTTCTTATATTTCTTAATTTCTTATTTTTCCGAACGGTGTTAGTTCTGATGAATCAAAGTTTTTCAACGTGCGATTTGTTTTCTCTAATTTGACCTCCGCAAACAAAACTTCGTATAACCCGATCGGTATAGCTGTGATTCCGGCTCTCGTGTCCATTAATAACGGTATTTCTCGCACTCGCTTTTGTTGCATTTTCTGGAAGAGCTAATACGTTAAGATGAAATTCATCCGTCCCCGAATAATAAGAAAAAAAATCGTTATCGCTTAATGTTAGGCTGGCGAGGCCGTTCTCCCTCGGCTCGTCGAGGTGTTTTGTCTTGCTCCGCGGCTTGTCGTCCCTCTGTTGTCGTTAGAGCGTCTCCTTGTCTGAGATGGTTCGATTCTTCGCGGCTGCGACAGTGTAAACATCGAGTTCGGCTCGCTGTTGTTCTCTGACGTCCCCCCTTCTCGCTCAGCTGCGGGCTACTGCGCGATTTCTGCTTGAGTCGCTGTTTTTATGAGTTCTGCTAGAGTGCCTTCTGCTGATTTTAACAATTCGGAGCATATCACTTTTGATTGCACTCCTTTAGCTAATTGTTCTTTGATGCGATAATCACTGTCAGGGAAATCGCATTTTTTTGCCAACGCTCGCAGCGCAGTCACGTACTCTCGAATGGATTTCTTTGAGTCTTGTTTTCGTTGTTTGAACTCGAACCGTGCAGTATATTTCGTTTCTGGATGTAAATGCCCAATTTCCCTACCTGGTAGGATCCTGGTTCCGATCCTGGTAGCTGAATTTTTCGGCTGTGGGTGAGTTCTGCGAGCGCAACGCACGGGGGTTTTAAACAACCGGTGTACTTAATTTTGTAATAAACCGACGCTGGTGGATGGGCGGTCGGGGTACGGCTCGGGCGGTCACTGAAGTTAAGCAGCGCTACGCGTGGCTGATACTGGGAGTGGTGTCCGCTTAGCCGTGCTCTGGCTGGCGCATCGACCAATCAGCGGGCGGCCGATTTTTCTGAGACCTTGGTGTACATACTGTAACAAAAAGTCTGTATACCAAGGAATCAGAGGAATACGGGGCCGTCTATACCGGTTACGGGTTTTCCACAGCTTCCCCGTATCCTTGGCAAATGCGGTATAGTGTAGTGTAAGTCGGCTGTGGCCGCAACGGGGGTTAGGTTCTGGCGAGGTATTGCAACAGGGAAGAGATATGAAGGTTCGGGTATTTGAATAAGGGAGAGATGGGAGGGGCAGGTGGGAAACAGGTAAAAAGCGCTAACAGTGTGTACCATGAGGAAGACAACAATTTAAAAAAAAATTACTTAATTTTGTAATCAGTAACGGCATCCGTTTCGCCTTGGGTATATCGTTCAGTGTTATAAAACACTACACTTGTTGCTCGTAGGCTATCCAATTGTCCCCTTTTTTGAACGGTATCAAATTCAGTGTTCTTCGTTGGCTCCCAATCTGTTGGATTTTTACTGAAATCACAAATGAATTGAAGATTATGGCTGAATTCCGATTCAAATTACGAACATTCCATTGTTTTATCACTGAATTTTATATTTCAAGGACAATAGTAGAATTATGTACTCCTCAGCTAAAGAACCGCGTTAGTATAATTAACATAATAATACTTACACGTAGTTTTAATCCATTCATCCATTTGGTCCGTTTCTCACGTTTCCATGGGGTATGGACTGTGCTCTCGGGGAACGAGTCAAACTTCACTGATGAATGAACATCTCGAAGTTGAAATGGCATCTTAGAACAGCCTCGAATGCAATAATATCGTCTTGATGAAGACATTCCGATAAAAATATTAGCATTCCGTCAATTAATACAAAAAAATGACAACTGCCATATACGCGCGTTGTTATTGTCACCACATAAATGTTGGAATTTGCCGCTTAACCCCTTACGTGGCAAGGCCAATTTCGCCCATAGTGCCCTAAATGCGGGCAAAAAAAAGTATGCAGATTTTCACGAAATTTGGTATTCAGGGTTTTTTGGGGTTGCTGATTACGATTCTGCCCTAAAAATTTCGAAGTTTAAAATGGCGGATCCACTATGAAATCATAAGATGACATTAGGTCGAACAGTGAGGTTAATGAGTAACTGCAAAGCATTCGACAGTTTGATTGGCAACTGCTAAAGAAACAACACATAGTCCTCTGAAAACATCACCCAATTTTTGTTGGTAGTGATTTTGACTGATTCTTATTACCGTCGGTAGGATATACATAACTCTCCTCGGACATATATGTCGGTGGTCACAGAAGAATACAATTTTCAAAGAAGGATATGAAGTTCTCGTTTGTGTTGGAAACTGTTTTTCGTTCTGAAAAAAATTACGCTTAGCTAAATAATACCTACGTGAAACAAACGATAGTTGTTCTGGTCTTGAAAAGCTTGTAATTTGACGTATTGGCTATAATTAAGGTTTGATGTGTAACACCAAGTCACCATCGAATGTTACAGATTCGCAGTGAGGTAAATGGATTTGTTTTTGAATGTCCAAATATAACTGAGACATGCGAGTGAGTTATATTGATACTTTGTAATGCACAGTGGCTTGTTCCAACAGACCCGTTAGATTTTTTGCTCCATTACCCTTTCTAACTTTTTTGCCAAATGGAAGAAAATTGTCATTTGTTCATATATATTTAGTTTTTGAAAAAATATAGGTAAAAGTTTAATTTTGTCGAAAACCTTTTTTTCAACATGAATTCATTCTCAGCTTCAACAAGTCAGACAAAGAGAAAAGTAGAATCAAGCTCGTCGAGTTCCGACGATGATTCCGACATGGATACTTCTGTACCGGACAGTGATCTGACAGTGAGTCGGAAACAGAAGTTATTCGAAACGCCGATAATGATGATGACGATGTACCACTCGCAGAACGTTGGAAAAAGTTTCAAGCTGACCTGACTTGGAGTCAAAGTGGAATTTTTGATCCAATCATCCATTCATTCAATGATCCGAATGCGGTTATTTAAACAGGAATCGAGTTGAATGAAGATAGCTCTCCTATCGAATCTTTGAAATTGTTTCCCACTCCAGAGTTCATTGAAATGATTTGCGCACAAACTAACATATATCAGGAGGAAAAAGTTAATGCATTGCGTGAAAGTGGAAAATTGAAACTTCGATCGAGTATACTTGAATGGACACCGGTAATTGCGGACGAAATGGACACATTTATTGCACTGATAATTTTCATGGGATTAATTAATAAGCCAGATATAAAGCAGCACTGATCGACAAATCCCATACTAGAAACCCCGATATTTGCTAAAACCATGGCTTCACGAAGGTTCGAGAGCATTGCGCGATTACTTCATTTCTCTGAGAATGCCAATCAGTCCAAGGATAAAATTTAAAAAATTCGACCAGTATTGGAGTACTTGGTAGAACGATTCAAGGCTGTTTATCGACCTGGAGAGAATATCACCATCGATGAATCTCTTTTGAAATTCAAAGATCGGCTCAGTTGTAGGCAATGCAATCTCCAGAAGCGTGCTCGGTTCGGTATTAAACTTTACAAAACCAGCGAGTCTAATACAGGCTACGTCTATGATTGCTCGATTTATACTGGTAACGAAACTGATAAGTCTAAGGCTAACCAGCTGATTGAAGTTTCTGGAACGGTTGTAAAAAGTATGATCAGTGGCGTAGCTAGGGGGGCAAGGGCCCTGGTGCATAGGGAGAGAATCTGGCTCTCCTCCCCTCTTTCCGCGCAGTTTGAACTTATTGATATGAAAATGATTGATAGGGAATAAGAATAGGAAACAGTGGGTTGAATCATCCCTAGTAGGCTAAATCCATACGTCGTCTCTATCAAAATCTTCATGTGTTCAATGGAAGAAAAAGGGAGTAAATAAACAACGACGCACATAACAGTATAGAATATTTATTAATTAAAAGAAAAAACGATTTTTAAGAGAATTCCCCGCCCGATTTACAATCTCTTGCGCGCTTTAATGTTTGCGAATTCGTCTATAATTTCACTCAATTCCAAGTTTGATGCCGCCTCATTTTCTATTGCAATCAACGATAAATGTCGGAGGCGATCTTGGCCAATGCTGTTTCTTAAATAATTTTTTATAATCTTCAGTTTACTGAAAGATCTTTCTGCTGCCGCGGAAGTAACAGGAATTGTGTGAAACAGTAGCATCGCTGTATACACTTCCGTAAGGTCACATTCGAGCACGCCAAATTTCGTTATAATTTCTTTGCAAAGCTGGCGAATAGACCACGTCTCCATCAATTGAGGGAGGATCAGATGATATACATTAAGAAATTGGAGCGAAAAAGTTGGTCCAATTATATCACAATATTTCTTCTGAAACTGATCACATTTTTTGAGTAAAATCGTTTCATTCCAGCTGAGCAGATTTTTTGGAATCAGGAAGTCGAACGATTTACAAATTGCACTCATACCAATAAAACGCGCATCTAACTGATTGATTATTATGTCGAGTACACTGTTGAAAATAGTTACTCTAAAGACTTCTTCCTGGTTTTCGAATCGGTGATCAGAAGCCAATTCATCGAAATGCTTTTTAGTTTTTCTTCGTCGCTTTTCTGGGAAGGTAGGATCGATGTCGTATTTTCTCGCGGTTTCGGTGGCCTTGGACTTGAAGGACTCGAAGTCATTTCTATACTTTTTCAATTTATCCGTTGTTTCGTCCAAAGCCTTACTCGCTTCGTCCAAAACGATATCACGTTTTTGCAAAACTTTGGAAACATAATTGATATTGTTCAATACGCTGTGCATGAATTCACAAAGAAATACAAACTCAAAATTCAGCATTTTTGATTTTATAATCTCTGCTTCACTGCGTTCGTCTTTACTGGAACTCTTCAGCGTTATTTCGGACAATGCTTTGATGATATCGAAAAAACGAAGTTTGACTGCAGTTATTGAATTAACCCTGCTGGACCATCTTGTTGGATTCAATTTTTTCAAAGTAATTTCTGATTCACCGGTGAATTTCGATAAAAGGTCCCAGCGCTTAATGCTGTTTCCAAAGAAGTTAAATAAGTCTTGAATTGTTGCAAAAAACTTCTGAATTTCGACGGAACCTCGAACGGCATCATTTACGACCAAATTCAAATTATGACTGGCGCAATGTACGTACTCTGCGTTTGGCTGAATATCTTTAACTTGTTTTTGCACACCATTATACGCACCACTCATTACACTGGCCCCATCGTAACCTTGCCCAACACACTTTTTAAAATCAAGACCCTTTTCGGAGAACAACGTAGTAACTTGATTTACCAAATCCGCGGCGCTGTGTTTAGTGACTGCGTGGAAACCTAGAAATACCTCTCTTACTTCAATGTCGATTGGTTGTCCATTTTCCGATCTTGATATCACTGCATATCTTACGACAATGCTCAGTTGATCCACTTTTGATATGTCCTGCGTGGTATCCATGATGATGGCAAAAAACGGTGACGCCCTAATTCGATCCAACAAATGATTCTCGAGTTTGGTGCCCAAACACTCGATCATTTCATTTTGAATCGTTGCACTCAGGTATCTTGTTGATCCTAAAAACATGGGGATATTAGAAAACATCAGATTATGATAACATAAATTATAAACACAGTAAACGAGATAATTTCTTACCTTTGGGCATATCCAAAACTTGACGCAAGATGTGGTCGTATCTAGCGACGAGTTGGACAATTGAGAGAAAATTTCCGTGGTTTCCTCCCTCACTCAGATCCTCTCGATGTCCTCTCAAAGCCAAAGAACTCTTCGCAAGAGTAATTATAATATCAAATAATCTGCGAAGAACTTGTCTCCAAAATGATGCTTCTTTGCGAATTTCATCTTCAAGTTCTCTGTCGATGGTGGAACTTTTTTGCCACGCTTCATATACAGCGCACGCCTCCGTGTGTGCTTTCGAGGAACCATGTTGCTTGATTCTGTCTGATAAATGCCTCCAGTCCCGAAATCCAGTGCACCATGCATTTATTTGCGAAGCGAACAACCAACACGGTTGGCAGTAGGCAGCATCCAGCATTTTGGAGTAACATATCCAAAAACGATCAACTGGACCGTATTGTGACGTAGAAACGTAATACGTTTCTGAAAAGCTCCTGTTGTCTTGGTGGGGGTCCTTCGGAAAAGGTCCCGGAGGTTTCAAAGGTCCCTTGTCAAGAATCAGACGTTTTTCGGTATCACTCAGTTTCTTGTTGATGTAATTTCCCAAGTCATTTGAAATTTCGAGAACTTTTGAAGATGTAGAAATTGATGATTCCTCTACCGTAGGTTGCACGGAAGCGTCGAGGTAGTCATTTTCAGCAGGGGCATTGATGGTAGTATTTTGAACGATGACTTCGGCACTTTTGAACGATGTTTCGGCTGTTGAAGGAACTGTAGCAGAAAGCGGTTTCGTAAAAAAGCTATCTAGCTTGGGCAATTTTTTTTTACTTTCTTCTCTTTCTTGTCGTTGTTTCCGCTTTGCGGCACCGCTACGTTCCTTTTTTCGTTCCATAATTTTTAATTGGTAACTATCGAAATTTTAGAAATCCGGAGTACTCACTGAGATTTTCCTATATTGCTTGTTAATGTTTAGTATAGATTACAGCAAGCTCAACAGAAAAGAACCATAAAACAGCTTGTTTGGTAATAATGTGGTAAAATCAATGTTAATTCATAAGAAGATATTATCGTTTCTATAGTAGCTCGTTTGTCAATTTGGACTTGAGTTTAGGAAAACGTTGGTTATTTTTTATTGCCGATCAGGTTGAGAGCTATCATACATTATACGGTTAGCGTTGTGCTGCAACCTGTATCGTACATATCTTGTCATCGGAATTTTTTTTTGCGAAAATGAGTTTTACCAGAATTTGGTGCCGGATGGATGGATGTACGGAATAGAAATCATAACATTAGTGGTGATACTTGATGAAATAAGGCTGGTAGTAGGGAATTACGAAGTACAACAGTAACAGTCAGCGACACACCTAGCATCAACTACTGTAGTACGTCCCAGACCCCAGAAAGTTGAAAAAATCGCCGGAAATATCATAAATAAGAACTGATGCAAGGCAAGAGCGAATGAAAACTTCATTAAAAAGTTGATGAGCGGAATTTGTGAATTGATCTCACGACCGTCAAGCACGTGAGCTGATCCAATGTGCTACGGGCGGACTCATCCAAACTACCATATAACTGAAATAACGATAACAAATAAACAGCACATGCTTATCGAGGACGCTTGGCGCATGTGTTGAAAATGTTAAACAAGGAGTTTAATCATTGGTGGTGTTGATTTAAATTTAAAAAAAATAAAAAATTGAATTTGAAAAAAAAATTCTTGTGAGCAGGCTCGAGCCTCGAGTCTCGAGCCTGCTCACAAGAATTTTTTTTTTTTTCAGTTTTTTGAATTTTTTAAATTTTTCATTTTTTTCAAAGCTGAGGCTAGAGGGCCCCCTGAGCTCGAGGGCCCTGGTGCACGGCACCACCTGGCCCTATGATAGCTACGCCACTGAGTATGATTGGAGATCTTGCAGGACAAGCAGTGGCCGACTAAGCCCGTCGGAGGCCCGGGGCGGCATATAATAAATGAGGCCCCCGGTCTGCTAAAAAATGGATGTATTATTGATGATATGTAATTTTACTATACGCCCTACTTATGATATGGGTAAAAAAGTTAGAACACGGATCAGCATTTAACACAGCACCTAGCAGGTAGACTGCAAATAAATAATGACGACTATAATAAGAAAGTAACTTTTACTGTACTTATATGTTTAAAAACAAAGCTTATGCTTTGTAACTATTTTACATGTTTTCGTGCTTTCATTTAACTGAACTTCTCAATAACGTCGTTGAAATCTATTTCCCTTGAAACTTTCCTTTCAATTGATAGAATGGACAGATTTACTAGGCGTTCTTGGTTCATCGTAGCTCTACGATTTTTTTTTATAAATTTCAGTTTAGATAAACTTCTCTCGCATAATGCGACCGAGACCCAAATGATCAAGAAGTATTGGATTATAAGTGATAAACAGGGCAAAGATTTACTGAAATCCCATCTAATAATAATAAAGGTTTGATACAGGTTTGGAAACGACCACGATATGTTAGGCGCGCTAAGTCGATCTACTTTTCTTTTCATTTTTCGCCACTACGTGGCATTGCTGTTGACGGGTACATGTGTGACATGGATAGAATATCTTCTGTCTGTCTCTCCCACTCTCCAGATCGAGGCGCATGCGCCGTCGACCTTGCCCCCGAATATTTGATGAGGATACGAATAAAAAACCAAATTAACAAATTTGGTTTTTTAAGAGGTCTTTAAGAGGTTTTTAATTTGGTCTTTAGTAAGAGTAAATCAGTTTACTCTTACTAAAGACTAAACTGATTGATAGATCCATTCTCTGAAAAGTCGCGGTTACGAAAACTCGTCTGCTAGTCACATATTTCTAGGATTAATTCTGAATATTTTCTCTAAACATTCTGTGACCGGCTGTTTTTATTGTCACTACGAAATCTTTATAATATTTTACACGTGTGAGCAGTTTATATCTGGCATCTACAGTTATTTGGTGTTTAAATTATTACATAGAAATGTGGCCAGCGCGTTATCTCCATAAAGCGCCGTATAAATGAGACCTTTTTTTAGAGTTGTCATTTTTCGTTAAAAGTTCCGTAAATTGGCTTGCAATTTTACACGTATACGGGGATGTATTTTTACTTGATTATAGACGAAAATCAATTAATTGTTAAATATTCGAGTTCGTGAAAGAAATGCCTTAAGACCATGAGATGACACGGACCGCGCTTATCGTTCACATGACAACACGGAAATTATAAGTAGGATGAGATCACAGAAGACCGTGGGTGGGGGATATCCTCCGATAGGAGCGACGCATGTGGCGGCGAGCGGAATAAAAAGTGGATTTTGTAACGATGCCTCACGGCATCATTGAAATGTGGCTTCGTTTCCAGACCGGTATGTAAGACCGTGGGTCAGGAAAGTCCCGCAGCGGCTAACAGTGTTGACAACTTAGTGGATTTTTTACGTAAACTGGGCGTTTAGACATCCCTTCTAGTGGATAAAATTTGTTTTTAGTGGCTGGTGGTTTTTGTTAGTGGTGAGCAAGATATTCAACCACTAACGTGTAAAAAAATGTATGATACATTATATTTTGCTATGACAAGGCCCTTTGACACAAAATGTGTCAACTTTTATGGTGTAGGCAACACTACGATCTTGTAAATATCTACCAGCGCCATGGGGATTCCCTGAATAATGTTTTGGCTGTATATAGATTTGAATGAATATAGACCACAGGGTATAGTAATTGAATCGAGTTCAATTTGCTTGAAAAAGTATGTTTTGAAATACTTCATAATCTTGTTATGTAAGTGCATCAGATATAGTTGCTTGCTTACTAGACTATAAGCGGTAACACCAAGCGGTATTAGAGGTTTCCTGGTGGATCGCAGAACCGCTGATGGTGGGTATAACAAAACAAGTTGGCAACAGCGGCGGCTACTATATTTGTTTTGGCTTCTAACAAGGTACAAGTTATAATGTAATTTTACGACAGTAAGGTTCAGATTGGTTGTTTTCCCCTGTTGTTATTCTTTAGTACGTATGGATGTAATTTCTTTAGTACGTATGTATGTCATTTTTATTACGAAATTTTTCAATTGTTCGGATCCAGTATTTATGTTTCGCGCCAAAGCCACCATAGAGTGAGCGGGGCCCACCGCGCGGGGCGTACCATTTTTATGGCGCTAGCTATAAGTAGGTAGAGCTTTATGCTATATTGACAATTTCTATCATGACCTGTAGGCCTATTCTGTAACTCGTTATATCTCGGTAACGACAGTTTTCGTTATCGTTAGCTAGCGACAGCCAATAAGAGGCCCCCTTTCGTCTTGGAACGTGCATGCAATTGGCTGTCGGAAGCTAACGATAACGAAAACTGTCGTTACCGGGTTATAACGAGTTACAGAATAGGCCTCCTGGGGGGCTATTACGGTTCTCCGTTCGGGTGAAAATGACAAAAGTGAGCAGATCACGCTATTACGGTTCTCTTCACCTAATGAAAATACGAGATTATTCACGTAAGTTTACTCGACACGAAATGTCATGTCGAAAATCGAAATCCGCATGCGTGGGCGTCTTCCTAACCCAGCGACGACACGTCCAAAGGTAACACATAACACAAGTTACTATGAAATAGCTGATTCAGAGACACCGAAGCTAGCATCTCGACACCGAATAATTAATAAAATTCAGCAACTTAAAGTTGATATCGTAGCGAGTTAAGTAATGTCATCCGATAATGATGAATAATTTTTTGATGATTGTGGTTTTGCGAGATCGGCAAAATCAAATGCTTCGTATACGACGATCACTGTGCGATGCCTTGGATCCCTTTAGTTTAACGGAACAAGAATATATTGCATAATAGTTCGATTTATTAACATAAAACAATAATTCTATCACTGTTTATAAGAACCGTTTTATGTTCTGATATGATGCAAAAATTACCAGTATTTTTTTTTTTTAATGGCTGTGTCGCAATCTGCCTCGTGCTAAATCTTCGTCTTTTTTCGTGAAATCTAATAACATTTGTTTTTGTTTTTCGGTAACATTCATGTTGCAAACTCAGATTCTATTTAAACTTGTTGCTTATTCGAGTGAAGAGATTCGTTTTGGGCTGGGTTTGATAGGCGCGCTAGTATACCCCTTCTACGGTGTCGTGAAAATGTGGGATCACTAGCCGGAAGTTCCTAGTGATCTGACATTTTCACCCAACCGATCCGTAATAGCGTGACTAAACTCACGTGGGATGAAAATGCGGGAAGTGAGAAGTCTCACCCGAGAACCGTAATAGGCCCCCTGATAACACGTGAATTAGTACCTACCTACCTATGTTTATAATTTGCATACGTACGGGGCCTCCAACTCGAAACTGCCCCTTACTGAATATATTTCGGCTTTGGTTGGAATTTTACAAAAAATGACTTCTCGAGATTTGGAGGCCCCCCAGAACCAGAGGCCCGGGGCGGACCGCCCCCTCCGCCCCCCCCCCCCTTAGTCCGCCACTGAGGACAAGGCCGTACATTGTACGTCGACAATTGGTATACCACACCGATGCTTTTCAAGCAACTCGTAGACGAGAGAACCAATGCGTGTGGAACAGTAAAGATAAATCGTAAATATTTACCAAAAGTAAGTACTAAAGGAATGAAAGTTGGTGAGATGCAAGTATTTCATACGCCAAAAATGACGTTTCTTTGTTGGAAAGATGAAAAAGTTGTCAGCATGCTTTCAACGGCGCAACAGCCGGAAATGCTAAACACCGGAAAAAAAATAGACGGACAGGAGAAATGATAAAAAACCGAATGTTGTCATGTCTTACAATGCACACATGGGAGGTGTCGATAGATCAGATCAATTATTACGGCCTTATGTCCTTCTGCGCATATCTCGCAAGTGGTACCATAAGATTTTTTACCACCTCATCGATATTGCAATCTTCAACGCTACCGTTGTACAATGCTTTGCATTCAGATAAACCTAAAGAAAATAGCTGAGTTTTCGACAATTATTGATCGAAGGACTTATCAACGAACATTTGAAACAAAAAGCCACAACCACGACGAGAAGATATTCAGGCCTTGACCAAAGCGTGATTGAAACAAAAATTACTGCACATACTCCAAGCTTGTTGACATCCCCAGACAAGAAGCGATTTAGAAAACGATGCATTTCTTGTCACGCCGCTGGAAAGAGAAAAGATACAAGAACCGTCTGCGTAGAGTGTGGTGATGTACCCCTATGCTTGGATTGTTTAAGCTCATTCCATTAAAAAAAAAATAATTCGAAAAGGATTTAACGATTCAGAAGTTTGCAAAAATGAAGAGTACAAAACAACTGAAAAAGAAAACGACAAAAAATGATTTAAAAAAAACATTAAAAAAAAACAAAAAAATATTTAAAAATTAAAAATTAAAAAAATTTAAAAAGCAAACGAAGTGTGAAGTCCTACGAATGCAACCTCCTCGCGGTAGACTCTGGGGGCGTGGATTCAGATTCACCAGCTAATGCACGGGGCAATTTTAAATAGTATTTGTGTAACATTTATACAAATATTAAACTTTGAAAACTCAAGCTCAACATAAAGACAATATGAAAAAAGAAGGTCCCATTGCAAAGATTTTACATTATGAATTCGTGTGTGCCGTAGAGGATCCACTATTTTCAATTTGTATCCTTTGAGGACGGAATCGTAATCAGCGACCCCAAAAACCCCCGAGTACCAAATTTCATGCGATTCGAATACATTTTTGCATTTTCGGCCGCCATTTGTTATTTCAAAATTTTGCGGGCGGAATCGTAATCAGTGACCTCAAAAACCCCCAAGTACCAAATTTCATGCGATTTAAATGAATCTTTGCATTATTGGCCCTCATATTGGATCCGCCATTTTTTATTTCAAAATTTTGAGGGCGGAATCGTAATCAGCGACCTCAAAAACCCCCGAGTACTAAATTTCGTATAATTCAAATGAATCTTTGCATTTTTGGCCGCCATATTGAATCCACCATTTTGAATTTCGAAATTCTGAGGGCAAAATCGTTATCAGCGACCGTGAAAACCACTGAGTACCAAATTTCGTGAAAATTAATCGACTGAAATAATTAAGGTGCGCCATATGGGGTCATTGCCGCTTCGGGCACGGAAAAAATGTTCACCATATGGCGTCATTGCCGCGTAAGAGGGCAATGGCACTGTAAGCGCCGTGCACGCTGTAAGCGCGGCGCAATATTGAGTATCGTTTGCTAACGATAACGAAAACTGTCGCTACCGATTTATAACGAGTTACAGAATCGCGATACTGGTCGGTTATATTTTCGACAGCCTCATCCTCCATGTCGGTGTCATCGTCGAAAACCTTCTTGTCGCGAGAAATTAGCAGCTGCTTTTGTATTTCTTTCACAGTTCGTGTTTGACTGCGAGTAAGCATGGCGGCTGCTAATAATAAAATCAACAAATACAAATTTTCATTACTTTTTTACACACCTATTTATTTGCTTATTTATTTACTAATTCTGCGATTGTACATGCACCTGGCTGCGAGTATATGTATTCTGTAATACATTCGTAGCAAGATCTCACTTATAAATTTAAAAAATGGTTAATTTTGAAAGACTTTAATAATACATGTATATTTATTCAATATGACTTATTTAAAATAGAATTAATGAAAAAAAGGAAAGATGTACTTACTTTGTAATTTCGTCCGATTCGTACACACATGGGTCTAGCAGCATTCGGAAGCTAAACGACACCTAAGGGTCTGTCCAGCAAAAAATCGATGGCGAGGGACTAAAGTGAATTTACGCGAGACAGCTGTATCTATAATGTCAAGGGCCCCGAGCTGCCAGACCCTAGAAAAAATTGGTCGGGTCTGTGAGACCCAACAGCTCGGTCTTACACAGAGGTCTTGCAACTCGATAGAATTTTAATGGTGAGGGTGATTCGCGTATTGAAGCCGTTTTTAGTATCGCTAGTATCGAGGGAGGTTGTTTTGATAGTGAAAACATAACCTGCGTATTCTATGATTCCGATCATGTGGTTACCGCATAGTGTGATCAGTTGAGTGTAATAAACGTGTTAGTAACTTATAATTTTACTTTTCCATACGAAGAAGATGGCTCGGATGTTTTATCTTACGCGGTTGTTTATTATATTAGGTTGCGCATGGGGCAAAATGTACCCTCAAGAATGTAAAATTGAAAAAAATGGTAAAAAAACAGTCTAAATTGACAAATCAATAAAATTTTAGTTATTTTGCTACATTGTACGTTTTGTTTGCGATTATTTTGTACCTGCACGACGGCAATTAATTAATATCCCTAATTTCACCATCATCTTGAATTTTAAGGGATCGATAATTGTTTTTATACGATTTGTCCACTCGAAATTACTTTTGCGTGCAAAATATAAGGTGCTATCTCCATATTTATTGTTAGCGAAAATAGCAGTCGATGAATACCTGTAAATAGAAATACTTGCGACCAGTAAACTCAATTATTCGTGGCATTCACAATCTATTTAAATTTGCATTCTTTTTCTGCAGCTATGCTCTGCATATGTGCATTAAAGAAAGAAAAGAAGAAACAAGTTCCAAGCGGTATTCGAGGTCCACTTCCGAGGTTATCGATGCACGAGATACCAGCGGGAACTTCCGGTTCCGTACCGACAAAAAAGGCCGTATAAAAATTTTCTGCTGTGAGTTTTATTCTCTAGGTAAATAAATCGCTAAAATTGTCTGTAGAAAACAGTTTCACAGTAAATGCGGAGGAGGTAAAGCTGCCGCGAAAAATGCGCCGAAAGGAGGGCGAAAAGTTTATGACGATAACCGAGTCGATGAAGAAATTGATCCGTGCCTTTAAGTCCAATTGTAGCAGCTCGATTCGCGCGGGCTTCGGAATACCTAAATCGCCTTGCAAAATCATTTATTCGAAAATACCAAAAACAGTGTACAGCTATTAAAACTCAGGATTATTACGCGAGATTTTGTTTCAAGCCGGCCATTGTGTTTCGTTGTTAAGTCTTACTTGAACACATGTAGCTCCGTTAATCAAACGCGCGCTGTTTTTAAATATGAATGATGCTGAGGAGTAGCGAGAATCACGTGCTCACCTAAATTCTTATATCTCCGATGGTTTGATTCGCAATATAACAGGCACGCTGGTGCACGGCAATATAGCCAATTCCGTAACGACCGCCGTTACGAGATCGGCGGGTGTCACGTCGTACGTGATGTTGAGCAAATTCAACGATTTCTTTGCTCGCCAATTCACCAGTGTCGTCCTCTTCGTGCCCCCTACTGGATTTCGAGCAAGTTCGTCGGCATCAGCTGAAAATTGCGTTCAAAGGATCGCGATCAATCGAACGAATGTCATTCTTTTCCATTTTAAATGGGCCTTTCGAATATCATTGAAACTGCTGATGATACTAAAATTTGTTTGAGAAAAAAGTCAGGTAGCTTCAGAAGGTACAGTATCTTGTGTAGCTTTTTTTATACACGAACGCGTAAAAGACATATGGAAGCCAACTTCGTTTTATTGGATGACATAGTATTAGGCGTCGGAATTAATTCGTAGCGTTTTACAAGAGATGGCGCAGGTAGTACAGTATTTCGTTGTTACCGACAGTAATGCATTCATCGTGAAACAGCTATCATTGAATGTCATTTGCTGTACATAATCTCTTTTTGAATCGTAAATAACAACACTTTATAATTTATTGAATTCGTCAACATTTATGCCGAATAAAGTGTTTTGGTGGGGAATTTTACTTCATTACTTTAATATGAACAGTGCTACTGAAGCTCATCGTATTTTAGTGGAAGTGTATGGTGAACATGCTCTAGCTGAGGAAACGAGTCGGAAGGGTTTGCACGTTTTAATGCTGGTGATTTCGACTTGGATGACAAGGAGCGACCTGGCCAGCCAAAAAAATTTGAAGATAATGAGTTGGAGGCATTGCTTAATGAAGACTCATCTCAAACACTTCAAGAATTGTTTACATCATTGGGAGTTGACTTATCAACGGTAGGAAAACGTCTTAAAACTTTGGGCATAATACAGAAGAAAGGACATTGGGTCCCATATGAATTGAAACTAAGAGGCATTAAGAGGCGTCTTTTGACATGTGAACTGTTGCTTCAACGGGAGAAAAGAAAATGTTTTTTTAAATCGAATTGTCACTGGTAATGAAAAATGGAACTCTTGAGCCGTGCATTGAAAGAAAAACGGCCGGAATACTCCGAAAGACACGACAAAGTAATTTTGATACATGACAATGCTCGTCCGCATGTCGCAAAACCGATACAAACCTATTTGGAAACACTTAAATGGGAAGTCCTACCCCACCTGCCGTATTCTCCAGATATCGCTCCTTCTGATTACCATTTGTTCCGTTCGATGGTTCATAGCCTGTCTGAGCAGAAGTTCACTTCTTACGAAGATTGTCAAAACTGGGTCAATTCGTGGATTGCATCTAGAGACGAGGCGGTCTGCCGAAACGGTATTCGTACTCTGCCCGAAAGATGGTCAAAAGTAGTAGCAAGCCAGGAGCAATACTTTCATTAATGATTTTTTTTATTTTGATTAATAATAAATATTTGTTTTCATTTTAAAAACGCTACGAATTAATTCCAAGCCCTAATAAAGTATAATGCATCAGTCGATGCAGTTCTTTGTTCGAAGAGAATAACGAGCCGCATCGTTAAGCGCGTCAAAAAAAGTTGACCATTGCAAGTGTGTTTGTAACGCACTGCGATATATCGTTGTAGTTATGTAATCTGGATCACAATAAACAGCTTGTAATTTCACTTTTTATTCTATGCACCCTAGCAATACGGAAGCAACTAAAGAATTACGTCCAGTGAAAAATTGCAACGTTCCGATTACCTTTCTATCTGTAACATAATTCATGAAGGCTTTTGTCGATAAGGTTTTTCGATGGACCTAACTTTCTTTGGAATGAGAAAACGTTGCCACCAACTTTGACTACTTCGCGAACCGTGCACAATGGGAAAATCTGCAGCGTCACATACGACTTCGTGGCAGGATGGACTCCACGGACATGGTTGTGTTCGAGTGACATTATTCAGGGCTCTATCCCTTGACGGGCTACATCTACCTGGGTGGGTAAGAAAATTGCATTCCCAACAATATTTTTATTCAATAGTACCACCTTTTAGTTATATCCCATTTTTCAATAGTTACGTAAAAATTACGACTTTTTCATAGATTTTATATTCTCGAGTTTCAATTCGTCGCCACGATAAAGAAAATTATTTTGAAAATCAACTATCGTCACGCCTCGTATTTATTGTTACCGTGGATAACCCGTTTGGTATTAGATTTCGAATGGACCGTTCAAGCGGAAGTGTCCACCATCAAACGTCGCGAAAAAATTCCCCCATCTGCCGACAGCCATGTTTTTGTTGTTTTTCTATATTTTTTGGTGATTTCTTTTTCAGGGTTCTCAATGTAGACCTTTGTCTTTAAAAAAATGCGTTCCGTTTTCACCAACCAAAAGTTCGGTATTTGGCAATTTTGATCGGGCCTCTAGGTAAATGTAGCCCCTCAATTTGGTTTGAAGCTAGAAGACGCGAATTTTTTTTTTTTCGCTCACCTATCTCGTTGTAGACGATCGAGTCCGTTTGTACGCGTTCACACGTCTTATGCGTCTCGCAAGCGACTAATACAGGGACGTTGAACGATTTGGCCATCAGCGCAACTTGTGCCGTACCGACTCTCGACATCACAGCACCGTTCGCCAAAATTGCATGTGCCCCGAGGAATACCTTGTTCACCTGACAATTACAATTGACAAATGTCTGTCTAATTCAGGCTCCCGCCTTAAGGGGGTCAGCTTTCAAGAACTGATATTGTATTGAAAATAAAATCATTTTGTCTCTAATTCCTTCTATAATGATCAATCTTGATGATTTTTACACATTTTAATCATTGTAATTAACAGAAAAATATAAAAATTGATGGTGTTGAAGTTTGCATCGTTGGAATGCAACCGTAATTCTTTTCCATTTCCGATTTTTTTTATCCGAAATCATACTTTGCAGATGTAGGTTGTAGGTCGCAAAAAAAGAATCATGAAAAATGTTTGCGTGATTTTCTTGGCTCAAATCTGCCAAAGGAAATTTGGAAAATAAAAAAAAAAATCTTTTTCGTTGCATTCCAACGATGCAAACTTGATGTCATAAAAATTGTTATGCCCGCCCTTTACCGTGCTGTCGCTCGGTCTTCCAACTGCTGTCGTATCCTAACACTTACCGCCGGCATAATGAAGCTGAGAGCATTTATCAACACGTAGGAACATTCTAGACCGTGTTTGGCTAATCTTCTGAGTTGTTCCCGACCCTCGAGCCAGGGTCTTCCGTCGACGACGACAACGCGAAATTGTCTACCAGCGTCGTGAGCGTCGCAGAGAATTTTGTGAATCAACGAAGAGCTGGGTGAAACAAGCAAGGTTTAATAACGCACGATGTTAAGGGGTCTTCTCACTTTAGACACTAAAGAAAGGTTATTTTCGTGAATTTGATAGGTTTATCGTACAGATATTGATATCAAAGTTGTTACACTTAATAAATACACTTTCGAAGTACATTAAAAAAATGTTTACTGTATTTATGTAACCTAAACTTTGAACGCGTTTTTCTCGAAACAACGTTTTTCAACGGCTTGTTGGTAAAATCTTCAAAACTACTGAACCGATCCTTATGAAATTTTAACCACATTTTTTGTCATCTATAGCTATGGCGCATAGCAAGGATTTTTTTAAATTTTGATATTTACTATTTTTTTTACCAAAAACGATGAGAAAGACACGTTTTTTCTCGGAAAATGTCCGCCATTTTGTTATTTTTGCATATATCAAAAATCATATGATATGCGCTATAGCCATTAACATACTGAATCTAAAACCGTTTGATTTTTTTAATGTTTCGGATGATCCTGCTCCGAGATTTCATCAACAGCGCAGACCTACAATTTTTTTAGGACATTTTTTTATCTACCATTTTCGTCTATAAATAGTAACGTAAATAAATACATTTGTTTTCTAATGTTCTTGGAAAGTGTATTTATTAAGGCCTTATATACACTTGTGATGGTCGGAAAAATGGAAAAAAAATTGATTGCGCATTCTTTAGGTACAATATCTCAAAAATATTCGAACCACATTTCATAAAGATCGGAGTATTGCATTCACAGTTATAGGTATTTCAACCGTACGACCGCGCAAGTCGCGTGTTACGCTTGCCGAGCAGCACAAGAGAAGGAAGATGGCTCGTAGGCAGTATCAAATCAATGTTTTAGAGGCTGCAGAGGATGCAGAAGGATTACTGTATGACCCTGGAATCGACGACTCCATATTAGTATGAATAAATTTAGTTTTAAATGTAAAAAAAAAACACTTGAATCTTAAAGGCGATTATCTCAGAATCCTCTTTTTTGAGAAACACCTTTGCGGTGCACAGGATTACTAGAAAATTATTAATCCGATCTATACCAAATTTATACCACATATTTATTATGATAATAGCTAGGGCCTGGTCGAAGGATTTTATATTTCGTTGAAAAAAAAAATTTATAACCAATAAACTGAAAATATAGCAGTTAAAAAAATGATTTTTTTGTTAAAATTATCGTAATTTAAAAAAAAATCAAAATTTGTACAAATCTTTCGTCCAGGCCCAAGCCAATGCAATAGACTAATGAAATCTTTTTCAAATTCTGATTTCAGATGAACCGTTCTCGAGTTATCATGTCCACCATCCACTGATGGTCAAAAGAAGGCGCTCCTGTAAGACAGCTGGAGTTCCGCCATTGTGAAATATTTTTGAATAACGAAAAATTGTACAAGTACATGAAAATATGTACTAATCGATGCTGTGCACAGTTTTTCAATAAACATTTATCGTCCCGTCGAAAAAAAATCAAGAAAATCACGCCCCTTCGCCCGCTCGAAGTACATGTAAGGCCTTAAAGGCCTTAGGCCACAGTAACAGGTATAAAATCATGTGCGAAATTAACAATTTTTTTTTATGAAAAAGTGATTGACTCATAAAATTAATCACACAACTATTTAGTATGAATATCAAGCTGTTAGAAAAAATACATTTTTTTTTCGATGCAAAAAATGGCCGACTACTCGAAACTTCTCGAAACAGCTTTTTTCCAATTAACGTGACAAATAACTTCAACAATTTTCACTCGGTTTACTTCAAATTTAAAAGTTATGTTCCTAATTGCATTTCGCAGAGACGTACGGAATTTCTGATTAATCAAAAACTTTTCATTTTATGAGCAGTTTATGAGCAGTTATAACGAAATTTTTCAATGAAAATTAATTTCTTAAGTTCAAATACCTACAACTTTAGAATAAATCAATATTTTTTAAAATCCGTACGTACTTCTCTAGGTATTCTAATGTAGATTGACGAGAATTTTTGTCTTTTGTTCTAGGTAAAAAATTGTGGATGCTAAATGTCACGCCGCGGAGCGCCTAAAAAAAGATAACAAAAGAAAATATTAGTAGTCGGCCGTTTTGTACATCGAAATATATATATAGATATATATATATATATATCAAGCTGAATATATACCAGGTGTGTAAGTATGAAACCGGAATTTGCCCATAGGTGGCGCTAGATGTCGATGCAGTTACCGACACATCACGTCAGCGGTGTCTTGTTATTGTATTGATATCCGACAAAGATTTCCAACT
Source organism: Ophion slaviceki (assembly GCA_944452715.1). Classification (NCBI taxonomy): domain Eukaryota; kingdom Metazoa; phylum Arthropoda; class Insecta; order Hymenoptera; family Ichneumonidae; genus Ophion; species Ophion slaviceki. Next base: position 3,580,782 of record OX101790.1, read on the forward strand.
CACAATAACACGAGTTTCATTCAGTAGCATTAGTTTATTAGAGATAAACATGTCGAGTTTTGTGCCAACAAATTACGATTTGCGGACAGCACTACTTTTCTGTTTTCATCTGAAGAAAACCGCAGCCGAATCGCATCGAATACTTGTGGAGGCGTTTGGTGAGCATGCTCTCGGTAAAACACAGTGTTTCGAGTGGTTCAAACGGTTCAAAAGTGGCGATTTTGACGTGAGGAACGAAGAACGTGGAAGAACACCGAAAAAGTTTGAAGACGCTGACCTGCAAGCCTTGTTGGACGAAGACGACGCTCAAACACAACAACAACTGGCGGATCAGTTAAAGGTGACCCGAGAAGCCATCTCCAGTTATTTGTATCATATCATTACAATAAACGTGTTTTTTCTGTACAAAAATTCCGGTTTCATACTTACACACCTGGTATATATATATATATATATATATTCAGCTTGATATTCATACTGAATAGATGTGTGATTAATTTTATGAGTGAATTACTTTTTCATACGAAATAAAATTGTTAAATTCGCACATTATTTTATACCCGTTACTGTGGCCTAAGGCCTTAAGTGTAACAACTTTTATATCAATATCTATAATATAAACCTATTTTTAAAAAATAGCCTTTTTAGCGTCTAAAGTGAGAAGTGCCCTCAAGTGAATTCTCCTATGACGACGGTCGTTGTTAAATTCGATACTTACAATCCGTAAGTCAGGATGACATCGCCGTTCGTTATTTTCGTTTGAATCGTAATGGATATGGCCTTGTCGGCGAGTTGAATTTGTTCCTGGATATACGTATCGATAGCGTTTCCCAATCTCGTCTTTGCCTGCAACCATTCCAAGTATGTGGATGCAAGCAAACAGAATGTTGAATTAACAGCCGCGGATATGCACGCTACCGGCGGAAAATTTAACAATACTTATCGCATGTTTCCAATCAGAAGCCGTCACAAAATTGAAAATTCGTTATTTTTTCGTTCAAACTATAATGCTTCATTATTTTTTTGACCTTTTTGTTGTTTTTCTGTATTTTTTGGTGATTTTTCTATACTTTTTACTCTTTCTCTGAGCAGATTTTATTTGAAGCTTCGTAGTCCTTGAGTTACAATGCACTCAAAAATAAGAAAAACTTTTAAAAGGTTACATAACCTTGAAGTAAATAGTGAATTTTTTCCGAAGCAAATAGGAGCCGAATTTCAGGCCTTTCGAGTACCTCTAGGAAAAAAAGTACATTTATTCACCAAAAATGATATCTGATTTCATGAGCGGAAAAATTGCAACAAAAAAATTGCGTGGACGGTAGGAAGTGAAATAACGTAGTAGAATGAGGGAAAAAAATGGTGAACTTTCAAGCCCACCTTGAACCTTTGGGCATTTGGCTGAAACTGGTAACGTTTCGTTCCGATCGAAAAGTCGTATTACCATCACTGGATAATTGTCAAATAATGTTAGAATAATATAATTCATTTCATTTATTATTTTATGAAGATACTATATAGCTCTGAATAATAAATGATATTATTCTAATATAATTTTGGAATTATCCAAAGTGATTGAAAGTTTTGTAATTATCTGAAGTGTCCGAAATCTTTTGGCCGGTAGTGTATATTTCTTAAGGGGGCTCATTAACCTCTAGGCTCGGAAAAAATTCGCCGATTTTCATGATTTTTTTTTAAAGGAAATATTCCTTCACCGTATTTGAAACGTACGTGACGTGTAGCTAAATAACTAATCGACCGATTCTGATGAAATTTGGTATAAATCTTTCTAACCTTATTGTCTAAAACATGACCCGAAATGCTTTCGAAAAGTCTTTTTTTATTGCAAAATGTAGTCATTTTATTTTGGAAAATGCAATCTTGTCGATTCAAAGCGGACCATTACCTCGATTCTCAAGATTTCTCACTTTTTCTTGGTATGGTGTTGAAGTTTGCATCGTTGAAATGCAACGAAAATTCTTATTTCAAATTTATTCTCTTTCATCGTCCGAATTCTTATCCTCCAAATGTGGGCTGTAGATTTTTCATGAGGATCTTAAAGAACGTTTTTTTTTTAAACGAAAACCTGTCGAAAAAAGAGGCTAAATTCGACACGTTTTTTTTCTTCAAATCGCCGCCATATTATCAATTTTAATTTTAAAAAAACCTTCACAGCAAAATAGCGGTTTCATGGTGATTCATAGTCTTTTTACAAATTTTGTTTCAGATAATATTTTCGGCCACAACCATGCACACCGAGAGGACTCTTTTTTTCAAAGACATTTTCAACCGTAAAAAAATGTAAAAATAAATAAAAATAAACGTTTAAAAAATTCTTTTCCGTTCTTCACGAGTGCTTTGATTTAAAGTAAAAAAATCAGACTGATATGCGTACTTTAACCACCGAAAAAAAATCACGAAAATCCGTTATTTTTCGACCCGTCACACTGTCATGATCCCTTAAGGGGAGGTACCTGAGTAAACGGCGAGAAAAACAAGTAAACTTCGGGAATTTTTATCTCAAAAACTAATGTTTCGATTGGATCCGGGTTTTTTTTTATTGGAAAATATGTACATTGAGGTATGCTTAGGAATTTTTTTAAATAAATCCGTTGACGGGAAGCGATTCAAACGTGATTATCTCGAAACATAGTTTTCAAAGTCGGTGCCGGATGTATCTCGAAAACGGCTTCTCCGATTTTGTCCAAATTTGGATACAATATTCTTCGATAGTTTTCCTCTTTCGCCACGTAGGGGTTTTTCATTTGATTGAACCATTGCTTTTGTATGTAATGTGTATGCAATCCAAAATCGTCGGAAATTGCGAACGAAAAACGAATGTTAAATTAAAACGGTCGCAATTCCGTCAAAAATGAAAATTTCAAAAAAATCCTACGTGGCGAACGAGAAAAACTATCGAAGAATATTGTATCCAAATTTAGACAAAATCGGACAAGCCGTTTTCGAGACACATCTGACACCGACTTTGAAAACTATGTTTCGAAATAATCACGTTTGAATCACGCCCAGTCAACGAATTTATTTATTTTTAATCCTAAACATACCTCAATGTACATATTTTCCACTATAAAAAAACCCAGATCCAATCGAAACATTAGTTTTTGAGATAAAAATTCCCGAAGTTTACTTGTTTTTCTCGCCGTTTACTCCGGTACCTCCCCTTAAAAGAAAAGCATGTAAACGAGCATTTTTTTTTCTCGCCTAGAGGTATCACCCGCCTCAACCCCCGTGTTCAATAACTCGTAAGTATGAATATTCAATTCGCCAACTATTCACGCACTTCTTCGTCGGACGTGGTTGCCGACAATTGCGTCATTTGCCATTTGAGATGCTTCAAGGCATTTTGCATGGAGACAGCGAGTGGCCGACAATGATGAAGATAAGCCGATGATTCTTGAAGACTAGCCTCGAGTCCCCTCGTGAAATCGGCCTGCGAAGGTCTCTCGAAATCTTCAATCAGTTGTTTAACCGCGGCAAGCAGAGCAACGCATCTGGCATTACTGCCGACGATAACTTTATCGGCATATTGAACGCCCAATCGCACGATCGCCGGATGTATATTGGAATTTACAACGGGCACTTTCAGCAGCGATTGTTCTCTCTCGTGATACAAATGTTTGAATAAATTCACCTCGTGCGCATTGCCTTCGGTGCGTTTTGCCGATTTTTTCGTTTCCTCAATTTTGCTCAGCGAGGGCATGGCTCTTTTACTCTCCGTTGCTAAATTAACGACTTTGGGTTTTTCCTTCTCCAGCACTTGATTCTGTTTAGCCGCCCGCTGGGCTTCCTGCTTGGCTCGTCTTTCGGCGCGTAGTTCGGACTTGTGCTTCGCCTCAATCTTACTCGATTCCACGGGCCGCGAACAGTCAGCGACATCCAGTTTCTTTTTACATGTCGGCCCTGTGACGACTTTTTTCAACATTGGCGCTATTTCGCCATCAACAACGTCGCCTCTCGTCTCGCGAACGTTTTTCTGTCTAACTTGAACGCTTTCGTTGTTCGCAGTATTGTTTTCCGTTACTTCGGATTTCGCGAATTTGATTTTGGTCTTTCCGGCGGCTTTCGCGGCTTTCTTCGCCTCACGCTCGGCTTTAATTTGCTCGCGCGTTTTCTCTTGGGAATTCATTCCGCCAGGCTTATTCTCGCTCGTCGCGATTCTCGGAGCTTCAGTCGTTAAAAGCGACGATGACGCATCGTCGATTTGGATGATCGAAGATTTTTCGATTTCTCGTCCTGCGATTATTCCCGATATCGTACTATCGTCCGGTGAGAAATTCGAACTCGTCTCTTTTTTCGAGTCGATCGTTATTATATTCGATTCGTAATCGTCGTTGATGCACGAGTCACGGAGTGACCTTGAATTTTCGCTCAGCTTGCGATTTTTCTCGTTCTCGAACAATTCGTGCTCGCTGGCGCTTACCTGCGCGATAATCGTATTTGATACGATAATTTCGTTTTTTGTCACTGTCGACTCTATTTCGATCGTCGACGCAACGATCACTTCCTTGTCCGACGCTTTTCGAACTCGTAACGGTGAACCAACGATATCTTCTTTACCGTGGAGATTATCCTCCGAACTCTTGCCCTCCAGAGTCCTGTTTCTCTTACGTAATCTTCGAGCTTTCGATTTGCTCAAGGATTCCGCCGTGCAGGAGTCTTCCGGATTTTCCGAGCCAACGGATCGCGGGAAGTCGACGTTCGTTGCATCGGACGTGTTGGTTTCGGCAGCTTGTCTTGCGCTTAGCAAACGCCTTCTTCTTATGTGCCTCGCTCTCGAACGCGTTATCTTCGGCTTTGCCTCACCCTCGCTCGACTGGAACAATTTGGCAAACGTTTGGTCAAGACATTGACGGACAATTTGATTTCATTTTTAAGGCGTTACGTGGATTTGAAAATTTCAAAAAATCTCTTAAAATTTTTTTTTTATCATCTAATAGTACAATTTGTCTAGAATATTCTCCCACAGTTTTAAGGGGTTATATACACATAACATTTTCGAAAAATCGATTTGTTAAATACTTTTTTTTGTCGTCATATACATATATTTAAAGCCTGAGGCCACAGTAACGGATATAAAATCATCTGCGAATTTAACAATTTTTTTCGTATGAAAAAGTGATTCACTCATAAAATTAATTACACGTCTATTTAGTGTGAATATCAAGCTGTTAGAAAAAAAAATATATATATATATATAAATTTTTTTTTTCGATGTACAAAATGGCCGGCTTCTCGGCCATTTTGTACATCATTTTGTACAATAAAAAGAAAAATAATAATTTCGGAACTTCTCGAAACAGCTTTTTTCCAATTGGCGTGACAAATAACTTCAACAATGTTCACTCGATTTACTTCAAATTTAAAAGTTACGTTCCTAATTGCACTTCGCAGAGAAGTACGTACGGAATTTCTGATTAATCAAAAACTTTTCATTTTATGAGCAGTTATAACGAAATTTTTCACTGAAAATTCATTTCTTAAGTTCCAATACCTACAACTTTTGAATAAAACAATATTTTTTTAAATTCCGTACGTACTTCTCTAGATATTCTAATGTAAATTGACGAGAAATTTTGTTTTTTGTTCTAGGTCAAAAATTGTTGATGCGCTAAGTGTCACGCCGCGGAGCGCCTAAAAAAAAGATAACAAAAGAAAATATGTGCAATCAGCCATTTTGTACATTGAAAAAAAAATCTAACATCTTGATATTCATACTAAATAAATGTGTAATTAATTTTATGAGTGAATCACTTTTTCATACGAAAAAAAAATTGTTAAATTCGCACATGATTTTATACTCGTTAGTGAGGCCTAAGGCCTTAAGTACACACACAGAAAATTTCTTGTCAATCCGGCGAATATTCTCGAAGTTACACGCACATTTGTAATGACGTGTCAGAGCGTTCGAAAGTGGTTTTGAAACTTTAAATGCGTTTTTCCGAAAACTGTGTTTTTAAAGTTGGCGAGCAAGATTTCTCGAAAACGGCTGAACCGATCAGTCTCAAGTTTTAACACAATCTTTTCAAGTATATTTTTTAGTAATTAATCGGAGGTTTTTTCTCACCGATAAATATTTTCCATTTTATAAACAATTTAAGGCCTAAATTTTTGTCAATAATCGACTTTTTTTTGCGGACCCGCCATTTTGTAAAAAAATATTATTTTGCTTATTCCTTCGATCAATTACAAGATAATCCATTATATTAACGAAATCTTTTTCGTTTTTTCATTTTAGATGATCCAGTCCAGAGATATCGTGCTCACCGCAAGACGCCTTTTTTTAGAGGTGCTCCCGGAGATCAGCTATAACAGCTTTCAGAATAATTGTTTTTACAAATAAAAAATGTTAAAATACAGTTATAAGTTATCATAATGTGTGTACAATTTTTACGTTAATAGATTTAAAGGTCTCTCAAGAAAAAATCTTGTTAACCCGATCTTTTTGGGCCTCCTGACTATATGTAACCCCTCAAGTTTTTGGGGAACCCCCGTTGAGGAAGACCGGCCGGGAGCGACGCAGGTATATCGCATTTTTCTCAAAACACCAGTTTTGACGTCGGTCGACACGATTTCTCAAAAACTAATTCACCGATCTTATTGAAATGTTGCACACTTCTTCAAAATAGCATTGACTAGTGATCGAACGAAGGTTTTTTTTCGATTACAACTAATTTTACAAAGTTATACGTAGTGTAAATTGTACCAAAAATTGAACTACTTTGCATACAACTCTGCCAAAAATTTAAAATTTTTTAAAAATCCTCTGTTCAATCACGAGCTATACTTATTTATTAACAGAAAAAAATTGGTTTTTTTTAAATTTCAGATAAAGATCTCTGGATAAAGGTCTCCGGAAATCAGGTCCCATCGGCAAAATTTCCCAAATTTTTTGAAGAAAATTTCTTAAAATATTGTTGAAATGTTGCTCGTTTATGTGCATTTTTAATTGAAAGTGCATTTTGTGTGCATTTTGAATAAAATAATTTATATGTTAGATTTTTTTTAAATAGAAAAAAAAAATATTTGCTTGTTTCGGCTTCGAACCACGTAACCCCTTAAACTATCATTCGACAGGCAGAGGCATTATCTATACACACGTTAACTACAAAGATGGTAATACGTAAAGGTCAGGCGTAGTAATGGTAAAGACGGTAAGTCACGGATGAGGTTGGAGTTTGCATAGTTGGAACGCAAGGAAAATTAATATTTCTGAATTCCTTTAATTTCTTTTGGCAAATTTTGCTTACAAAAAGTCTCCAACCATTTTCAAAATATTTATTTAGCGATCTATAATATATATCTATTAAAAAAAATCTTCTATAACAATAAAAACATGGAAAATGAAATGTAAAAAAGAACTTTCGTTGCTTTCCAACGATGCAAACTTCAACACCATAGTCACGGTATGACTAGAAGGCTTCGGGCAAGGACAAAAAGAGTTCGCGGATAGAATAGATCGGAGAATGAGAAATTAAATTTATTTGCTTTATAACACGTGGCTGCAGGATGATTAATCTTAAGGGGGGAAATCCTTTCAGACGCCCGAAAATGAGTCATTTTTCATTAATTTTTTAAAAATAAGTGATCGCATCATTTTTTATTTTGACATTATCTTATTACAACTTACAGGCGTTAATTTTTTTTCCTTTTTTTGACAAAACAAAATGACGGAGTTATAGGGTATTCCTTCAGGCGTTTTTTAAAAAACTGCTCAAAAAGTTATTGATCTGGCTGAAATTTTGGGAGGTTTCTCACTATAACATTATTGTAAGGATAGACCTATAAAAATATAAAAAAGTATAAAATCAAAAATTAAGTAGGCTTTGCAATCGAATTTTTATATTTTTGACCATTTTCTCGACAATTTTTACCCCAAAAAGGTCATTTATTTGCGCTATTAAACTTAAAATTAAATAAATTATTTGTGCTTCGAAACATTACGTATATCTTTTCAATAATGTTATAGCAAGAAACCTCCCAAGGTTTCCGTCAGATCGATCAATAACCTTTTGAGCTATAACATGAGCGTTTTTTTTTTCAAAAGAGGCCTACAGGAATACTTCATAACGCCGCCATTTTGATTTGTTTCAAAAAGAATGTTTTTTTTAACACTTGAATGTTTTTCGGTGTTTTTTGGTGACTTTTTTCGAAGGCTCTACACTATGTACCTTTATGTAAAAAATGCGTGTTTTTTTCATCAACCGATTCCGAGCTAAACATTCGGAATATGATCACTTTTTTCGGGCCTCTAGGTAGATGTCGCCCCTTAACTCAGAGATACAATGAAGAAATGTTTTTCAATCATTGGCGTAGCCAGATAGGGCATGATTATGCGGCCCCCCCCCCCCCCCGCCTAGAAATCCCAGTGCCCCCAGCAAAAAATTGATCCAAAATAATTAAATTCAAATAGATTAATTTTATTTGTTCCATCCGAGCAAGCATAAAGAAATGATTGAATAAAACTTGTAGAAAAAGTGGCTTTGTCATTACGGAAATTAAATATATATTCGGATTTCACAATTAAGTGAACTGTGGGCAAACGAAATGCATTATATACAGAAGAATGGAGATCAACATTTACTACCAACTAATAGAAAATATAATTGTAAATGTAAAACGTAAATTTGAGAATCTACCTTACGTTCATGCAGTTGATGCATTTTTGTAATTGAATAAGAACGGAGAGGATTTCGATAGTTAGCGATAGTTAGCGATCAATGAAGCGATAGTTATGGAAAACAAACTTTCATTTAAAAATTATGAAATAAATACTGGAAACTTGGGAAAGCATATTAAAAAGGCATCCTGCCCTAACTGATATAAACTTTTCTAAGCAGCTATAGTACTTCCAGTAAGCTCCAGTGGCGGTGAGAGGAGTTTTTTTGCCATGAGTCGGATAGAAACGTGTTCTAGAAGCACAATGCTTCAGAAATGATTCTCTTATGGCACTGCTGGACATAGATAATGATATTGTGAAAAAAAAATACAACAAAAAAGTGTTGGGCCACTTTGTAGAAGAAAATAAAAAGCTAAGACTTCTTCAATGAAGAATCGACTAAAATTAAAGTTTAAAGACTAGTGACTGGATTAGAGAATGATAAATAAGTAGCTGATTACTTTTCAAGCTATTGCAAGAGTTTGATATTAATGTTAAGACGAACGTGAGACTGAAGCTTCATATTTCAAGTGTACTTAATTATCCAGTATTATGTTTAAAAAAAGATGATTGTAAAAGATATTACTTTTACGGCAGGCGACCCCTCGCCTTAGAAAAAAATGCTGGCTCTGCAATAAATACAATAAACGTAAAAGTAGAATGATTCTTATCAGAATTATAAACGATAATAGTTCAAGCCTAAGAGCCTACATATGCCAACCATAAATGAAAAAATACCAAAGAACAAAGCTGATAGGCTCGCTTACAAAATTTCACCCAAACAATCCAGTGCTAGCAAAACATAGACGATAGAATTTCATAATTCGTAAACACTGAATGAAAAGTTCACTCCAACCAAAAGATTATCGTTCAATGAACCGAATTAAAAAAAAAATTAAATCACATTAGAGAATATTCAATAATTGAACTTTTCCTTCGGTGTACAGTTAGAACTGGCGCAGCTGTGTACCTTCTCATCCATCGCGACTGTATCAAAGCTCAGACCGTCGACATATATACAGTGGCCCGCTACGAAAATGGAATACAAATGTTTAAAAAACTAATCTCATGTTTGTATTGGCTACATGAAGTTATAATTCTTTGACGCGCAGCACTTAGGGAGGTTGGAGCAGTCCAATTGAATCAAACGACAGTTGATGAATTTTTTAAAATGAATCTCAAAAAAATGCACACGAGCTGTAGATTTATTCTGCAGATGCTAATTTTCCATGAAATATATAATTAAGGCCTTAGGCCACAGTAACGGGTATAAAATCATGTGCGAATTGAACAATTTTTTTTCGTATGAAAAAGTGATTCACTCACAAAAAATTAATTACACATCTATTCAGTATGAATATCAAACTGGTAGAAAATAATTTTTTCTTTCTTTTTCGATGTACAAAATGGCCGACTACGCGAAACAGCTTTTTTCCAATTGGCGTGACAAATAACTTCAACAATTTTCACTCGATTTACTTCAAATTTGAAAGTTATGTTCCCAATTGCATTTCACAGAGAAGTACATACGGAATTTCTGATTAATCAAAAACTTTTCATTTTATGAGCAGTTTATGAGCAGTTATAAGGTAATTTTTCGCTGAAAATTCATTTCTCAAGTTCAAATACCTACAACTTTTGAATAAAACAATATTTAATATAATGTAGATTGACTGTAGATTAATATTTCAATATAATGTAGATTGACGAGAATTCTTGTTTTTTGTTCTAGGTAAAAAATTGTGGATGCTAAATGTCACACGGCGGAGCGCCCAAACAAAAAAGATAACAGCTTGAAATTCATACTAAATAGATGTGTAATTAATTTTATGAGTGAATCACTTTTTCATACAAAAAAAAATTGTTAAATTCGCACATGATCGTATATCCGTTACTGTGGCCTAAGGCCTTAAAGGGCTAAGTTGTGCATTTTTATTTTTTTACTACATAAATAAGAAAAAACTTTTGTGTTACTACCAACTTGAAAAAGTATAACATTGTCGATGATTATAATGAAAAAACTGTGTCAGCGAATGTTTTATAAGACTCAAAAGGAACATCTGTCAGGTGACGTCTTTCAATTTTGTTGAAACTCATATATGTTATGAAGCATTAAAAACTGAGCGCCACGTTTTTTTTTAACGGTGGAAAAACATTTTTAAGCGGCAAAACCAGCCCTAGAATAGGGCTGATTCAACCCTCAATTATTTTGTTTGCAATAACTTTCTAGTATATTTTTCATCGCTTTGGATTAGAAGGATTTTCGTTTTTGTTTCATTGCGATCGGTCGACTGCTTGTGGGTGAAACTGCAATATTACCTTTCTTGACATGCCTTCCTTCAAGGGCTGGTTTCACCCCTTAAGAACGTTCTTCCACCGATAAAATAAAATACGTGTCGCTTAGTTTTCAACAGTGTTGAAGTTTGCATCGTTGGAATTCAACGAGAATTCTTTTTTTTTTTATTCTCATCATTATCAAAAATATTTTCTTGCCAATTTATGTTGTAGATTTTTCATAAGGATCTTGAAAAACGTTTCAGTGCTTTTTGTAGCCCAAATACGCTGAAAAAGTGCTTTGGCATTATAAAAAATTAATTTTCGTTACGTTCAAACGATGCAAACTTCAACACCATGGTTTCAATGCTTCATAACATGTATAAGTTTCAACAAAATCGATAGACGACACTTGAGGAATATTCCGCGTCGGAATAAAATGTTGAGTCATGTATAATTATGCCTGATTTTATTTATGACACGAGATTATTTATTATAGTCGAACCTGGATATAACGAATCTCTAGGGAAGTACGTTATATCGAGTTTTTGTTATACCGAGATCATGTTCCTTAAAACGATCTTTAAAAAAATATATTAGCACTATAAATATAGGGATATCTTTTAAAGAAAGAATGGATTAAATTAGAGCAATTTTTACAAGCAATTAACAATTGGAGCATAATGTATATTGTTATGTTGTTGTATCAAGGGTTCTTGATTCTCTTTATTCGCCAGCCAAGGTTCTTAATCTTACATTGAATCTTGATGGTGCAATATTGAATGTACATGGTTTACGATGGGCAAGATGGAAGGTTTTTTTTTCTAAATATTCGCAAAGGTTTAATTTGTGTTAATCCGTTGTTAGAAATGGTTTATCTTGGTGCTAAATAGCCAAAAAAATCGTAACTCGTGGTGTGAATGTCTTGCCCATCTAACCGCACGCCAAATCACACACAATAAACTATTTTTTATCTCTAGTGTTTTGTAGTGAACAAACTTCAAGAAATTCCTCGAGGCTCAGTATAGTCTAGACAATAACGTATACTTAAAAGAAATGAAAATCTAGGATTGTGGCTAACGCTTCAACCTCCTCAAAGTGTAGGTTATGTTGGACACTTCGTACGTTTGACACGTTACAATTTAAATCCAAAATCTCGTTTGTATATTTCGAATTGTCCACACAATCAAACGTGTGTGATGAAACATCTACAATGTGTTGCAACCAAGTTATCATTTTTTAACAACCTAACCTACAAAACAAGAAATTACGAGCAACGTTGTAACATTGCTGATGTTTAGCAAAGAGCGTGTTGATTTTATTAAAAACTACATGATGATCGAAGAGTTTGAGTAATCTTACCGAGACCGCTTGGTTGCCAAAGTTACAAGTTGGTCTTTTATTCCAACTCTGAGGCATCAGAGCTCTTTCAAAACATCCTACTTTAGCACGTATGTTTACCACGAGAAGCCATGTTGATTTTTCTATGCTTTTCGCCCTGGTACGGAAAATATGCCAGTCAATGGCCGCTTAACCTCAATAACGCGACACCAACGTGCTCCTTCGAACGATACGCACCAGCGATGAACTTAAGGGGGACGATACCTTTAGGCGAGGAAAAAATTGATGTTCATGATTTTCTTTTAAGGAAAGATTTCTTCACCATTTTTGAGACTTACAATTAGGGTATGTTTTATTGCACTTTTGGTTCATGCATGGTATTTTTTTAATTAATCTTTAAAAATGGCGGAGGTACGAACGGGTTGCGGCAGGTGTTGTCAGACGGCGTGACTCGTAGCGTCGGCGGGATTAATCTGAAGATCACCACCGAAGATTTTTCTTTCCTTAATACTCATACGCAGAGTACAAACCAAGAAAAAGTGATAAATGTTGAAAACCGATTAAATGGTACGCTTTGGAACAAAGATTGCATTTTTCGAAAAAGTTGCTACGTTTTGCTATAAAAATTACTTTATTTTATTTTCGAGACCATTTAGGGTCATGGTTTAGACAAAAGCAGAGAAGCGATCGATACTACCACCGATTGAAAACTTTGAAGCGCCTTTTTTCCGTTTTCATTTTCACGCTTTTCCCAAATTGGCGGGCGTGACAGCAAATAAAAATAAGAGATCCATTGAATCAAACCAAAGTTTATTTTCTTCAGTATGAAAATCTCTTCAAAGTGAATCAGAAGAGTCGTTCGAAAAGTCTTTTTAAATCATTTTTATAGCACGTTGAACCGTTTTTTAACACATTTTTTTCAAACCTGAGAATTTAACGATTTTTTCAGCTTTTTCTTAAGGGGTTACTTGTGATTTGAAAAAGTCGATTTTTTTTATAGCATTTTTTTGAAGTGCAATTTGAAGTGCAGTTTTTTTTTGATGCCCGAAATAGATGACTCTATGTAAGTTTACAAAAAAAAATATTTTCTTCGTGTAAACTGAAATTGAAACTTTAAACGCGTTTTTCTCAAAATGGCATTTCTGAAGTCGGTGACCAAGATTACTCGAACACTAATGAACCGATCTTCTTGAAATTTTGCAAGCTTTATAGGTTTTATAGCCAAAAAACGGCCGTTTTTTTCGTTAAAATCGAACCATTAACTTTGACTGTCCGCCATTTTGTGAAAAATGAATATTTTTTAAAATCCTTCGATTAAAGACTAGTTCATACTTATATTTGACTAAATCCATCCGCATTTTTTTTTCAGATGATCCACTTCGCCGCAATGTTGGTCACCGCAAACCGTATATATAAAAACATTATTTGATTGACGGCCATTTGCCACTAAACAATGTAATATTTTTCAATAAAAAAATTACTGAAAGTTCTTCAAGATGTGTTCTTTAAGATGGTATATTGATCGATTAAAAAAGTTTTGTAGTTTTCTTTTAAAAAATTCATGAAAAAGGCCTTTTTTTGCGCTACAAGTGGGGGTAACGCCTTAATTCACCCAGAAGAAAAATATATGACAATTGAACATTTTATTGGTTTATTTGGTTCAGTCAAGAATTACGAGCTGCATCTTTTACACCGATAGGGGACTGCAGTGGCAAGACGCACATGGAATTAGCTGATAAATCTGCAGTCATTTATTGTTTCATGTTGAAACATTTTTTTATACATTTAAAATATACATGAAAAGGTACCGCAATGTTTACTAGGCTCACTTGTTTTCTTCCCTTCAAAAACGCTTTTTTAGACCTTCTAATTCAGGCTCCCGCCTTAAGGCGGGATATACATTTAGACAGGAAAAAAAGCAATATTGAGGGATTTTTTACACTAAGAAATAATTATTCTAGTTATCAAACGTTAGGTATACTTTAATAGTATATTAAGTATACAAAACAATTTTTTTAATTAATTCATCATCAAAATGACGGAGCTGTGGCAGAGTGTTACAGCAAGGTCGCTGCGGAAGTTGCGAATCGGCGTGCAGTCTGGTTTCCCATAGACTTTGATTTGCAAAAGAGTTCTAACATTTTTTTCAGTTTGAACATGTATAGTTTCTATGTGACGGTAATTAAAATGAAGGAAATGCAAATTTAAGGAAATGGCACGCGTTTACAAAAAAACCAACATTTCACGCAACAGTTCTGTAAAATGTGGATTAAAAACGTAGTTTTTTTTTCAATTTTTCAAAAACAACTCTCGTCAAGTCGAAGATACCAACATTATCAATATTTCTACCAAGTTTTAACTCAATCGGCTTAATAGTTTTTAAATAATCCTGCACGCCAATTTCGATAATGCAGTTTTGAGAAAAACGCGTTTGAAGTTGACGCCCGCTCCAAATCCGAGCGGTGAGGCACAGCGTTGACGGGCTGCAACGTTTCAAGTTTTTCGAATTTCGCTTTGTCACTTTAGGAAAAATTGTACATATATACGTGTATCGTTTAAAAAAGGAATAAAAGAAATCGATGTTTTGATCGTTGTAAATGTATGTCCCGCCTTAAACTAAATTTCATCAGAATCGGCGAATTAGTTTTTTTAAGCTATACGTCACGCCAGTTTTGAAAATGCAGTTTAGAGACGGTGCCATACCTCCGCCAGTTTCAAAGATTAATTAAAAAATACCATGTAACAGCTGGAAAGCAGTAATAGAATATACCCTAACAATAAGTCTCAAAAATAGTGAAGAAATTTTTCCTTTAAAAAGAAAACATGAAAATTTTCCTACTTCCAATCGAAACATCAATACTTTGGTAGCATTCAGAAAACGTGGATTAAATGGAAATGGCACTGAAATATATGCCGAAGGCTTGCAACAGACTTGGTTTCCGACGGAGACAGAAATTTCCCGGTGTCTTTATACTTTTCGGATTAAATCTACTTAGGTGGGTCAAAAACGTGCATTTTCCAAAAATATTTTTATTCCATAGGCTGTTAGCTATATTCTCTGAAAATGTTAAACGCGTTTTTCTTGACACACTCTTTTCAAAGTCGATGGACATCGAGAACCACTTGATGGATTGTTTCCAAATTTGGGGGCGATACTATGAGCAACGTCAAAAGGTCGTTGACGACCTAACTTTTTAAAAATCGATCATTTTTTAATAGTTACGTAAAAATAACTTTTTTCATAGATTGTGTATGCTCGAGTTTTAATTGGTCAAGTTAAAAAAATGATATTGAGAATCGACGATCGGCAAGGACTCGTATTTACTGTTAATTTGAATAACCCGTTCGGTTTTTAGATTTCGGACGGACCGTTTAAGCTGGAGTGTCAACTTCGCGAAAAAATGTCACTAACGGGCGGCCACGTTTTGGTTTTTCTGTATTTTTGATATTTTTTTAACTCTCAATATCCATACATTTGTAAAAATAATGCGTTTTGTTTTCACCAACCCTTTTCCAGAATTTGGCCATTTTTTTTCGTGCCTCTAGGTAGATGTAGCCCCTTAAAGCGAGTTTCATCTTTTCTGCCTCGCGTGATAATCGACCATTATGTGAACTATATTTTTAAAAGATTGTCTACAAGACTTGCTTTGTCTAACAGGCCCCTCCGCCCCAGAAAGAATGCTTTTTACACCATGAAGAAGCTTCCAATCATACGAAGAATGAATGGACGCATCATGCGAGACTATATCACTTTAATTCATATCCTCGAGTTATTTTCTCTACTCCTGATTTTCACGGTTAAAATAGTATCGCCATCTTTTGGAAACTTGCCCATATTCTTACAATATAGGACCATCTCTTTTCCATACGGAATTACCAAACGAATAAAAGTAACAACTATCACGTTGAATTTTTTGTTCATTTATTTATACAATAAATTCGTTTTTTATCTGTAATTTACTTCTTCTGCGCCGCCGCAGCTTCGTCCTCACGCTGATAAGACTGCAAGAGTTCTTGCTTCTTGGCTGCGATACGCTCAGCCCTTCGTTTACGTGCCTCGCGAACTTTAGTACGACGTGCCTCGGCCTGATCGGAGAGCATCTCCGCTCGGGCTTTCTCGGCCTTCTTCTTGTGGATGAATTCCATCAGGACTCTCTTGTTCTTGAACACGTTACCCTTGGCTTTCATGTAGAGAGCGTGATAAAGATGTCGGTCGATCTTCTTCGTCTCGCGATATTTTTTCAAGAGCCGACGAAGCACTCTCATCCGTTGAATCCAGAGATCCTAAACGACAAAGCAACGAAGCGTTTGATATCCTCACAATAGGCTATTACAACCTTTTTCGAAAGGTGTCTCTCTATTTTATACTTTGGTGGTTATAAACTACTAGAATTTTTATTTCTATTTTATGAAATCGATAAGTGCCATAAAACTGCATTTAAATTTTACATATCAAATTTCCGCGCAAAAACGCTCGCCGCCATGCTGCTTCGGTTTTTGACGTTACTTGCACAGTAAACATCGACGCTGCGCCAATTGTGAATACGTAATTTTTTTGGTTATAAGTGAGTTACAATCCCTATCATTGGTGTGTTGTTCCTAAATGTAAGAATACTAGTGTAAAAACACCGGGATAATTGTGGAGTAACATGCCAATTGATATAAATATGAGGAAGACTTGGTTAAAACCTGCGAGAAGGGATCCAAAGTCATAGTCCGCAAAACAAACTCATCTGGTCTTTTTTGAAGTACCGCTTTCTTTGTTTACTATGTCAATGACGTCACGTCGGAATCCATTATGGCGGCTATCGTTTCACATGTTCGTTGAACAGATAGAAAAAGTATTTTTTTTTAAATGACAGAACATTTATTTTGTGTTTTTATAAATTAAAACCAACATTATTCGATTGCCTATTGCGAAAACTATCTTATTTATACACTCTTAGTATTTTTTTACATAGAGTAATATACCCTTAAGTGACTTTTCCGCAAAATGAGCATACATTTATTGTTGCTATTTTCTAAGTTATTGGGTTATAAATTCAGTCGGGGGAAGCTGAAATTCAACCCCCCCCCCTCTCATAACAAATTATGGGGTTTTGAAGTTCGCGCAAACACGTGATAAAATACGGCATTTTTTCCGGCGTGAGGGGGTTGAGTTTGTTTGGGTTTGTTTATATTCAGGAAGGCTTTTTATAAATCCCCCCACATTTGGGTTTCAATACTCGAGCTTTTGAAAGATTCGCAATAATTTATAACGATTTTTGGCTTGTAAAAGATTTGTTAATGAAAAATGTCAGCTTCCCCCGACTGAATATCATCATTTATAACCTAATAAATGACAAAACAGCAAAAAATGTCAGTCTCATTTTTCGGAAGTCACTTATCTAAAGAATTACCGATTTCCTTCTTTCTATAAAGTTTTTACGAATATCTCTTCAATCGCGTTTTGACCACGGTCTTACATACAGGTCCTCAAACTCCTCCAAATTTCCGGCGGTGGGGGAAGTCGGCTAAATAAAATTGTATGTTTCTCGAAGCTACCACTTGGCGCCGTTGTATTGTCGCAGGAACTGGCAACCAACAGAACCTACCGAAACTTGGCCGAAGCGGATATTCCAGTGGCCAGGCTAGTCCCACCGACGGTCGGTGCACTAGCCAAAGTGAAGAAGAAGAAGAAGAACCAACAGAACCTCTAATTCCTATGGTTACCTCACGCTTGAGCGATCAACTGCGTACTATTCTATTTTCGTTACTATTTGTATTTGTGATCGTGAATGTGTTGAACAATTCTGGAAACCTTGAAGAAGTGAACATCACACCAAGAGAATTAGAAGATGAAAAGAGAATTCGTCGTCAAATAGAAACGATCTAAGTTGACGAAGCAATAAAAAATTCGGTGCGAAAACTCTAACAAATATTGTTTTATTTTCGCCTTGTAATTGTCCCTGATTCCCGAACTTGTAAACAAAAAATATCACGTCATGAAAGGGTTATTATTAATATTTACCCTGGCGCAATGGAACTCGAGTACCCGAAAAAGGAAAGTAGGTAAAACTTATTTATAGTCATCGTTTTGAAAACACAACGTTATTGAACGTTTTATGATATTAAAAAAGGAATGACAATCAAGATTTATAAACGTAAGTTGTAGGTCGGAAAAAAAATTAAATGCTTCTCGGGTTTGAACCCAAAAAGTCGACGCTATGAGTCAAACAACATACTGATACGGCCATTTAGGCAGTTTGGTAGAGAAATTTCAAAACTAATACATGTTTATAGCACTCGTTTAGGGATTGAGAGTTATTACGCTTCTGGTGTATGGTATTGGGGTGTTATACATTTGACGATGGAGTAACAATATAACGTGTGTGCTTTGATATTGCTTTAAAGTGATAAATCGTATGAATTCGTAAAATGCGCTTAGGTTATTAGAAAGAGATCGACAATCTGTTTCCATCTCTCTTCGACAGCACTACCCTAGTGGTGGCGCCCTACTTGTGGCAGCTACGAGAAGGAAACATTGTTATTTAGCCGTACTAGCTAAATCGTCGAACTTTCAAGACCGCTATGTAAGACCGTGGTTTTCACGGTGATCCTTTTCGCTAACTCACCTTTTGAGGCGTACGGGCGTTCGCTGTACCTTTTCTCTTACCGAAACCACAGTGACGACCTTTGCGTCTGGCTTCGGTATTTTTGCGAACGCGGGCTCTCGAGTGCACTGCTACAGGCTTCTTAATGATCAGACCATCTTTGATCAATTTTCGGATGTTCTGGCCTGATGGAATCATTCAGCAACATTAATATCATTACCTTTGTTATATAAAGGTGTTGAAGTTTGCATAGTTGGAACGCAACAAAAGTTCTTTTACAAATTTCATTTTCCATATTTTTATCATTATTGATCTTTTTTTAGATTTATAGAATTTTTGTAAGCAAAATCTGCAAAAATAAATTAAAGGAGTTCGGAAATATTAATATTCGTTGCATTTCAACGATAGAACATATATTTTCGGAATGATAATAATGTCTCGAATAATCGAAATTCTCACACTCAAACGTCAAGTGGTACATCGTCTATTTCGTTTTTCGAGGATATTGATTTTAAATTTGAGGTCTCTTAAGGCAGCCAACTACTTTAGATGCTTCAAAAAAGCATTTTTTTTTTAATTTCATAAAACGTTAGCAAAATATTTGGATACACCCTGAAAACTTCAAAATGATATTCGGATTCCTTCTAACGGTATGTATATAAATAATAAAGACTGTCCGCTCGATTCCCAACCACTGTGATGGGTCAAAACATTCGATTTTAATTTGCTTTTTCTCAGAGTGTACATATTCGAGAATATGTGAAGAAAAATTCAAGTTAAAATATTGAAAAGTGACCAAGTGACAGACAATTTAGTGGGAACAGGTAACGCAACGATTTACATATACTAAAACTGTCAATCGCGTTTTTCTTGAAACGATATTTTTTTAATTTGCGGGAATCGTAACTCAAAAACTAATTGATGGATTATCTCCAAATTTGGAACACGTTTACATAATATAATTTATTAAAACATAAACCTAAAGTTGGAAAGATTAGGTTGTTTAAAACATATGTATTGTTGCAAAATGCCGGGCAAAAATGCTAAAAATCGATCATTTTTTTTTTCTAACACGTTCCAACATTCAATTCTCGATTTTTTGTCAAAATTTAGGTTTATGCTTTTAAAAAACATCTCAACAATGTATAAAAATTTGTTGGACTATTTCAGATGCGAATTGCGAGATGCACAATCCCCGCAAATCGACAACGACGATGAGGACACGCCAAGGGACACAGCGGATTACACCTTATTAATGCATGAAATAACTTGAAAAAATTACCAGAGATGAATAATGAATAAATTATTGTCAGACTTGCTGAAATTTCCGTTTTTGTTTCACAACAAAGAAAAATAATTAAAAAATCATGTAATTTTCGGTCTCCTAAAGTACTTGTCCGCTTTAAATTTGCCTTTTCTTTATTATTTTAATTACTGTCAAATAGAGCTATACATGTTCATACATGCTGTAAATACTATGTACGTATCAAACACGCACCGATTCTCAAATACCCATCAGTTGATGCTCGACTGCGAGTGGCTTACTCGACAGAGCCACTTAAGGCCTTAGGCCACAGTAACGGATATAAATCATGTGCGAATTTAACAAATTTTTTTTTCGTATGAAAAAGTGATTCACTAATAAAATTAATGACACACCTATTTAGTATGGATATCAAGTTGTTAGAAATGTACATTTTTTTGTCGATGTACAAAATGGCCGACTACTCGAAACTTCTCGGAACAGCTTTATTCCAATTGGCGTGACAAATAACTTCAACAATTTTCACTCGATTTACTTCAAATTTAAAAGTTATGTTCCTAATTGCATTTCGCAGAGAAGTACGTACGGAATTTCTGATTAATAGAGAACTTTTCATTTTATGAGCAGTTATAACGGAATTAATCACTGAAAATTCATTTCTCACGTCAAATATCTACAACCTTTGATTAAACAATATTTTTAAAATTCCGTACGTACTTCTCTAGATATTCTAATGTAGATTCACGCGAATTTTTGTTTTTTGTTCTAGGTAAAAAATTGTGGATGCTAAATTTCACGCCGCGGAGCGCCTAAAAAAAAGATTAAAAAAACATATTAGTAGGTGGCCATTTTGTACATCGAAAAAAGAAATATGTATATTTTCTAACAGCTTGATATTCATACTAAATAGATGTGTAATTAATTTTATGAGTGAATCACTTTTTCATACGAAAAAAATGGTTAAATTAGCACATGATTTCATACCCGTTACTGTGGCCTAAGGCCTTAACGCATTGTTGCCACGTTTAACCTTGGAGTTTAGTTAATGTCCGAAAACAAACAGTTCCAGCAAAATTCACATATTTCTTTGAGTATTGTTCACGAAGTGGAGAAACCGCTTAATTCTTCAACACGACATTTCTAACTCCAATTGTGGTTGGTTCAGTTTTTCAAATTAAAATCGAAGCATTATTTGAACCCCTACAGCCCTGTAACTAGTGTTTACGACGGCCATGTCTATTACCAAATCGATCAAGGTTCAACTTGAACCTTCGAAAACTCCAAAACTATGGTTTTGGACAGTCAATGCATCCCAAATGAATCTCTTGGTGATATGAATTTCAATAATCCACAAGCATATCGATTTTCGTGTCCAATCTCCTTGAACCCTCTAAATTTGATTAAATTACAAAAACGACTTAGCGGATCGCACGCAACATTTTGAGTCGAACTCGCATCGGGCGTAGCTTTGTTTGAGAAAAAATCATTATTTTTTAAGGCAGGATATACATAAAAAATTTTAAAAAAAGCAATATTAAGGGATTTTTTAAACTGAGAAATAATTATTCCACAAATATCAAACTTTACGTATACTTTAATAGTATATTTGAGTATACGAAGCAATTTTTTTCAATTAATTCACCATCAAAATGACAGAACTGTGGTAGACTGTTACAGCAAGGTCGCCGCGGGAGTTGCGAATCGGCGTGGAATGTGGCTTTCCGTAAACTTTAATTTGTAAAAAAGTTCAAACATTTTTTCAGTCAGAACATGTATAGTTTCTATGTGACGGTAATTAAAATTACCATCAAGAAAATGGCACACATTTACAAAAAAAAAAATCAACATATCACGCAACATTTTTGTAAAACGTGGTTTAAAAGTCGTTTTTTTCCCATGTTTCGAAAACAAGTTTCGTCAAGTAGGAGGTACCAATATTATCAATATTTCTACCAAGTTTCAACTCAATCGGCTTAATAGATTTTGAGTAATCCTGCACACCAATTTCGATAATGCAGTTTTGAGAAAAACGCGTTTGAAGTGGACGTCCGCTCCGAATCCGAGCGGCAAGGCACGGCGTTGACGAGCTGTAACGTATGAAGTTGTTGGAATTTTGCTTTGAAACTTTTGGAAAATATTCTACATATATAGTTATATTATACATCTACTATGGTGTAGAGGAAGAAAAAAAAGTAATCGATTTTTTGATCGTTGTAAATGTATATCCCGTCTTAACATTCATCGCCAAAACAGTAGATCCTCAAGCAATGCGCTCGCGAGGCGAGAGATTGACGACTATCGAATTCGGCTTGTACAAATGGGAAATAAAAACGGCAACTTACGCGAATTAGTGTTGGCAATCTCGTTGATCTCATTGGGGTCGAGCCAGACCTTCTTTTTTCCACATCGCATCACTGAGGCGGCTAGCCTCTTCTGTAACTTCAAAGAACTGGAAAAAAAAGAGGTTATGTTCGTGAATTTTACATCGATCAGCGCAATTTCCACTTTTCACCCATTGGGACTATTGAAAAAAAGCCTATAAATAGGCGAAATCCGAGAGAGATAAGTTGAGTTGGTCAATTATCAAGAATAAGACGATCATTTCGTCTTTTTGAAACGCGATGCCATGTGGTTACTCGTCAACACGATCAGGCGATCCGATATTCGCGCAAAAAACGTCGAGTTTTCAACGAAAATCCGATAACCAAATGAAAAGTAATATTTTCCACAGTTCGTTACGACAAAATGTGCTAATTTTGTTGCGTATTTCCCGTTGAATTCGTGATTTTTAGCGGAAAAGTTGTACCTCATGACGGAGCCTGAGAGTCCTCCGGGGTAAAGAAGATCAAGATGGCCGCGATCGTATATCCGTACGGGACTACGATCAAATAAGAGATTAAACCCGAACGAACTTCCATATTCGTGAATAAGATGAAATAACGATAAAAGTAAATATAATTTATAATCATACTGTCGAGGTGGCAGATATTTTTGTTTAAACGGAATAAAAAATTAACAGCATTGGCTTGATTGATTTCGCGCGTAGCGTCCGAATGGCTCCCGATATCGTTCGGGTATTTTCGGCCTCATTTCAGGAGCGTACGTAGTCGCGATTCAACGGATTCACGGCCTACATTTATCTAGATGGGTCAAAAAATTGGATTTTCCAAAAAAAATGCATTTAATAGTACCGCCTTTTAGCTATATTCCCTGAAAATTTCATTAAAATGAGTTCATCACTGTTTTCGAAGTCGGTGGACACGATATCTCGAGAACCACTCGATGGATCGTTTCCAAATTTACAGGAGATACGACAAGAAATACATAAAGGTCGCTGACGATCTGACTTTTTTTTTAATCGATCTTCATTTATTAATAGTTACGTAAAAATGACGACTTTTTTCATCGATTTTCTATGCTCGAGTTTCAAGTCATCGCCACGTTGTTAAAAAATATTATTTAAAAAATCGACTATCGTCAACGACGCGTATTTATTGTTAACTTGAATAACCCGTTCGATTTTTAGGTTTCGGATGGACCGTTTAAGCTGGAGTGTCCACCGCCAAAGGTCGCGAATTTTTTTCTCCATGTTTTAGTTTTTCTGTATTTTTTGTGATTTTTTTTTGAAGACTCTCAATATATGTACCTTTGTAAAAAAAAATGCGTTTCTTTTTCACTAATCGTCTCCCAGAAAAAATGCGGAATTTGGCAATTTTTTTCGGGCCTCTAGGTAGATAACCTTAAATTTTTTATTGAATTCGTCCCTGTTCGACTCAAAAGGGCTTTCCGTCATCAAGGGATGTTTGGCGCGTACCCCTGTGATATTTTCGAAAGTACAAACAAAATAACATCACCTCGACGTCCGTTCGTCGTTTCAATTTCATAAATCTTATTCTCTCGAATTAAAAGTGTCTCTCCCGTTCGCACGTTCAGGAAGACAGCAGAGGTAAGTAAGGAGTGTGAGAAGGCCGTGTCGTCAAAACGTCCTAAAAGCGAGGACGAGAAGGGCGGCGCTGCTAGGAAACTACCGCACCACGGTCGTTAAAATCCAGTTTGACGGACGCTTTTGGATTGGGCTCGCCGCAGGCGTTCGTACTGCTTACCCTCCTTACCTCTGATCTTCCTGCTAGCCTCCATGCAAGTAGATCTCTGGCGCGCGCGAGTCCTTTTGCGTTAAAGGTTATGTTTTCATGTCCATGTGTTTTTCCTTTCTTCGATTCCAATTTTCGCGGGTGTTCCCATCGCAAAGATTATTATGAGAACGATGCGACATGATACGTGAGCTGAGATGAAAAAGACAAATGACGAAAAGGAGATTATAAATCTTCTGGATTTGCTATCGAACAGTGAAAGTGACTTATCGGACTCGGTACTTACACCGAAAAAGCGAATAGTTAAACGGTTTGTGTGTGACATTTATGGCATCGAGTATCACGACTTTTAGCTAATAATCATACGCGCTGTTTCGATTCTCCTAACTTTCTTGCCAAAAATGGTGCATTTTTATCGCACACTAATACTAGCTTTGCCGGTTAAATGTAATATTTCGACCAATCACATAGCAGACGGTATTGAAATTACGAGCAACATTAATATGCTAATCTTCACTGTAATATTATTGAAAAACGAACCACATACAAAGTAAAATGACGTTATTGTAGAACGTAATTTATTACTACAAACTTGCAGGAGACCAAGAACGAAACAGAATAATCCTCGCAGTTGTAGTCGATCATGCTGCGGTATAGCTTCTCTCTGGTTGGCTGCTGTTTTGATAATTGTTTGGCTGATAGCTTTGTCCTGGTTCGCTGCTGTCTTGTACAGCGAAATTGGGAGAATGGATGTCTCGATACAGTCCGGTAAGAAATATTTACCAATACAACAAAAATAATCTTCTCGTTTGAAAAAGCGTCGGTAAATTCAATAAAAGCATGTCTCGTTAACGAAGGCATCCTGACAATGCCATTTAAAAAAATCATGCCGAGGGAACAAGTATCGCCTACAGTGACAGACACGCCATACTGTATATACCACAGATGTACCAGCTGTGAATACCACTGTTCTTTTATGCCTGCGTATACCTATAAACATTAATCAATTGATTAGCCAGCAATGGACAGGGCTGGCCACCGTTACTCCCAGAAAAAGTTTCATCCAAAATAATTAAATTCAAATTGATTGATTTTATTTGCTTCACCCAAGCAAGCATAAAAAGGCCATTTAATAAAACTTGAACTTTTTCCTCTAGTAATTTCGTAAATTATATAAAAAAGTAGCTATTTCATTACGCAAATTATGCATGATATCGGCCCGAGGTGGGCCAATATGTTGAAAAAAATAAACAACAGACTTATTTAATTGAAAACCGATGTGCTGGTCTGGTGGTTAACGTGCTTGCCTCTTGAATCAGCACATCGGGAAGTCGCGGGTGCGAATCACCGTCTCGTAGTTTCGGAGAGAAATAAATTACAGAAAATGTCATGGTGAATGCGATACAGAGGGGGAAGTCAGCTGCGGCTGCAAGGTGGGGATCGATTAGGGATGTGGACTGGAGAAAAATGGTGGGAAATGTAAAAAGGGGAAATCCCTGTACATGGAAGCTACAATTAGCGAAGCATTCGCCGTAGCAATAAAAATGACTTATTTAATTGGGTACTTACTGAAAGGAAAGTTTAAAGGTTGGGAACGGGACTAAAGAATGATGAAAAATTAGTTGATTATTTTTCAAGGCATTGCAAGAGTTTTATATTAATGTTAGCATGAGCGTGTGATCAAAGCTTCATATTTTAAATGTCTTACGTGATTATCGACTATTATATAAACTTTATTTAAACAAAAAAAGGTCATAGTCCAAGGCTACTATTTTGACGGACTAGCCCCCCTCCCCAAGAAAAAATGCCAACTATGCCAATGCGTATTATTTCGTGTATGCCTGTAATCGTCTTTGCACGACAATAACTGAGTCTTCTCAAAGAAAACTTGAGTTTCTATAAATTGACCAGAAGTAGGATACATGTAGATTCGTGTATGGCCCAAGCTATCACCTGTATGAGGGAGCACTGGTCCAGACCGATACTCAAACAGGAGAATGGTTAGCTGTGCGTGCTGGTTTGTACAATGATCCCTAAGCGGAGGGAAACTTTATTGAATTTCATTAGGATTAGAGGATTGAAAGTCAGTCAAATATAGGTGTCCATATTAGGGAGTTTTCCTGCACCCTTGGAATACAGCGATGCATGAATAGAGAGAGCGGCTAAGTATATCAGCCTGGGCAGTCTCGGAGGAATGGAAAATAACAAAGTGACCAGTGGTGTAGGCCAGAATTGCAACAAATACAGCGGTAAAAACCCGCGAGGGTATACCAGAACATTTGAAACAAATAGAAATAACTGTACATTTTTTAACGACTACAACTCTGTAATGTAAACAGAAAAAGTAACATCAAATGGACCTAGACTGAATCGCCCGGTCTCCCACCCATAATAATGATAACGACCATTAGTGAGGTGAATGAATTATTATATATCGTGCATTGATGTACGCACAATAGTTTGCATAATATCCATAGGGATGGATCAGTACGTACCTCGATTGAAAACGGGTCAAGCGTTCCCCGCGTGTACGCGGGAATAAGTAGCCCTGGCCCATATCGCGTACCTCTGCGCATCTGTATGGATCACAGTCTTACATACAGGTCTGAAAACTATCGCGAATTCCAGTCGTGGGGGGTAGGTCGCATTTTGGAGCCAGTTTTAAGTGTTCTAGTGGCCGCTAGCCCCGTCGTAGGGCTTACGCTCTTATGCGAGGGACGGAGGTTGCCGGGGAGGGTTTTCTGTCTCAGTTCCACTCACGGTCGCTTCGCAGATGAACATAACCCGAAAACCCGAGAAATTGGAGAGAGCTGTATAAAAAACTCGGGGGTTAATTGTGACAATTTATCGTGAAATAAAATGACGATTTGGTGTGTGGTGCTGAATTGTAAAACGGGTAGCAAAATCGCGAAAAAAGGTCAATATTCACACAAACCACCATTTCCATCATTCGTCAGGTAAAATTAATTTTTGCAGAATACGATTCTCGCGCTGACGTCTTCGATCTGACGCTCAACAAAATGTATAGTACCACCGAATTCAGACGTACATAGAAGAACAGTTCTTAAAGGCGGCCTGAAGACAAGTATTCTGTGACCGAAACTGCCGCCTGGCGGCGTGACGAGCGAACAGCTGTCACGGCAGAGCGGGGGGGGGGGACGAGACACCTATCTCTCTCTTACACAGTGCGGAGCAAAAACACGCTTGGAATTTTCAGAATTTTCCTTCGAGATTTTTTAAAAATATTTTTGTTTGAATCTTTGATTAATAGGATTCTCTAACTCGAAAAGTATGATGTTTACGATAAAATACCAGGAGAAGCTGTTTTAATTTTCGGTTTTAAAGTCGCATGAAATTTTTCCGAATTTCTTTTTCATTCTTTTCTATTTTGTTTTGGTTGCCAAAACTCGTAGAATCGCCAAAGCAATTGATTGGCTTGGGCGATTGGACGTAAAAAAATCTCGAAGGAAAATTCTGAAAAAATTCCAAGTGATCTAGTATAAGCTTACTCAACTTCTTATATTTTTGACATTTCCTCTCAAACCCTACAGTTCTTGAGTTACATTGCATTTTCAAAATTTGTCTTTTTTTAGCAAAAAAATGAAACTACATTGCGGGAAAAAATGGCACGAAACTTTTTCAAAAACAAAACATGAAGCTTTTTCGACCCCTTCCACGTTTATCATGGATAAAAATGATTTTAAAAAATTCCGTAATTTATGCGCGCAATTTTCGAAGGTCGAAAAATAGCTGAGAAACCGTCACTTACAAAAGGCCGTGCCGGGTCGAAAAAAAAATCATAAAAAATATTGCAAACAAGCAAAACAAAGCTGGATATGTTCCCTTCAAAGCGCCGTTTATTAAATATGGCTATCGTTTTTTTTTTGACGGAACTATCTAACTTTCAGCGCGGGAAGAAACACCGTCTGGTGTATTCAAACTTTTGAGCGGTAGTATATATATATATGCGTGTGTGTGTGCGTTTCTTATATAAAAAAAATATTTAAAAAAACGACGGACATAATTTATTTATGATCTAGGATGATCAAGAATTGTACAACGAATCACCTTTAAACAAAGCACATTCTGGAGACTTGGTCCCTCGCCCGTCGGAGTTTCATCCGTTGACGCTGCTCTTATGGCTATGTGAGCTAATGTGAGAGTGGTAACGATACAACTGCATACAATATGTAAGGGGGCTTCTATTCAGGGCTTACTTTTTAAGAATATTTTCAATTATTGAATAATTTTGTACACAAACAGCACTAAATAATTCTGCAAACATATTTTGGGTACGAAATCTAATTACAACCATTCGCACTTGTTGTTTTTATGGAATATTGTTTATCCCCGCAATAACCAACATTCGTGAAATTAATAATTATTCACTTAAATATTTTAGATTAAATCATATTTTTTTTAAAAATTGCGCATAATATTATTTTTTAGCTTCTTCAAACGATTTTGCCATTTGTGATCCGAGAATTCACCGTACATCATACAATGTTTCATTATTTCTCATAATAACAAAAAAATACTTACGTGTCCTCATGTCCTGGAAAACGATGAAATGACAAATTAGGATTTCTCCGCTTTGTGTTACGGCATCCGCCGTAGACACATAAATCGTTAGTTGGAATTTTACAAACTTATTTAGAAACAAAAAACTTAAAGAGTCCGGCGTCCTGACACAACGAACTCGAACACAGCGTATACTCGACGCAAGAGCGGAAAGAGGGGTCTTATGGAACTGTGCGGCAGTTTTTTTAGATTTTTTTTAATTGTTCACGTCGAAAATTCTCAAAAAATCAGAAAAAATTCATAACTCGAAAACTATGAAAAGTCGCGGGACATACACGGGGGTTATTCGGATACCTCACGATACAAGGAGGTGTGAGTGAGTGCGTGCGTGCGTGCGTGCGTGCGTGCGTGTGCGTGTGCGTGTGCGTGTGTGCGTGTGCGTGTGTGCGTGTGCGTGTGCGTGTGCGTGTGCGTGTGTGTGTGTGTGTGTGTGTGTGTGTGTGTGTGTGTGTGTGTGTGTGTGTGTGTGTACATATTAATTTGGAGAAAATGCAATCGAAGTGATGTTTTTATTCATACTTACCTGCATTTGAAAAGCTGAGTACCTGCAAAAATGATGTTGAATGAAAAAAAAACTAAAATAAAAAACATATAATAAAGTTCGTTTGTATTCGTACGTGCGTTTAGTTAAAAAGGTAGAAACACTTATTGTACAGGTGTACAAGTGTAACATTAAATATCTAATCAAATGAGTTTCCTTTATATTTTTAATTACCTTCAATTTACAATCGGGAATATCCAAGAAATCTCAATCAAATAAAAGTGATCTAAAAGAGCTAGTTTTTATTCAAAGTATTAAGGATCATAATGTCCATTCCCAAGCTTTGTGCAAGGATTTACAAAAAAAAGGCATGGGCATTTGAATTCGCAATATCGGGACTACGAAGCGGACAGAAAAGAAACTCGTCAAACCTGACGTAGACATTTCATCTTTCAAAATCGTTTATGTTTGTCGGACTTGTTTAGATTTCGAAGGTTCATGTTTCGATTGCGCTTAATGACTTTTTGTCGCGTGTATTTATTTCGAAACGTCTTTGGCTACGTGCTATAAATTCGCAATTATAATAAATAAGTATGTTTATAAGCACGGAGGTAGAATGGAGATAGAACCCCCCCGCAACCGCCGTCCCTCGCCTAAGAGGGTAACCCTACACCACGGTCGTATATACAGGTCTGGGCACTCCGTTCAAAAATGCGTGTCTCTAAGTGACGCCTCTCTTTGCGCAGTCCACCGTGGCGCTAGTGAAGGGGAGGCACTTTTGTTTATACCGCGTTTACGGGGCATGACATGCGCGTAGTTGTGGCGACGGTCGTATGTACGTATTGCGTTACCTCGTTTTGGCGGGGTGATTTCGAGTGTGTCGTAGCCACGGTTTTTATTTAATACGGAATAATAAAAGGCGAAGTGTCTATATAAACAACCCGGAGCACGTCTCATTATTTAAAATTACCAATGATGAAGAGTTGCGTGCTACGCATAAATTTCGAATGTCCTTCCTTTCCGTAAACGAAAAGAAATAAAATGGGATTGAGCGATAGTTAAATCGGCATATCCATGTCAAAGACGATGAGTATCATTAACTAATGGCTCATCGCTCATATTTTCGGTTTATGCTTTTAGTTTTTGTGTTCGACTAATTATTTAGGATGTATTAATTTTTCATCACGGCCACGTGAAGGGAAAGACAATTCGCATGCGCGCATACATCGCGCTCTGTCGCACATGCCTCTGAGATAGCAGCGCTCCACGTTTTTGCGGCCAGTTCCGCAAAGAGAGGCGTCAGATAGAGGCACGCTTTGGCGTTTACGGAATATACGGGAGTGCCCAGACCTGTATATACAACCGTGCCCTACACCGAAGACTCTAGCGGCCACTAGAATACTTAAAAATCGCTACAAAACACAACCTACCCCCGCCAGTGGAGTTTCCAGACGTGTATGTAAGACCGTGGTACGGATCAATGATCAAAGGGGCGCGCCCCTTTGATCATCGTGAACTTCACCCCATGTCGCGCTCAAGATGTGCCGACTACATACTTCGCTACGACTCTCAATCCCTCCGTGTAAACGTCCGACATATACTTGCTTTTTTTTCTTTCGTTTTTGGCTCATTCGAAAAAACCAAATATCGAGAAAAAAACAACTTTATATGTCCAACACCGATCTACATGGTAGTTTTTCCCCACGGAATAATACGAATTTGGTCAATCATTATTGTAAAATAGACTAACGTCGAAATTATGAAGTTTTGTCATTGCATTAAGAAGCAACGGTTTTTATGTTCATAATTAGTGTTTGTCAGCAAAAACTAAAATAGCTCTTGACCGATGTCGTTTCGGAAATGTAAAGATTCGACAACACTTTTTTACTGACATATTTTTTGCTAATACAAAATAGCGGATTCAATATTTTATGGTGTTTCGAAAGTTATGGGAAAACCTGAGCGTTATTTTCCTTATTTGCCTGTGCCGCAGTTACAAATTCAACAAAAATCTTCCATTTCGTCATAAATAAAAATAGGTTAATGTTACGAAGTGGCAGGCTTAGGATGTTACGGAAGTAAGTGTTTCCGGGATTATTGTGAGATTTTTATTTTTACAAATTATCCTCGCAAATACTGGTGGAATAGGTCATGGGTCAAAAGAGGCGTCGTGTTCCCTGTGGCCAAGAAAACCTTTATTCATCGACTCGTTTGATACACCTTCGCCCACTAACATCGCCTCCTCCTCATCGCCGTCGTCGGCGTCATCGCGTTTTGCTTGCACAGAGAAACTCCTTTTGGTCGATATCGCGGTGGCTCAAGCGGGAAAAAAGAGCGCGCAATTGTGTGTGCAAGAGAGAGACAGAGAGGGAGTGAGAGCGTAAGAAAGGGAGGGGAGGTCGAAGAGTAAATGGCGCCGCTAGAGGGAGTGAGCGGGGTAAAGGTACATGCTCGACGAGAGTGGCGCAAACACGTCGTTTGTTTCTTTTACTCCCCAGTTACAATCACGAGTTGTGTGAAGGCGGTGGCATCTGTTATAATAGTGTCGAAACGTGTGTCTAAAAAATGATCAATCGCACCGGCAAAAAATCATTAATAGTACGGGAAATACGCAATAACGAGTTCTAAACTAAAAAACCCCCTTCTGTAACGGTGAATATTCACTTTACAGGTTAATAAGTTTAAGAAAAAAAACTAAAACGAAAAAATGACAACTATACTCGGAAATAAGTAGAATCACGGACTTGTCACGATGGATGTGTAACCGTACCGGATTCTTGCAAAAAACTCAACGGATGTCAAGGCTCGCGCGCGCGCGCGCCCGCGAGAGAGAGAGAGAGAGAGAGAGAGAGAGAGAGAGAGAGAGAGAGAGGGAGAGAGAGAGAGAGAGAGATAGACGATCGAACTTGTGTGAGCAATCGTTCGTATCTCGTGAATAATTATTTGACTCGCATCAACTGTGCACCCATTTGCGTTGCACATTTTCCATGATATGCTCAATGAAATTTGCTATGACGAGATACAGAAGTCCATCTACCCCGCGACTGCGAAATATTACGATGTAGCGAAGTTCTCATACGTAAAAAATGACACTTCTCTTCTTTAGTATTGCTTGAAAATTACTTTCTTTCCTGTTGCTCATAAGTTTACTTAGACTGAGGAAATTTGTAAATCTTTTTATGGGCTCTTCGTTGCGGAGCCAGAGATTCATAACCGGCGAATAAATATTTGAACGATATCGAAAAAACGAGATATTGGGAAATAAATTGAAAAATGTTTTTTATTTTTATTGTCAATTATAACTTTTGTTGTAATCCAACGATGGAAATTGCGATATTACCAAATAATTACGCAGGTACTTCGGGCTTCCGTCCGAAGTACGATTGCAGCGAATCGTTTACGACGATTCGCTGCAATCTGCAATCGGTTGATTGGCGGTCGATGTTTTTTTTTCCACAACTTCCGAACTTAAATTTGCTTATTTCTACGATTCTCAGCAAACTCAGCAACATTTATATCGCGCGATGCACGAAACGGGTATTCGTGTATTTAACTAAACGTTTTTTTTCTTCGATCACACAATCCTCCGCAGTATTTGACGTGTCCGCGACATTGTTCTCAAACGAAACGTAGTTCAAAAATAGAAAACGAACGAAAAAAGCAAGTATAGGAAAATAATAAAAATAAGCAGTGAATTGTGTTAGTGTGCGTGTGCCTTGGAACCGAAAAATTATTCCGCCGCGTCTCTTCTTGCTAGACGCGTACATCATTAGTTTACGCAAATTTATGTACACTGAGCTCCCCGTTGTCAACAGAAAAAAGTTGTGTCAATGTATTTACGTATATAGTACGGAGATGCATTAATAGTCTACCTTTGGCCATTCGTTCGTTTCTTCTTACGCGGCCCACTATTCCATTTTTGTGTGCGCGTGTGTCTGTGTACCTAGATATATGTGAATGAACCTCCTAGCAGTAAATCGGATAAATTACGAGTCTTGTTGCCCTGAGAAAATTATAAGTGAAGCCACGCCTAGCCAACACAAATCTGAGTTTGAACATTCATTGAATTATACTATTTTTTTTTGTCAAAGTTAAAGTTGACTTTGTGTAGGTTCGGCAAGTTTCGTCAAATGAATTGTCCGAACAAATGTCTTCGCGATTTTTTTCTTCACTGTAATTTATAAGCTCGTCTATAATTATCTACGTTTATCTGATACTCAACAGCGTGAATAATGAAAAAGAATCTTACCTGTGTGAGTAATATCAATCGCGATTATGGCCCTGCAATAGAAACTCGTGTGAACTTCTTTTCATGTTCGTATCTTATCGAAGTCATGGTCAAGCAGCGCTAAAGTCTAACAGTCCTCTGTACAATACACACATATTTGATAAATTCTGTAAATCTTTCGGTCGTTCAGTTACTACGGGACTATGATCACGAAATTATAGTTCCGCACTGCGCGAAGCATTCTGTCCACGTGTATTATAGGTTGCTTTTTGCAATATCCGTAGAGATAACTAAATGTCCGTCCTTGTATATACACGCGGTGGATCTCGCGCCAGTTTCTTCGATTGTGCCCCCCCCCCGCCTCTCTTCGTTGTGATCGTGTGTCTTGTCGCGAGCGGCGTAATGTCAAACCGTTTTTAACCGTCACGCTATAACACTAAGTTGTATGACTATACATGGATAGATGCCTCATTCGTATGGATTATTCAACTTTCGAGAGCGATGATGTACGTCGCCAATCATTCTTAACCTCAGACATTTGCGACACCAATAGGTACCTGGAAGATCGAGCAATAATGTCATATTTTCATGTTATTCCCAAAGACTTTGATGCTTGAGTTAAAATCGTGTGAATCGATCATTTTATTATAGTATTGAGCTACGTGAACATTCTCATATTTTGCCGTTATTCCAAAAAATTGCAACGTCACAATAATCTATGAATCTCGTACGTCACGACAATCTATGAATGGTCGCATTGATTTGTCGAAATCAATATATTTTTTTACCTCCCAAAAGAATTTTCATAAAGCCTAGTGCCATCGCTCTCTGACATCCGAAAACGTTACGTTACCCTGTTTCGCAAAAATCCTTAGGTCGTCGTTTCCCAAGTAACATTTAAAAATATACAACTCTTCGCTCTATACTCTATAGTATAGACACGAAATAATAATAATAATAATAATAATAATAATTTATTATCGGTACCTTGGCATCGATCAGTGCTCTCTACAAGACGCTGAGGGCGTCAAGGGAGCCCTCCGCAGCGAGCATAGGCGGCGTCTCAGACGGATCTGGAAATCAGATCTGTCTGGGAAAAATAAGATCACTGCCACCAATATGCTCGCTGTCCCGGTCCTGCTCTACTCCTTTGGCGTCGTCAAATGGCGTAGAGACGAGCTTAAACAGCTGGACATCGGCACGCGCAAAATAATGAACATCCAGCGGAGTCTGCACCCTCGATCTTCCACCCCGCGCCTTTATATGCTGCGTCAGAGCGGCGGGCGTGGGCTCTTGGGATTAGAGTGTCGTCATGACTGCATGGTCCTCGGAATAGCAAGCGATGTGATAACAAGCTCGGACCCGCTTCCGGAGATTGTGCACCAGCATGAGCTTCATGGGGCGGGTGCTTTTCTTTATAAGGCGGCAGATCGTGCGGCAGAGACCCTCGGCTTGGAGTTCCGCCGGCGCCGGCGTGGCGCCTTGCCAATAGACTCCGTCGCTCGGTTGCCCAAGTCCCGACGTCGGCGGGTAATCAGGGCTGCCGAGCAGACTGTCCTGACTCGGCAGCACGTGGACAGACCCATGCACGGTGTGTTTTTTCACCACATCGAGGAATAGGGGCTGTCCACCCAGCTGACCTTTTCCTTCTTGCAGTCAGCTGGACTGATGTCCGAGACCGAAGGGTTTATCTGCGCCTGCCAAGACGGAGTCATCAACACCCTGGTCTATCGCAGCCGCGTTTTGGGTCAGCCTCTGCCGACCACTTTATGTCGTGCATGCAAACAATCGCCGGAGACACTAATGCATCTACTGTCGGCCTGCCCAGTATATGCAGTGTCCGGCTATATCCATCGCCATAACGCGGCCCTAAGAGTGTTGTAATACCATCTACGGCACTCTCATGAGATAGACCGGGAGCCCGTGCCGCCTTATTTACCAGGAGATATTGAGTCCGTTGTCGTGGGCGAGAGGTGCAAGATTTATTGGAACTTCTCATTCGCGACCATCGGGCCGCTTCACGCGACTAAGCCTGATGTTGTCCTCTTCGATTTCGACGACAAGACGATATACGTCATTGAGTTCTCGGCTCCGGCCGAAGTGAATGTGTTGCGAAAGGAAGAGGAGAAACGGCTCAAGTATCAGCCTCTCCTGGCCGAGCTACGTCGTTTGCACCGAGGATTCAGGGTAACTCTCGTTGTCCTCATCATCGACGCGCTAGGGTGGATGAAAGAGTATTTTGTATCGGGCCTCGCTGGCATACCGGTTTGCAAACCCGGTGTCCGGTTGCTAGCGGGTCGGATGCAGAAGGCGGTCATACTTGGGTCCCTCCGTTTACTCAGCCAACACGATTGTGGACTGCGGTAGCCGCTAACCCTCTGGCTTGAGGGAGTGGCTATCGCAGAGCGATTTATTGGACTTTTCGCGCGTTTTTTTTTTGACTGGGTGGCAGTTGAGGTGGTGTCGGAACCCTCGAGTGTCGCCCAGCGTTATTGTTCCTGTCTAGATTAAGACCGAGCCTAACCCCCGGGGGTAGTTGAATGTTTCCCAGTGCAAACTGAGGAAGTGTGTTGCCCGGAGCAATAAAGTCTAATATAAAATAATAATTTACCAGGAGATATTGAGTCCCCCATGTACGTATTGCAAACTGGCTTGGTATTGGCACTGGACTGATGCCAGAGCTGCCAATACTGACAGGCTACCAAGGGCCAAGCCTTGCCCAAGTCGGAATCAGTATTGAGACAACTTTGGCTTGTTAACACCTATCCAACTTATGGTGCCGTGATTCGACCCGACACTGTTTACGGGTATTGGCTCAGTATAAGTGCCCAGTTTTGGGCCAGATATTGTAGCCGGTCTTGAGACAAACCCTAAATCAGTACTTTGCCGGTACATGCTCATGTATAGACTGAAAACTTGGCTCAGTATTGACGGCAGTACTGACTGGATACTAAATGCCAATATTGGTTCAGATCGTGTAAACAGTACTGGCCCAATTCCGAAATGATAACACCGGTCCTACGCTTGGAGAGCGTTGGCACGGTGCTGGTGACTAGTACCGGCTGCCAATATTGGGCCAGAATGGCGGCGTGTTCCCGGTCACCGGCATCAGATAAATACCGGCTGGTTGTCGAAAATATTTTCGCCGCAGTG